>OX424572.1:160260421-160860421 GCA_949152435.1 Gastracanthus pulcherrimus
TATATATATATATATATATATATATATATATATATATATATATATATATATATATATATATATATATATATATATATATATATAATTTATGTAATTTATAATTTATGTAATATAAATTTATAACACGATAAAGTTTGGATTTAGCTATATATATATATATATATATATATATATATATATATATATATATATATATATATATATATATATAGCTAAATTCAAACTTTATCGTGTTATAAATTTATATTACATAAATTATAAATTTTTGGGTTACACTAAATTTCCATATAAAAATTTATAACTGCGATTCTCACCGCTAGGTGGCTGCGTGCTTTCTTCTGTGATAATAGAGATGATTTTGTTATATAAGACGATAAGATTTTGGATGCTTCTTGGTTGCGTTTTGGATAGTTTTGATATTTTCCCTGTTAGAGATCACGTTTGTGTGGCAGGTTAACGGATAAATATGGCATCTTCTCTTCCAGTAAAGAATTATGAATCCATTCATTCTAAAATGGATTATAAGTGTAATCATGAGGAGAATAGAATGAAAATTTGTGCGCCATGTGGTAGAAAAATAAGTTTCCAAGGAAAAAGATCACAAGATTTTTTGATAACTAAGTCTCATGAAGGACTGATTCGAAAATACATAAATGAAGATTTTGATCTATCTAATTCGAAGTTTCCATTAAGTATTTGCGTCTCTTGTCGTCTTGCACTTTGTGAACGAGAAAAAAATGTTTCAAAAAAAAGACCTTTACAGAGTATGCCAAATATGAAGATGTAATTTTGCCTAAGAAACCTAGAACTTCTGATGAGTGTAATTGTTACGTGTGCATAATAGCTCGCTCTACGTTATCATCATCAAAAGTAAAACAAGGTAAAAGAACATACTGAATGTTTCCATTTGTATTGCTGAATCGAACGGTCTTGATGGCACAAAAAAGATCACATCCAATGCACCAGCATAATATGACTTCTTATTTAAATTATATATTTATATAAGCGGCGCCGGAGAAGGGGCGCAGGGAACGACCCCGCAACCGCCAAATTCACCGGGCACGGGAAAAGCCCGATACTTCGGGATTTGTAGAAGACTCGGGGTGCGGTTCCTATCGAAATGCCCGCATGCGTGCGCGGTCCATGCCCTCATTGTAGAGGGCTGGAAGAGCCCGGAGGGAAACGGGAAGGACAAGAAAGGGGAATGAATGAGGGGAAGCTGTATAGGAGTATGAATAAAAGAAAAGAAAAAGAGATCATAATGACTATACCCTTTGATTTCCTCACCCTGAACACATCCACCTCCTCGTTCGTTTTCGCGACCTCGTGTTCCGAGTGACAGAAGTTGCTTACCGGGATAAGCATCGTCTGGTCGAGGGATGTAACGAGTCCTGTAAAATTCACGGACGATAGACCGCGAATAGGACATGAGACGCTATCTCATGCCCACGTGCGTCACCAGGTGTAAAGCGAGAGCGGAGAAGGAGCGGGGGGCCACGGCCGCGAGGAGGAAGAACCACTACCGCTTGACTCCTCACGCCGTGTGCCTCGAGAAGAGGGACACTCCGCCGCCATCTTAAAGGACGCCACTGAGTACTCCGACGTTCTGCTATTTTTTGGTGGTGCGACACGAAAAAGGAAGAGAGAGAAAAGGAGAGTGAGAGACTGCGCCTGTGGAGTGGAGAGGAGACTCCACTATCCCTCATACGGACCAACTACAACGAGATAGCAGCGAGAAAGAGAGGCGAAAAGACTCATCGTCAGCGGCGCGTCTCCTCCTTCTACCGTCTATCTCTATATAATAGAGGTAAGGGCTAGCCCGCGACAACCGCGAACGTTTATTAGGGACACACTACGAATAGTGTGCCGTGCCCTCAAGACACGAGAGCTCCGAACAGTCCACGGTGAGGGGGAACGCGCGCAATCGCAATCACCTCCGATTCTGGCGGCGTGTTCAGTGACGGTCGTGATGAACACGCAAGCGACGCACGACCTACGCGATTTTTTATTTCTTATTATCGACTCGGCTTATGTGTTAAAGTAATTGTAGAATATTTATTTATTTATTGTTTTAGAATATATACCTTCTGTTGTTTTTCTTAAATCATTGTGCCATAATCAACCCGAACCCGCCTGCTACTCGCATCGAGTTAGGTCGAAGCAAAGCTACATCGCTATTTGCGTTGCGAAAGGATTAGTCTTCGCGTTTTCGCGATCCTACCAAGTCGCGAAAACCAGTGCGTCGAGGAAACTCCGCACGAAAACGAATCCTCGTGGATTCGGCGTATACGTAGGAAAAGTCTGCACAGCTACATCGAAGTAAGGCTACGCGAGTCGACGCGGGCCGCCTCAAAGGTAAGAGCTGCCGTAAGCCGCACACATGCGTTGCGGGTGGCGCAATCCTGCAAGATACTAGCTAGGTTAATAATTAAATTGTTAGTAATGATTAAGCACCCCGTTATAAATCATAAAAATCATAAACCCTATTTTTCCATATATATCATAAAGTACATAAGAATCATAAACCCCATAAAAATCAGATACACCATTAAAATTATACACCTCGCAACCAAAAAACATCAAACGCCCCATCAAAACCGTAAACTCCTTAAAAATCATAAACTCGATAAAAATTATAAACCCTATAAAAATCAGATACCCTATAAAAATTATAAACCTCATAAAAATCATAAACCCATAAAAGTCATAAAACAAATAACATCACAAGCCCCATTAAAATCATAAATCACATAAAAATCATAAACTAGATAAAAATTATAAACCCCATAAAAATCATAAACGAAATAAACATCAAGAGCAGCATTAAAACCATTAATCCCATAAGAATCATAAACTCTATAAAAATTATAAACCACATAAGAATTATAAACACCATAAAAATCTCATAAAAATCGTGACCGCATAAAAATTATATAATTCATAAACCACTTACAAACATCATAAATATCATGAACCCCATAAAAATTATAACACATAAAAGGATATACGAGGGTAGTTCAATAAGTCTTTAGAATAAAGTATAAAAACAATTTTTTTTGGGCAAATTTTTGTTTATTTTTCAACATAATCTCCTTGGAGCTCTATACACTTGGTCAATCGCTTTTTAAGTTTTTTTAATCCTTCAGAAAAGTGCGTTTTCGGAAGTTCCTCAAAATAAGCACTTACAGAGGCAATGACGTCTTCGTTGTCCGTAAATCTCTGTCCACCGAGCCATTTTTTCAAGTTTGGAAATAAGAAAAAGTCACTGAGGGCTAAATCTGGTGAATACGGTGGGTGTTCGACCAATTCGAATTTTAGTTCTTCAATTTTAGCCATTGAAACGAAGCATGTGTGAACTCGGGCGTTGTCGTGATGAAAGAGAATTTTTTTTTCTCGCCAAATGTGGTCGTTTTTTTTTAATTTCTTCTTTCAGCTGCTCTAATAATGATGCATAATACTCACCAGTAATTGTTTTACCCTTTTCCAAGTAGTCAATAAGTATAATTCCACGTGCATCCCAAAAAACTGTAGCCATAACCTTACTAGCTGACTTTACGGTCTTTGCCTTCTTTGGAGCTGGTTCGCCTGTGGAAATCCACTGTTTGGATTGTTCCTTTGTCTCAGGAGTGTAGTGGTGTATCCATGTTTCATCCACAGTCACAAATCGACGAAAAAATTCCTCAGGATTCCGACTTATGCGCGCCAAAAGTGTCTCAGAGGCGACCACTCTATTGCGTTTATTCTCAGCTGAGAGCAAACGCGGCACCCATCTTGCCGATAGCTTTTCATGCCTAATTTTTCATGTAGAATTGAAACAACTGCACCTATAGATATCCTTGTGGCCTCAGCTAACTCACGCACTTTTAATCTTCTATCCTTCAACACCATATCGTGGATTTTATTGATGATTTCGGGAGTAGTTGCTTCTACGGGCCTTCCTGAACGTGGTTCGTCACTTATTGATGTACGACCACGCTTAAATTCATTTACCCAGTTATAAACCGTTGCTAAGGCAGGGGCAGATGTGCCATGGACTGAGTCCAATTCATTTTTTATCTCATATGGAGTTAAATCCTTTAAATGAAAATGTTTAGTTACCGCTCTGAACTCGTTTTTTTCCATTTTTCTTAACAAGCAATTTTTTTTTTTCAATTGGTTATAAAAACACGTAAACTCAGAAGATGTGGACTGTGACTGCACCATATATCTAGTCGGGAGTGGTGCTGACTGAAAACAGATGATTTGGAGCGATTCGCGCGCCATCTGTTGGTCATTCTAAAGACTTATTGAACTACCCTCGTACCTCATACAAATCATAAACTTCATAAAAATCATAAACCCTAAAAAATCATAAACCTCATAAAAATCACAACCCCCATTAAAACCATGAACCACATAAAAATCATAAACTCCATAAAAATTATAAAACCCTATATAAATCATAAAAATCATACACCATATACATATCATAAGGTACGTAAGAATTATAAACCCCATAAAAATCATAAACGCCATAAAAATCGTAAACCCCATAAAAATCATAAACCTCATAAAAATAATTAACGCCATAGGAATCATAAACCCACAGAATTCAAAAACCCAATACTAATCATAAAAATCAGAAAAAATAAAAATCGTATACGGCAGAAATATCATAAACTCCATGAAAATCATAAAAATCATAATCCCCATATATATCGTAAAGTACATTAGAATCATTAACCCTATAAAAATCAGATACCTCATAAACCCATTCCTTCCCAAGCGGCCATTTTATAGTCGGTTGGTTTTTTGCCTAAAACTGCCATTTTGAAATTTCCCAACGGAAATTTCAAAATTCTGACTTCAAAATCGGAAAGAGCGGACAATTTTACTTCAGAAAAGTGCTATTCGTTATTATTATTTTTTTGTCGACAATTTTCTAGGCAAAAAACGAATTGACTATAAAATGGCCGCTTGGGAAGAAATGGGTTAAAATTATAAACCTCATAAAAATCATAAACCCATAGAAATCATAAACCAAAATCCATTACCAAGTCAGCAAATAAACCAGAAATCGGGGAACCCATCGGGGTGCCATATGTTTGTTTGTAAAAACTATCATTGAATTGGAAAAATGTGTTATCCATTAGGATATCACAATCTTTGAGAATCTCATTTAGTGGGACAGTGGATTTTCTTTGTATTTGTGCGTATCGTTTTTCAATGCTCTGTTTTACTAGTTTTTTATCGATGTTTGTGTATAGCGATTTTACATTAAGACTGAGAAGACAATAATCTTGTGGTATTATTATATTTTCCAACTTTTTAATTAGTTCTATGCTATTTTTAATGTATGATTTCGGCTTTTTGATGCTGTTTTGTAATAAAGAGAAAATTTCCTTGGATAGAAAATATGTCACTTGTTCCAAATAAAAACAAACCACGAGTGCAACAACACCTCTCGCGAGCCCCTTCCTCCCCGCTCCACATGCGGAGGAGGAAGCTTTGTTTTGACTTTGCCTCTCATCACTGACTCGCCGTTTAGGTAATTTTTTTACTTGTATTATTGACTCTACACTGTTTTTATACATATTGTAAATTTAATTCTATTTGCTAAGTAAATTGTTATACTTTACCATCGTTATAAAACATAATATTCAAATTTTTTTTTTTTAAGTGGCATTTCGAACTCGAAAGTTTATCGCCTCATCTACGCAAGCCTTCCACGTTTCCCTATTTTGTGCCAGGTCGCGTTGCTTTCGGTTTTCCTTTCATTATGCGCGCTGCTGTACGATCATCGCCCATTCTTGCCACGTGCCCTGCCCATCTTAGTCTCCGTGATTTTATTATTCTTTTAATATTTGGTGACGCGTACAAATTATGTAGCTCGTCATTATGCAGTTTCCTCCACTCCCCAGTTTCCTCATCTTTCTTTGGCCCGTATATTTTCCGCAGAACCTTATTTTCAAATACCCTAAAACGATTTTCTTCCGCTTTAGTGAGCGCCCAGGTTTCGCACTCATACAAGATTACCGGCATTATTATAGTCCTATATATCCTTATTTTGACATTTTCGACCGGCATTATTATAGTCCTATATATCCTTATTTTGACATTTTTCGACAGTAGCTTTGACTTAAGTAATCTGTTCACAGCGTAGAAGCAGGCATTACCCGAATGAAGTCTCTTATTAATCTCGGCTTTAATTTCGTTTCGATCATTTATAGTTGTACCTAAATATCTGAATTCGCTAACCTTTTCAAAAGTGAAATTTCCGACTCTGAGATCCCCCTCTGCTTCACGAATGCCCAGTTTCTCCATGATCATATATTTCGTTTTCGATTCGCTCACTTCTAACCCCGTGTCTTTAGTCGCATTTATAAGGATTTCCGCATTTCTCGCCACCGTTTCACCATTATCTCCCACTATGTCCAAGTCATCCGCATAGCCTAAAATCTGCGTTGTTCCGTTGAGTGTTGCGCCTAGCTCGCTAGCCTGCATTTTTCTAACAACATGCTCTAGCGTCAAGTTAAAGAGTACCGTTGAAAGCCCGTCAGCTTGCTTCAAACCGTCGCGTATCATGAACGATTCGGATACATTACCGCCTACTCGGACCTTTCCAGTGCTTCCGTTCAGACATATTTGAATTAATTTTACGAGTTTTTTTGGTACGCCAAGGAGCACTAGGATTTCATACATTTTGCTTCGTTTGACAGAGTCGTACGCTTTCTTAAAGTCCACAAATAGCTGGTGTATAGTTTCGCAATATTCCCACTTTTTCTCTACTAATTGTCTTATGGTAAACATTTGATCGCTTGTTGATCTGTTGCGACGGAATCCACACTGATAATCTCCTATTATATCTTCCGCGAATGGTGTGAGTCTGGCCTGTATTACGTTTGACAGAACTTTGTAGCAGGTAGCTAAAAGTGAGATTCTCCGGTAGTTATTGCAGTCTGTTTTATCTCCCGTTTTACAGATCGGTATGATGATGGATTCTTTCCAATTTTCTGGTATTGTTTCATTTCTCCAAATAGCACATACTAGATAAAAAATTTTAGATGTAAGCGCGGTGCCTCCATATTTAAGTAGTTCAGCTGGTATAGAATCGTTTCCTGCGGCCTTATTGTTTTTTAGCTTTTTGATCGCGGCCTCTACTTCTTTGTAGGTCGTTTCGTCCATATGGAGTTCAGCAGTGTGGATTTCGTCTCCCATTTCCTCGGAGTTTTCATGCACGTTTAATAACTTATCGAAATAATCTTTCCATAATTTCAATAGTTTATTTTCGCTTGTGTCGAGGTTCCCGTTCTTATCTTTCATTAACTGCGATCTACTCTGAATACGCTTCCAAATAGCGTTTATTCCTTTGTACATCTCGCGCGGGTTATTTTCCCTACTATTAGTTTCTATTTTTCTAATTTCATTTTTCTGATACTCGCGTTTTTTGTTTCTGTAAATCACACGCACTTGCTTTCTTATTTCATGGTATTATTCTACAGCCCTACCGCTTTCATTGTGTACACTATCTAATTTAGCCTTCTTGCGCCTTTCAAACCAGAGTTCGCACTCTTCGTCAAACCATGGTTTGCTCTTCGGCCTTTTTTTCTTACCCAGTACTTTGTTCACGGCCCCTTTTATAGTTTTTTCGATAGCCCCCCACAACCTGTTCGGATCGTCATCTACTCCCGTCTATTCATCCGTTTCCGCGAGCGCCTGAAATCGGTTACTAACTTCTACTTGGTACTTGATTCGCTCTACCCCGCTTCGTAGTTTTCCAATATCAAAGGTTTCTACTTTGTTCGCTCGCTTACTATTTTGACCGGCTACTAATCTGGCTCTTAATTTGGCCGCTACTAGATAATGATCTGAGTCGCAATCCGCCCCCCTATAGGTCCTTACGTCGAGTACATTCGTGTGGCGCCTCTTATCAATAAGAAAATGATCGATTTGATTCTGCGTGGCCCCATCCGGCGATGTCCACGTTGCCTTGTGTATATCCTTGTGCTTGAAGCCCGTGGTCTTGACTATAAGATCTTTTGCGGCCGCGAAATTTATGACCAATACCGTTATTGTTGCTGGTTTCGTGCAGACTTTCTTTGCCTATGGTGGGCCTAAATATTTCCTCTCTCCCTATTTTAGCATTGAAATCCCCCAGTACTATTTTGGTGTCGTAAGACGCGAATTGGTCGATTAATTGCTCTAAAGTTTCATAATAAAGATTTTTTACTTCTTCCTCTTTGTCCTGCGTGGGACAGTGGACGTTAATAACCACGTAATTATACCACGCTCCTTCGATGATGATATACGAGAGTCGGTCATTCACGAAATTGCAACTTTTAACGAAATGTATGATGCTTTTGTTAACAAGAAATCCGGTGCCTAGAGAATGCCCGCTCGCGCCCCCATATAAAACGGTGAAGTTACCGGATCCTAGCATCGCGTTATCATTCCATCGGGTTTCTTGTATTGCTACCAAATCTAAATTGTACCTCTCAGTTTCATTTATGATTTCCCGGAACGCGCCCGCTCTGTGTAGACTGCGTACATTCCAGGTTCCCACCCTTAAGTTTCTTTTGGTTTTGGTTTGGTTTTGTTTTCTTTGAGCCATGATAGTAAGTTAAACCCGCGCGTTTTGGATACTGTTCCGATCGCAGGTAAGTCCATCCGTCTAGGGGTGATAACCCTCATACCTCCCTAGAACTTAGTATGAGAGCTTTCCGACTTTGGCGAGGACATAGTCAACTCGTCGTAAGACACACTCGGTTTCATTCTCATATCCTAACGCCCCCCTGCAAGGCAGCGCGCCTTCGCTTGCTTCGTTGCCATGTAAGACTAGGTGGCGAATCATTCTACACATCCCCTCTCAGGGCAATTGTCATCGCTCCCGCATCCTCCACGACAGCAGGATTTTTGGCCCATTTTTTGTTTGAAATGTATGGTAAAAGAGATAGATTACAGAGTAAGGTAGAAGAAGAAAGTAAGATAGGAGATTTTGTATAGTGTTTGTAGTTGTTGCGGTGCTTGCGTAGTGTTTCTAGATGAATGCGTTTGCCAGTGCGGGCTCATCACACCCACGCCTGGGCCTATCGGCTGTCCGCGACTGCTTATTCGCTTTATTCGCAGCTAACCTCTTTCTCAGGGGTCGTTCCTCTATCCGCAACCTGAGAACGCGCTGTGTAGTAGTGATAGGCACCCACCCGTCCGCTCTGGACGACTACGCCCAGGACCCGCTTAGGGTAACGGCGTTGCAACAGACATAATATTCATATACAACCTACAAATCACAAATATCACAAAAATCATAAAAATCATAAACCACATATAGATTATAAAGTACATAAAATCATAAAGATCATAAATATCATAAACCTTATATAAATCACAAACCTCACAAAAATCATAAACGTCATAAAAATCACAATACCCATTAAAACAATAAACCCCATGAAAATCACAATACCCATTAAAACAATAAACCCCATAAAAATCAGAAAATCCATAAAACCTATAATCCCCATATAAAAATCATAAATCCCATAAAAATCATAAACCTGATAAAAATCATAAACCCTGTAAAAATCATAAACGCCATAAAATCTATTATGGGGTTTATGGTTTTTATGGCGTTTATGATTTTTACAGGGTTTATGATTTTTATGTGCTTTATGATTTTTATCAGACTTATGAATTTTATGGGATTTATGATTTTTATATTTTATATAATTAGGGGGTGTATGATTTTTATGGGGTTATTATCTTTATCGTAGGGTTTACGCTCATAAACCCCATTCTAATCATAAACCCCATAATAATTGTAAATGTCATAAAAATAATAATCCTCACGAAAATCATAAACCACATATAAATCATAAACACCATACAAATTGTTAACCCCATAAGAATCAAAAGCCCCATAAAATCATGAACGCCATTAAAAACATGAACCCGATAAAAATCATAAGCACCATAAAAATCATAAACGCAACAAAAATTATAAATCCCATAGAAATCATAAACACGATAAACATCAGAAACCCCATAAAAAGAATAACACCATAAAAATCATAGATATCATAATATTCATAACCCCATAAAATCATACACCCCGTAATCATTATACATCTTATAAAAATCATCATCCCATAAACCTCATATGACCCATAAAACACATAGAAATGGTAAAAATCGTATACTCTATTTGCATTTTCCGTGTACGTGTGTTCCCATCGATATATGTATTTACCTCATATATTCATATATATTACAGTTCTAGCTCAAAAATGTACGATAACTACTAATATATATATATATATATATATATATATATATATATATATATATATATATATATATATATATATATATATATATATATATATATATATATATATATATATTATGAAATATATCGTATATCAGGATCGCAGCGATGTGTCACAGTTTCTAAAATCTATTTTTCTCTATAAAATCAAATGAAATATAAAGCTATAAAAGAGTGAATTAATACTTTTTTTTTCTTTCATTGTGAAAAAATACAATAGGCACAAAAACACATCATTTTCTCAAATCACTCATTTAAGAATTTGACTACTATTTAGCACATACTATTTTACAAATTCCATCATCAAAATAGTATAAAAATTATAATTTTTTTATACTCTATTATAGATATATAAAGATTCAATATTGCAAAAATAAATGATGCCATATTAAAACATTTTTAAAAAATCGCAAAATAATAATATTTTTAATATAACATTATCTTTCCAGTTCGTTTATTGTTTCGTGCAATATAATATGTAAAATTGACTATAAGTATAGAATATTAAATCTCATATATAATGCTTAATATCTGCAAGAAAGAGAACAACGATAAATCAGCTCAAAAATATTCAGCCAATAACCTGATACGTAACAAATATTCTCTGAAATTTTCAAGTAATTACATCAAGTATTACTCAAGTTATCGTTGTCCAAAAAATGCATTTTTTTACATTTTATTCATTCTTTCAGAAAACAAACCGTATAATTACCTACAAATTTACAGAAATGTACCTTTATATGAAATAAGTATTCAGTAAAAATTTCACTGACTTTTATAGTATAGTTTTCGAGTAATAAATGTTGAAAAATAAAATTTTGTAACACAGTATATCAACTGAAAAGTGACTGATATAATTGTTTTGGGTCCTAAAATGAAAATTTTATTAGTACTTTATTCTGTAAAAAAGTCGCTTCCCAAAGGCAATTCCTGCATTGAGAAAAATTCAAAACACCGAATTTTGAAAATTCTTAAATTTTGAAAAATGGCCATAAAAAAATTTATTTGACCATTTTTGGTGAAACTTTCATGCGCACAGCGGGTATTGATAGCAAACCTCTGTGCAAAGTTTGCTAAACTTATACCGCAGATTGAACGAATAGTGATGTGTCACATACTAACACACACACGCACACGCACGCACGACACACGCACACACACACACACGCACGCACACACACACATACAGACATTTTGTAAGACTAGTGTATTCGGGCTCCTCAAGGCGTAAAACATGTTTATACGTTAAAAAAACCCACAAAAAAAAGTTTACCATTACAAAGCTTTCTCTTTGAGAAAACAATATTGATGATGATCTTAAAATAAATATTATTATCTTGCAGTACAAAGTTAAGCAAGATTGTAAATCGTACTGAAAAATAACACGAAAATTGATAGACTTGAAAATCTATAAAACTCATTAATTGTCATTCTATGTTCAGCATGATTTTCAATCTTGTACAACTTTTGTACCTAGACAATGTTTGTACATATTTTACATTATTTAAATGCATGTAAATTAGTATCTCAATAACGGCAACAATGCATAGGTTTTGTACTAGGACTATATATTGTGCAACAGGACCTATTCAAGTAATCTATGGGTGCTGAACTTCATTTCTAGGTAGAATAAAATGATTCTGAAATTTTTATAAGAATTCGGGATCTTCAAACATTACACTCTCCCTGTTAGTTTGAATTCTCCATGAATTTAGCAAATACGAAATTAATGCGGTAATCTCTCCTTTCAATTAAAACGATGCTGCTAAAGCAAGGTCGGCAAAATTTTCACTGATACTCGAATTCGCAATGCATGGTACTCGCGTCTTTAAAAGTTCAAATAAACACTGACGGAAGTTACCGTCCACGTGCTCGGTAGCATCGTCGAGCAGATAAAGCGCCGGTACGGATATGCGTCTACATTTTCGACATACGCATATAAAGCGGCAGAGACATTCTCAACTAGCTTCTTTCGATCGCTTGCATTAGTCAAGTTAACTGCACAGGAGTACCAAAGAAACTTAATTGGTTTTAGTCGGACTGCATTCAAAGTGGATTCAGTATCAAAGTTTGAGAAGAATATAAAAGAGTGTGTTGCCAAAATGCATGAAATTTAAGTTTTCGATTGTGGTAGGTATACTGTTATAATCTTTTGTATTTTTAATTCGATTATAATTTTTGTGGATAAAGATGTGTGATAAAGATGTTTTCGTCTAAAAAGCACAGTAGATCTTATAAAAGTTTTAAACATTCTTCAATTTGTTCATTTGCATCGATTAAGTTATACGTTATAAGTTTTTTCTATCTATGCTAAAAGTTGAATTGCAATTGATACACTATGAACTTGTAAAGTTAAGAAAATTAAATTCGGTTATAATTTGGTTGTGACAATAAATATTATTACTATTTATAATTAGTAAGAAAACTTTTTTAATTAAAAGTCGTAATAGTTCCGTAAAATGACATTTTTTTCCCGTAAGATAGAAGTAAATAGAAGAAATTCTATAATTAATTTTTCCTACATCTTATAAAAATATTGTCACTATAATTTATAGTTTTATAAAATACATAATTTTTAGAAAATTATATTTGTATTTGCAGCATAATCGAAACATAGGGAAGACTAGCAATAATTACCTTGATGAAATTACCACAACTGTGAAAGACAAAACGGCGATCATAACACACCAGAATGGACTTGATTGCAACAATCAAAAGAAGAAATTTTTGAATAGCAAAACCGAGGTTGAGGAGTACCAAGAACATCAGTATCTAAAGGTCATTATACTGATACTGGAAAAAGCTTTCGTGAAAGATGATCGTACCGGCGTCGGTACGAACTCCATGTCTGGTACGCAGATGCAGTTCACTTTAAAAGATGGTAAGTTATTTTTAGTTGTATTTATAATTATCCCGTGATTTTCCATAACTAAATTGTACCGATACAATTGTTGTCTATATATGGATACCTAGGGCCTTTAGTTGTTATTATTATTATTTTAAAACATGCGTATATCTATTGTGCTGAATCGTGAATTTGTATGAAATCTTTTGCACGCAACGCTGTATCTTCTTTAGTAATTAATGTTTTGCAAAAATTCTATAAATTCACAAAGAATTCAAACTACGATCTATTATCGGAGTATAATATAAGAAATCAGGCAACAAGAGAATTACTTATTGAGACTTGTTTATCGAATATTCTGTAGAAACCCGTAAAGTCAAACTTTGCAATTCGACTAAAGAGGAGGTTGTAGTACTATACCTTATATCCAGTTACAAACAATAATGAGTTTTCACTTTACGCAGTCAATTTTTACGTCAATAAAATTTTATGAATGTACGCACATTCTTAGTGATAAATAGATTGTGGGTACGCTTGCAAAATTTAAAAATCTCATTTATTCATTGAATAAAACGAAAACCGAAATGTCAGTAGCCAGCATCCCCTTAAGCAAGTAGGTCAACGAGTTATTTTTAAGATAATAATTATATTCGATTTTTTTAAATTTTTCTGTAACATTTCAAAATTCTATAATATGTTTATTGTATTAAATTATTTATAGAGGCCAAAATTTTTAATTTTTCCTACGTAAGAGTATATACATTTATAAAGATTTTAAAGCTGGGTAAGAAACGTATTAAAATACTTAATTTTCATGATTATTCACACCGCGTATGTGTTTGTTTTATATGCTTTTCATGATTATTTTCAAGTCAGTAAACATTTTAAAGTAGTTCGTTATAAGTGAATAGACACTGACATAAACTTAAAAAAGTTTTAAGACTTATGCAATCGTAGCTTTTGATTTAAAGTATACATTGTGGCATATAAAATGCCACAAGAAAAGAGATAGAGAGAGTAATAAGGTTAGGTTAGAGTAAGAAGGTAGGGTTAGGTAGTAGGGATATTGAGCACTAATTATTATTAATTGAGGAGATAAACAAACAGACGGACGGAATCACGCACGCACCAAACCACCGAATGCACGCAATTAGTATTATTATTATTAATAAAGCGTATTAATCGCGCGCGTTATTGGGTTATGTTTCACGGGGGAGATCGACGGCGCGACACCCATACACACATCACCAGCACAAACACACTATAGCAGCAGCTGCCGACTCAGCCGTCATAGTCCAGGAAAGCTGAGCAGTACGAGGAAGTGGTAACGACGGAGAAGAAGTCGAGTACCTTTCATGTTACATGTAGCGGCGGCTTGAAAGAGAGAGAGAGAGAGAGAGAGAGAGAGAGAGAGAGAGAGAGAGAGAGAGAGAGAGAGAGAGAGAGAGAGAGAGAGAGAGAGAGAGAGAGAGAGAGAGAGAGGCGAGAGACAATAAAAGTGGCCGGGAGCCGCGGGGCCGGAGCAGCAGCAGCATAGCATCAGCAGACGATAATACATTCACACACACATACACACTTGCGTACGCGGACACCCGAGAGCGCGATCGGAGCATGAGGAGCTTCAGCGGCGTCATCCATAAGGACAACGACGAGAGCAGCTGACGACTAGGCGGGCGCGGGTCATACGGCTTTAGCCGATATGGAGAGTAGGGGAGAGTCAAGCGGCGAGAGAGACGGAAGACTGTCGGCAAACGGAAGATGACGAGATAGGCGTCCAAAAAGATAGGAAGATAGGCGCGCGGCAGGAGAAGGGAGCAAGGCGCGTTTACAACGAGCGCGTCGCGCTCTAGCAATTCTTACACACTATGTTATCGAGTAATGGGGTATACGTTTATCAGAGAAGCGATGGGAAAAACTAGAGCAGTAACTAACCTCCGGTTACTACTCTAGTGAAAATCGAGTTGAGGGCCTATGCCAACAGGTGTTAGAAAAGGAGAGAAGATCGAGTAAGGTAAAATAGAGGGAGCTAGGGTGCAAGGACGCCACGAGGAGAGAACTGGAGTCCTTCCGCCCTGCCAATTCCGTCTGGAGCCCTCGCCGAGTACAGTCGTGTATCAGAGTAGCCGTGGTATTTCTTGCTTTTTCAATTATAGGTAAGCCGCACCGCACGGAGAATTCGTACAAGAGCAAATGGGTGTCTGATAATTTGGAATATATTCAACGTGAGTGAATATATTTTGATCGGCGAGTCTTTGCCCACAAAGCGCCCGGCCTAGGAGTTATTCAAGAGAGTTTTGTAATTTCGACTATAAAAATTACTTGGTGAGATTTTTCCTTTTTGTTTGAGTTGTTCCAGTCCAGTCGAGGTTCGAGGCTTGGTGGAGAGTTGGAGCCGTCAATTATTATTTGTTTCGGATCGAGGGGTCGAGAGGTAGGGAATTTTGTATTATAGGTTACTGGTAATACCGGCAACGCGGTCGGCATATGGTGCATGCGAGTAGAGGCAGGGAGCGGCCATTGACGTGCGACCGATAACTACGGAATTTAATCGTTAGAGTCGAGAAATTATTAGTGTCGTGGTGGTTAGTTAACTTAATTTAAATAAAATTCGGGGTTATTAAATTGTAAAAAAGATCGCCTATATATATATATATATATATATATATATATATATATATATATTTATCGAGATTAGTACGAATAATTAATGAAGTGAATGAATTTCCGTTTTGTATATTAACTATTAAAGAATCAGCATAGAATCAATTACAATTACTATTTATATGTGAAATTTTGTGTGTGTATATATATATATATATATATATATATATATATATATATATATATATATATATATATATATATATATATATATTTATATATTTAAGAACAATCATTTACGTAGTTAGAACCCGCATGTACAGTAATCATTAATTGGAATATAATTAGTCATATTAAATAACTCAAGATTAGATCTCTGTGGGTTGCGCCATCTGTCCAGGCGTTCGTTCAGCGTACCTCCTCTCGAGATACGACGAGTCGAATATAGGGAAAGTTTCGAGTATTAAAAATACAGCATTGTCTTACCAATAAAATAATAATGAGTTGTATGGACATATTCCATATAGTTAAAAATACAACATCATAACATAATTATAAATTTCCATAGAATTAAAGTTCAACTACGCAGAAACTATTTTCTTTGAATAATTGAAAAAACAATATTACTTAAAAAAATGAAAAAATTATATGCATTATCAAGATTCTTTTATTATTAATATGAAAAAGACAACTTCTTTATATAAATAATAAGATCGTTTTCTCACATTATCCGAAATCACTACGCTACCCTAGAGGAAAAAATAACTGAAAACTGTGAAAAACTATGAAAAAAATACGAGAAAGTGTTAAAAAATGAGAAAATACACATACTTTTGGAACATCTGTTACAAACAAATATGCACATTTTTTCATACTTTTTTACAGTTTTTTTCTCAGTTTTGACAGTTTCACACACTTATAAAACACGTATTATATTCTCATGTTTTTCCGCTCTTTTTCACACATTAATCACAGTTTTTCACATTTTGAAACTTGCACTAGGGTACGTACCATGGTGTTAGTATATAAAGGAAGCTAGTGCATGGCATACATAGTGAGCGAGGCCTAACCAGTGACTCATGGTAGTAGGAAAAACAAAACAGAATCTGGGACCCAATGAACTCGACCGCCATTATCGATAAACTTAATTTTCCTTATTATTTAACAAAAACTTAGCGTCCCCGATCTTTCAGGCGTCTTTCCTCTGCTGACGACGAAGCAAGTATTTTGGCGCGCGATGGTCGAAGAGCTGTTGTGATTCATCAGAGGCCTGCCGATCGCGAAGGATCGGTACGTCAAGAGCGTCAAAATCTGGGACGCCAACGCATCCAGACAGTTTCTGGACACGTGCGACTTTCGCAACAGGGACGATGGCGATTTGGGCTTGATTTACGGCTTACACTGGAGACACTTCGGGACTAAATACGTCAACATGCACACGGACTATACTGACCAAAGTAAGGGCAGTCCTAGGTTGAATGCAACAATATTTCTAGTCCATGAAACTTTTCATATTTGAAAGTAATCATTTTGTGTACCTCAGATGAATATTAATTATACCTAATTAAAAATACAATATATATTGATTTAAAAAATATCAGCTGTACTATTGGCTTCATGTATGACCACCTCAACAAACTGCATATCTAAAAGTACTTGTTTTATTCTTATAATGAGAATGTTTTATTAAAATATAATTATTATTTATAGCCTAGAGAGTTTGCACATATGATGGGCGATACTCTTGGGTGGTTCAAAATTCCCTAAAGTTTTCAAATATCAAAAGTAAGCCTATAAAAGTTGGTATTTGTCCAAAAATACGTTTCCTGCAAGCTGGGTGTTTAACGTTAACATTTAAAGGTGGCTACATCGAATTTAATGTTTTCTAAGGAGCACTTATGCAATTTCTTTAGTAAAATCGTGAATTAACTAACTAAAACTTAATTGTTCATGCTAAAAAAGTTTACGCAATTGATTATACTATTAGAATTAGAAAGTAGTTGCGTTCTAACCTGCAAAAAATATTTTTCTTTGAGTTAACAGTCGTATAAGTCAAAATTTTGACTTAAAACCGGCTACTATGGAACATTTTTAATAACGTCAAACATTGATAATTGATCAAAGTCAAATATTATTTTGAATCTTTATTCTAAATAGTATCAACAGAAAAATTAGTACATCATAAGATATCTGATATATATATATATATATATATATATATATATATATATATATATATATATATATATATATATGGAAGTTACAGCAGTCTCTGTAATGCATTGTTTTACTAACATTTTAAATGGAATCTCTTATCTCGCGTGCAATATCTAAAGAGATTTTATATCTATCGGCGATGAACGCGTTAATAGTAATATTGACGTTAGTTCATACTTATACCAGCTCTGAAAATTTTTAACTGGAAATAAGTACTTGATAATACTATTATGGCAAACCTTGTCAAACTTCAAAATTTTGATCTTACGTGTAATTAATATATATATATATATATATATATATATATATATATATATATATATATATATATATATATATATATATATATATAATTATTATATATATATATATATATTAATCTTAGACGATTTCGGTATATTTTTGTTTATGTAAATAGATAGATAGATATGTTTTTTTATTTGTTCAAAACAAAATACAAATATTATATAATTATTGCGTCCAGAACATCGTCTCACGTTCATCGACTCGTCGTCAAGATATATGTATCTTACCATACTAAATCCTACTTACCGACCTACGCTATACAACTGATTATGCCTACCTTGCCAACCTCGTACCTCTGCATATCATACTCATCCACCCCTATTTTTACCAAGCTCCCCTCCGCGACCACACCTCAGTAGCTCCTCATCTATGACACATAATTAATTCCTAATTTAGACTAAGAATGCGATCCCGCGTGGGTGTATAAGCCAGGACCCCCCAGGGCGCGACAGCCTTCTGCATTCGAACTTTGAGCCGTAAGCACGTACGCACCAGTTTTTTATTTGACTTCTCACCTGTAAAAGGGACACGCCCTTGTACTTAACTTTGTACTTCTTATGTAATAAACTTACTCTTAAACTTATATGCTAGCGCTTAATTATTCACTGTACCTGCGCTCCTATTCATATCTTACGCCGCCATCTCGAGCATGAGACCGCCCGCAGCGCAGCGCAATCCAGCCAAGCCGATTTCAAGGAACCAATGCCTACACACACACACACACACACACACACACACACACACACACACACACACACACACAATGTAATTCCCTAAATATTCACAAGCCTCTCCGATCCTATCGTAAACTCGCAATTACTATTTTTACCACTATCATATTAAATGTCATTTTCACTATCCTTCTTTTGCTAATGCCTAGACTCCAAGGTAAATTACGCAAGTATTGACCAAAACTACAGGCGAACGCGATTGAATTTCATATTAACTTCGCGTCATTTATTGCTTACGTACGACGTAACAATTGGGGGCCCACTCTCCGGGATGTTTTAATAGCAATTAGCACGGATAGCAATTTTTTTTTCGAAATTCAAAAATGGCCTACGTAGAGTCAGAAAAGAAATTAAGAAATGAAGAGGCCACTGATATCATAAGAAAATATGTAACGGTAAATTATCCAAATTTTGCAGCGGGCAATCGCGAAATAAATTTAGGAGAATTATTAGCATTTTTACAACAACGATATCAAATCGCGAGCGAACAGATTCCGGAACGCGCAGATGACGTAAATAAAATTTGCGAATTCTTACAAGATAACATTGATACATCAAAAGTGGACGACGCGTGTCAGGGTGAATTAATGATAGACATACTTCTAGAGCTAATTCACAATATTAGTTGCAAAGAAATTATAGAAACTATTATAGATAGTAAATCAATTAAGAAATTTAAGCACGAAATACACACACTTTTAAACAAAAACGCCGAAATGACGGAAACAACTGTCTTCAATCTATAATTAACTCAACAAATACGACAAACTTACCCAAAACTAATCCTAAATTTCCACTACAAAATAATGACAACACTCAAAAAATTGACATTGCAAAATCCTCTTTACTTTTTGCTACTCCAAATGTACACAGCACACCTTATCATATAAACTCAGCAAATAATTATCGTAGACAACCTTACAACACTTTACAAACTGTTAAAAACAACACTCTCACTCCGGTTCACAATTTATCAATTAAAGATGCAGTCGAACAGATTCCAAAATTTAATGGTTACAACATTCCACTTAGAATTTTTTTGGACGGATGTAGAGAAGCGCAAAGCATGATACCTTCGTGTAATGAGCCAGATTTAGCAAGATTAATAAAAATGCATTTGTCCGGACAGGCACTAAAAAGTGCACAGCAAAGAATTTTTCTTAATATAGAGAAAAATATAATGTATGTTGATCGCACATACGGGTTCCCAAAACGTTTTCACGAATTACTGGGCGAATTAGCAGTAATGAAACAAAAATTCGACGAAAACGTTATTTCATTTTCAAATAAATTAAAATCAGCCACACAAGAAGCATACAAGGCCGCGTTACGTGGAAAAAGGCATAGACCAGATTTTACTTCCAAATTAGAAAAAGATAGTGTAGCATATTTTATGCGCGGTTTGCAATAGGTTATAAAAGGGCGAATGGGCAAACCCGAGTCTCTAGACGCCGCGATCGACCAAGCAATCGACATAGAGCGCGATTATACATGGCAAAATACAGACAAACAAATGAGAATTCCACAGCCTCCTGCACAAACAAAAATTAACGAAAAATAATCTGCACAAATTAACTTAGTTGATAGCAAAAAGGCAGAAGCGTGTCAAATATGCCACAAATTTTGTCACATAGCGCCTAATTGCTGGTACCGTACCAATGGCGCCGACGCTCCGAAGGCGCCGGCCACTCCCCAAAAAAGCACCTGGGCCAAGCCCGACCGTGAAAAATCAATACCGAATAATTCACAGGGGTGGCCGCAACATGCAACGCAACGGTGGAAAACCAAGCCCAAAATGGCGCCACTAAAGCATGTAATTATTGCAAAAGGCAGGTCATTGGAAGATCGAATGTAGAAAGCTCGCATATAATAACAAAATGCGAGAAATGCATCAGGGAAACGAAAACGGGTTTCCGGAGACCAACGCAACCAGGGGAATCACACAACCCCAGTGTCAAAATTATACGAGAAACAATCAGCAATACAATTAATAAAAAAGATCGTTTTATTAAGCATTAATAATTGTTCACCAACTATTATGTTAAAAACAAATTGCTGCCCGCAACCGTTGTCGCTAATGCTAGACACCGACGCTGGGCCAGCACTTTTGAAAATTTTAGAAAAACCGCGTAATGTACTAGTCGATGCTATCGAAATTTTAGAACTAACCGGTATAACAAAAAGTAGCATAAACACTTATGGCAAAATTCCAATGCAATTTCATGATTTAACAATTTATTTTGACTTAGTACCAGGTGATTTTCCTATTCCGGAAGACGGTCTGCTGGGCAATGAAATATTTATTAATTATGATGCAGACATTGATTATAGAGAACAATATTTTATAATTACTAATTATAAATTGCCTCTAAAATTGCCATCAATTAAAAATAAATAAATACATAAGTTTTTAACTACTACTTTAACCGAAACGCAGAACAGCGCGTGCAATCAAACTCCGAACATTTGCCAAATTCAAGCTTATAACATCGAAATTCGCAAAGTCAAAAATCGTATATGCAAATCACGTCCAATACAAAATCCGAAATCCGGTACCCGAAAAACGAAAATTTTACTTATAAAACCGAGATTCGAAACCCCGAAATCCGATATCCGAAAAACGAAAATTTTACTTATAAAACTGAGATTCAAAACCCCGAAATTCGAGATCCGAAATTTGAAAATAGTAAATTCAGCGCGCAAAATCGAAATTATAATAATTCAAAATTAGAAAATAAATCGAACTCCGAAATTTGGAAACCGAAATCGTGGCAGACGCAAGACCTGGCCCTTCCTAGCAAACTACCGCAAAAACTACCAAAATTCGAATTCCGACATTAGAAAACAAAAACCAAAAAATAATATTTTTAGCTCTTGTTTTAGAAAGACAAAAACAACGCTGTTCGAAGTAACTGAAAAATCGTTTCAAAAAGCTGATAGAAAATCACTGTTAGAAGCAAATAAAAAATCGAATTCAGAAATTAATGACAACGTATTTTTGGATGGAAGTAAATTTGCATATGATGAAATAAAAAATTGCATAAAGAGTGAACTTGAAAATTAAATTTAAAAAAAATTGAATTATTGAAAGTTGTTAAAGAAAGTCAACAAATAAATAAATTCTTACCTGAACAATTTGAGAATATTCAAATCATTTGTAAACATATAATACTAAATATGCTAATATATGAGAATGTTAATGAAATCCAAAAATTAATTATGCAGCTGAAAATATTAGTTAAGTACACAGTACACGCAAAGTCTAAAAACAACAGCTACGATTACTCATTTCTCCTTTTAAGCAATACAATTAACGCTTCTAAAAGTCACATAAAAGGAAAGAAAATCATAAAAAATGCAAATGAATTTAAGAAAAGTAAGATAATGACGATTGCTGATAAGAATGCGAAGGGTAACGGCAACAGAGCACACAGGGTGCAAGCGCTTTTACGCCTCGACCATCTGACCGGCGAACAGAGAGTTTCGGTAGAGCGGCTCATAGGCCAATGCATATTGGGGAAAATGAAAACGTAAAGATACAATTAAAAGAAAATCAAACGAAGGTAGTGCACATGAACCGCATACGCTTTTCGCATATTAAACCGCAATAACAAAACATATACACATATAAAAAAAAACTTAATTATTTATTATAATTAATTATAACTAATAAGTAACAAAAGTAAATAAATAAACAATAATTCGAATTATTTATAATGTCTTTCTTTGTGTATTGATGTACAAGCTCGATGTTATTTGAAATAATCGTTACGCTACCTCAATGTCAACTTTTATTAATAAATTCCACAGCTTTATTGTGTAAATTTTGTGCAAAATAATATAACCTTGCTGATTGCAGAAGAAGCCCATGCTACCATTCTTATTGACAGCAATCGACTTCGCACTCATCAAAGCTCTGATTGGATACGATTGCGCACAAAAATTCACTAATTTTACTAGCTTCTCACTTGTAGACATCGGGGAATGTGATATCCCTGATCCAATAATTAATAATACTCGAGCTCATGTTTCACTGTTACAAATTAACGAATTCGCGAGCACTCAAGTTCGATACTGTAAATCGAAGTTAAAAGAACCATGCAATATTGTGGGATGTGGTCCGACACAGCCGCAGTAAGAAATGGTGAGGTCCGTTACTTAAGAGAAATTTCACGAGAGGAATGCTATAAATTGCACTTGCATCGTTTTATATCATTTTCAACTGATATTATTCAGAATTTGAAAATTACACTCAAAAGTGACGAAACTTGCCTAAACGCCGGTTATTACGCGGATCCTTACGGTAAATTCTATGACATGATAGTATCCGGATATATAAAAATTAATTTGGAAGAAAGGTACAATTCGATAAATTTGAATAATAATAAAATAAAATTGGAGAGTGGCACCACATGTACTTTTTCGGAAGATAATTGCATTGACGCGGATTTCGGATATGCGGTTTGGGACGTAATACCTTTGCACGCGTGTCAGTCCAACGGGTATACGAACCTATATACCAGGCCGGTGGCTAAGATGACAGAGAGAGAGAGAGAGAGAGAGATAACGAGCGGCGGCCTCTTTATGTGTTAGAAGCCAAGGAACTCTCGTTCGCTTTTAAGGATATATGAACCGTGCCTGTGTTCTTTTCAATTAATTAGGACCGAGCATCCGAAATTATTCATATTAGAAAATCCCGACCAGGAAAGATTCGAAGCATCTCAAAGTAAAGATGTAAATAATATTGACATTTTTGCGTATGTGAATTCTAAATTCGTTTATACTGAAAAACACATAAAGGGTCAAATGACTAAACTTTATCAAGATTTTCTTATACAACAATGTCAATTAGAACGAAAAATTATTGCTAATGCGTTAAGTCTAGCAACTATAGTTTTCGATTTATTAGCGTATCAATTAATGTCCGGACCGGGTTATATTAGCTTGTTAGCTGGGGAGGTTGTGCATATATTGAAATGTATACAAGTCAAGGTGCCGGCGCGCGAAACTAAGGAATGCTTCCAAGAATTGCCCGTTTTTCGAGATAATCAAGCTGTATTTTTATCACCTCGCACGCATATTTTACGGGAATACGGAACGCGCACAATTTGCGATAGTCATTCCGGTTATGTATGTTTTTAGAAGTCAATTTGGTACAAATCTCTGCCAAAAATCACCACTCAGGATCGCCGCAAATCTTGAGGCTGCAAACAAAACAATTCTGGAAATATAAAAGCCCTTTAGATTTGGCCAAGTGTCATTTACACGTACGATGACATGGACAAATTAAAAACGTTCATAACATTTCCTAACGCGCGAACTGTAGTTTTGAATCAATTAGTTCCAGGTTTCGCCGGAAAAGGAAAAACCTCGGGGGACGTATCGATTGCGCGTTTGCTCTACGAAAACGCATTATCACAAATTGCCGATTCAGCTTGGAATGAAGTTTGGGGGAAGTTCATAACCTTCGGATCAGCAAGCGCAGCACTTATTACGATATTAATGATTTTTAGATTAATTAAATTTGTTCTTAATACCATCATACACGGGTATGCATTGTATTCGCTATATGGATTTTATATCATGCTGTTTAGAGCATTGTGGAGTTTACTCACACATTTACTTTTACTTTTAGCAGATCGCCAAAAAGCGAAAAAGATAAGGACATCGAGCGGAATCAAACGCGAGGTACTCCGCGCTGGCCCTCCGTGCCGCCGTCACAGCAACCACTTGAGCAACAGGTACCAACAACGTCGAACTCGGACAGTCCCAGCATTACGTAAATGAAGAAAACAGGGCGGTCAATCTACAGTTAGTCGAGAACCGTCTTTATCCTGTTTTAGAGGAACCCCGAATACCGTTGCTTCCGCCTAGAAAGAAAATATTTAGGGACGATAATTAGATTGAGACTAGCACACGCATCCTTTTACAGAAATTCGCTTACCTTCGGGCGCCGGCCAACAATATGAATTATCAACAAAAACGCATTTTACTAAATTATTTGCTCACGATCAGACAGAGATTATCGTGGGTAGCTCAAAAAACGGAGGAAAGGGTGTACGAATATAGTGATCGAGTATCTAGATTGTTACACGAATTTAATAATGCCGGGGAATTAGCTCAAATAGAAATCACCGAGATAAGTATGGACGCCGGGCAAAGAGAAAAATTCACAATTTAAACCTATTTACGCGGATTGTACCTCGAAATTAAGAGATATATTTGCAAACCTCAAGTTTATCATGATTTACATCAAGTGCGTACTCATGCCGATCAAATTTATGTACATGTATTAGACTTACAGAATCTTAGACGCCACTCCGTAATTCAAGAAAACATACACGTCCATAAAAACTCTACCCGTAGAATGAATCCTGCTCCTCAGCAATTAAATAATTTTTTTAGCGTCCATGGCAGTCGTTGTCGGACTA
The DNA here is from genome assembly GCA_949152435.1 of Gastracanthus pulcherrimus. NCBI lineage: Eukaryota > Metazoa > Arthropoda > Insecta > Hymenoptera > Pteromalidae > Gastracanthus > Gastracanthus pulcherrimus. The sequence continues at coordinate 160,285,856 of OX424572.1, forward strand.
AGAGAGCTTGCTATTTTGCAACTAAACAACCGTTTATGTTATAGACGTTTTCCAAAATACAGTCTCGTTTACGTCGACGAAAGGAACACTTCTATATTTTGAAAAAATGCTTCGACACTTATGTTCACGATCCATTTAGTTTATTAGAATTTTATTACAACTGTCATACACTTATCCAGTCCCAATACGTATTTCCAACTAATTGTAAAACCTGTAAAAAGCGAATCGTATTCTCAGCGGCGAGAAAAATTGTGAAATTTACATAAAAGCTTATTCTGATTTTGGACCCGCTATTTTAAAAGCACATCGACTACATTTAACTTATTGTTAGTCCAAAATAATTAAATTAATCAATTAAAGAGTTAAGCAAAACCTTCAGCATTACCGATAATCGATTTATTTATGTAAAATTGTAATATTCTTGAGCAAAAATTAAAATCAAGCAAAATGGAGATTATTCGTAACGTTGAAAGACTGCATTACCAATGCGCTCTGCACGACATTTGTGAAGTATGTTACCATCAACATCTTAGTCCATGTATGCGCAATTTGTATTCAGTAGTAATAACCAGGACTAGTAATCCCATAATAGGAATTGCTTCAAAATTATGCTGTAACATTTGCAAAACCGAAATTGTTTACAAAGTTGTAAAACTCAGAAATGACGGCCCGCATCGCACTGCCCACCTTTATTAACTTATCAGAAAGTTCAATTGTAGAAAGAATAAATAATCAACTTCTTGCGGCGAGCCGAAACTCATTACTAAAAAAGTTCAGTAACCAAGCAGTCCCGAATAATGATACGGGCAATTCGGAAAATAATTCTAAAAACAGCGTAGACTTTTCTCTTATCTCATCACAAGAACTTAATGAATTAATACAGGCCATCACGAAATAAATGCACGATGAACAACTGAATTCTATGGACGATGTAATTCATAATTATTTGAAAACATTAGTAAAAGAAGAGGAATAATTACAGAAAACGATACTACTAGGATCAACATGTAACAAAAAAATGTAGATTAGTTATAAACAATTCCGTATATACCGAATTCTGTCGAAACATAGTAACAGCACTTTTAGTGTAACTGAATTATATAATTTAACATAATATCTCATTATAACGTTTAATTTTAAGGTATCATGGGCGCACTACTCGTATCAGTAGTACTTCCATTGCTGCAATTAGCATCGACAGCAGGTAAAGAAGCAAAATTTCAAAGCATACGCGGAAATCCAGGAATCGCATACGTCATAGTCAAAGACATAAGTATAACAAGAGAAAATTGGCATATTATAACTTCCATCGACATGAAGGAAATCCACCGAAAAAGAGAAATGGTATATGAAGCATCGGGCAACGTCACCTCCGCCATGCACGACATGAGGAACTTCAGTATACGCGCAGTGAGCACATCTTACCTCATTTTTTAAAACATGCAGAAAGCTAGCGTTTTAGCAGAATTGACAGATTCTCTCTCTGCCACATACGAATGGCATAACTCTCAAAATTCGCAATATGAATTTAATGGCAAACAAAAGCCTCATACACTCAGATTATAGTAAAGTTTTTCAAGCTTTAGACGGTGTACAACAAAATTTTTACGAAATTAAATGCCAAGAATCAAACACTTGTTTTATTCGTAACGATATTTTTACATCTCTTACGCAATTATCAGTAGAACAATTTAATTTAGAAAAAACTTTATTATTAATTTCAAATAAAAATCATTCTCAAAGAGAAAATAAAATCTCATCTACAAAAATAGCCTTAAGCTCTATTAAGAGAATCTCTATGCAATTAACCAGTATTTACAAACAAATAAATGAAATCTTGAATCACAAAAAATACGTATTGCAAACTAGCGTGATAAAGCGGGTGCTTAACGATATCGTCGAAAAATCTGGTTTAAGATTACCTTTAGATATATAAAAATGAAATTCAGCTACTTTAGCCAAAGTATCCGACTTTTACATTATATCAATGAACGGTGTAATTGTAATCGAAATTGTTCTTCCGTTAATCGACTCCGAAACTTACTCTGTATATAAACTTATACTTTTTCCAGCATTTCAAATGTCAACTATGCACGCATACGTAGCTGCATATATTAATACACGAAACGATTATATTGCGACATCCGGTAGCAGCGATACGAATTTTTATATGAGCGAATCGAAACTTCAAAATTGCAAAGAATTAAATGATAAATATTTATGCACGAATGATATCGAGTTCATCACACAAGCGACTTGTGAATATACATTATTGAAAACACCTACATACAAAGCATTTCAAGGCTGCGATATCAGGTTAACACTAGAAAAACAAAATTATATCATAAAAACCAATAATCCGTCTACTTGGCTTTTTTCAACAAACAACAATAACACGATTTTCAGCAAATGTGAAAACTCAATTTTTTATGCAGCATTTAATGGATCAGAAATAATTGAGTTACCATCAACTTGTACAATTAACGTTCAAAATGAATATTATCAAGGCGCAAAGGGGTTCGTAAAGAAACTCATCCCCATAATCCCACCATTACAATTATCCATACGTAAAGTCGACACGATATTGGAAGCCGAGAACAACTATCAGAATAACGACTCTAGTCAAACACATATAATACATAGTGTACAGCATAATCCAAGTTACATCCGCGAGCATTTAGAAAATTATGTACAAATCACATTATACGTAGGTTCCATGATTACAGTAATAATAATAATAATACTTTCCACTACGATATCATTGTACTATACCAAGCAACAGGTACAAAAAGTTGATGTTAACAATACCGATGACGCCTTTATATAAAAACATAAGATTAAGCTTCACCGGTTTTCCTTTATACGCATCTTCTAGGCACTTTCCGCCGAAAAGAGTGCACGATTATGTAGACATACCAGAGAATAATACACAAACCTTGTGAAACAAATGTTCAATGTGAACGAGCAATTGTTATAAATAAACAATCTGCCTTACTAATAGTCTGTACTATTAGCAATTGTTACAAATTACCTTAATTATATACTCGTTATTACTCTTTCGCCTTTTAATAAATATTGTTACAAGCTAAAATTGCAAACATTGTTATAATTGATAAACATTTGTTCATATATAAAACAAAAGAACACTAAAACCGAGGCGCCATGAGAGGGGCGGAGAGAAAAGACTTAAGCTACTTCCTTCCCTTACCTTCCACTTCCCCTTACCTCCAAGAAAAATGAAAAATTTTTCCGCGACACAGCAGAGGCGCACTGCAGAGCATTCGACCACCAATTCTCACACCCTCAACATCGGCAGCGACCAATTCTCGTCACCATTCATTTTTCAGTTAACCTGAAATATCGCTAATTAAGTTTGTCAGGGAAGCGATGTCCATACTTGCCGCACGGCGAGAGGACCGCGAATTGTTCCGACGCGGACAATCTCTTGGAATCACAGTAATACGGAGGTAAAGGCGTCGCCAACAGAAAGACGTACGGCGAATATCAAATATGTAGAGTGTATAGTATTTTTTAGGCACAGAGGTCACGACATCTTTATTAGAGCTATGGAATGCCCTAGTACTCAACATCAACAAGAATTACGAATAACTTTATGTTCGTTACGCGATGGCCCAGCGGAAGCTAGGGTGACGTTTTATTGAATTCCAGCAATAAATGCCGCATTTCACTATATTCGTATTAAATATGTATCAACGTACCATATGTATCAATGAATAAATAAATAAATAAATAATCTCGCAGCACATGAACATTTAATCTCGAAACAAAAATAAGAGTCAACGCACTAATTAAATCACAAAAAAAACAACAAAACAAACAAAAAAACAAACAAAAAAAAACAACAACATATAACAACAATCAAATTTCATTATTCAAGCGTCACGTATGCAAGCAAGGAGACTCTTGTCAGCTGCTGATCAGCACGAAAATATCAGGAGAACATAAGAAGTAAAGAGCGTATCTGTCCTTCTGATCTTACAATGGACAGTCTAGTCCTCGTTCGTGAGACCCAAAATGATATCAGGGGCGCAGGAAGACGAAGGAAGCCATCAATTGGTTCGCCCGAAAACGAACCAACAACACCTTGCTCGCCCTAAAGGGGACAACAAACCACGAGCTCAACGAATGCTGTTCCTAGAAGTAGAAGGAGGAGGAGCCAAAGCCACGCAAGGGCCATCCTCAAAGTTTTTTCTACGCAGATCCACGAACGAAGAGAACGGACAAAACTATCACCAAGAAACTAGCCCTAACGAAGAGATGACACCAATTTTTCTTAAAATATTGTCCAAAACTAGAGGCGAACGCGATTTAATTTCATATTAACTTCCCGCCATTTATTGCTTACGCACGACGTAACACAATATTGCTATTATTGCACATATATAGCAAACTTTACAGGTCAGCTTAACAAGTCGGTTTGTAATAACAACATTTCAGTCAATTTGTATAATGAATACATTATTTATATTACAGTCATAGTATAAGGAACTACATTTGATCGGATCACAGATCGTAGTCGTTAGTAAGATTGCTGCGTAGTCTCATTATTTTACATATTTTATCGCGTCAACGCATAAAATAATATACACATATAATTGCATACTATGCACTCATACCAATTTACACTATTAAATACAATTATCCAGCCGTGACGTATACATTAAAGATACATACATAAAACTCATTTAGAGTATCAGTCGGTCTGCTAGCTGTTTCTAACGAGGACTTACATCACACATCCTCTGTGAGCGAATTCCATAATCTGGAACCCTGCCCTACGAACTAGTGCACTGCGCCATGGGAGGTCTCGTGCTCAAAATGGTGGCGGGAGATATGAATAGGAGCTGAGGCACAGTAAATAAATAAGCGCGTGCAAATAAGTTTAAGATTAAGTTTATTGTATAAGAAGCACAAAGTTTAGTATAAGGGTATGTCCCTTTTACAAGTAAAATGTCAAATAACGAGCTGGTGTGTACGTACTTACGGTTCAGAGTTCAAATGCAGAAGACTAAAGTCTCAAGGCAAAAGGCGAGGGCAAATGGCACGGAGTCATGGAGGGCTATAACTTATATAATCTCGCGGGGGGCGCATGCTTTGCCTAAATTAGAAATTAATTATGCGTGCTCGAGGAGGGGGCGATAAAGGTATGGAGTTGCGGAAGGGATTTCAGGAAATATTGGGGTGAATGAGTATATCATCGTCGAGTATGAGGTAGGCCAGGTAGGACACTGGCTGAATAGAGAAGGTGCGATGCAGATTGGTGGCGGATTTGACTTGCTCTGCAAGTGTTGATGATTTCGAAGTCTTCCTACATCGTGCTGCTCTTGTTGAACGGTGCAGGATGTTTGGAAATGTCTGTTGGCTGTTTATTACCTCCAGGTATAGAAATCCATGAAAATGTCGAATTCTCTTGTTATACTATACCTGCATTATATTACAGTTGCATGCATGAGTTTTTATAATATGCCCATTTATGCATTACTTAGACATTAGAACATTCGATTGTGGATATAGCAGTCTTTTTTTTTGTTGAAGTCCTTATAGTTGAAGGTTACAGTGTTGGACGACGAATCGTTCGTACAATTTCGAATTTGTTGGTCGCCAGTAGTTGTAAAACTGATCGTACATAGTTCATATATAGTTAGTGATTTTGTGAAAGATTTTATTTAACGGAAAGGATAAGGATAGTAGGTTACGGTATGCTGTAGTCTCGGCATGCGACAATTTTAGTTACAAGTAGTAATTATTCAATGAATAATATTCATGACTAAACCCAGTTTGTTATGTAACACTATGATGAAAGTTCGTCTAACATAACTGTTATTTTACTTTAGTGGTTACTTATGTTAAATATGTATATAGACCGACGGTTATCGATTGCATACATGGTAGCGTAATTTTTATATTTCTCGTATTTTCAAGTTCATTCTTGTATAATAGTCTCCTGTACATATGCTTCATTATTCTTAGTAATATAAGATTACACGTATTCTTTTGTTGATTGCTTTGGATTTTTCGCATTTTTATACGCATATTACACAGGTTTCTTTGCAATTTTGTCACAATATTACCTGTACACGATCTTTATGCCTTGCTTTACATCTGCCTAGTATTATTTAGTCTTATTGACGATAATATTTTTACTTGTATGTCGGTAGATGGTGACACAGTTGCATACATAGTTATACATAGTTATTGTAAACGCTATATCGTTCAAACATGACTATTAGTATTTGATAGTTTCACACTCGCATATATAAATAACATTATAATATTAGTAATCGAGTAAAGTAGGGGGGTATTTATTGTTAACAATGACGAGTAGCACATACAAAATTCAGCATTACACTTAACGCTACATACGAATTAATTTTTTTTTGTTTTTGTAGATTCGGTACGCACCTTGATTTAATTTATAATATTTGAGTATATAATAGCATTTGTTATTTGTAGCATTATGTTTGTGTTATAATAAGAATTACTAATTTAGTATTACATAGGAGATTAATAACATAGTTTCTACTTAGTCCTAATTTTATGCAATTTTTTTTATTTTGCTTGTTATTTTTTTTTTTGTTAATCTAAACCTTAGCTATAATTAATTCTATTATTAACGCACTTATTAAAGAATTAGTTTCACGTTTCCTATATGTACCAGAAAATTACGACATTAAACTTAGTATTTTCCTAAATAAGATATAGGTATGGTAACTAGTTATAATTATTACAATATGCTAACGTGTAAGCCCATTCGTATCTAGTGCCAGCTTATTATTATTATTTTTGTTTATACGGAAGTAGATGACGGTGGCGGTGGTGGTCGCGCTCTAATATTTAAATAAGTTGCATCAGCCATTATGAAATGGCTACATGTGCGCATTCAGCGCGCGGCGCAGAGTCGAATATCAGCTGTTGCTTCTCGTTGTGCAGTGCTGTCCAATTTATTTCTTCTTCATTTTGTGGTCCTTTTATCAGTAGACAGTCATCTTAGATGACTTATGTTTGGTGGGTGAATTGTTAGAACTCAGTGAGTGCTGTTTTCTGATTTTTTCTTATAATAGTCATCTTTATGCGTAGTCGGAATAATAATGGATCAGAGTCACCCCATCGCTTACGAAGTTCAGCCTACAGGGTAGCTGTTGATACAACAGTGCTTCTCACATCTAAAAACATAATAACTCATTTACTCATTCTGCATACCTGTACCTTCTCAGTACGAAGAAGATCCTGAAGTTTTATATTAATAAAATATGAGTAATATTATGTCAGGTGAAGTAGAGGTTGTATTGACTAACTCTGTTCGTACTTTACAATGTAGGTGTATTAACTTTTAAGGTAAGGTGTTCAGTCCAATAGTTTTCCGTCTACACTATTATGATTTCTAAATTATCAATGATTCCGGTAATAAACTGTCTTAACGTGCGTAAAATTTTATTTATTGGAAATATTGGAGAAATTTCCGTAAAAGAATCTGCAATTTCTGATTAAGTTAAAAATATCAAAAAACAGTATTTTTAGTGTCGCCAATACACTGAGTATAAAGGAAATATTATTGCGGTTTGGTAAACGTTTAAAGTTCTTAAAACGATGCATTTAAACATATTAAACACAAAACTAAGACAACTATGCTATATTTTTAACACACAAGTGATATATATATATATATAGTCTAAAAGTAATTACCGTGGCCCATCACCATCGAACAATTCGCGTAATTTTGAATTTATTAGACAATAACTTTAGGATTTAATTGGATCTAACCTATGAGATTTTACAGTGCATCAAACGCACAATATATTTTTATTTTTTCAGAATTTCTTTTATACTTATCTGTCTACAGAAGTGTTAAAAATGTTGTCACCAACTTTTTGAGTTTTAAAATCCCAGCTCAATTAATCGTATTGTAATGAGTACATCAGCTTAGCGTCATATAACCTATGAGGTTATTTAGTTCGGAATTCAAATAACTACGTAAGCGAGCGACCCGGTCTTTATTTGCCGTTTTTATAGTTAATTTGAGCGTATTCTGGTGTACGGGATAAACTTGATCATCGATTATTTAAATGAAAAAGCATTAAAGATAAATGAAACTATACGTAATGCTAGATTAACATGTTTTCTATTACAATAAATATTTGTTGTTTATTTATCATTTACAAATAGTCGAACATGAACAAATAAATAAAAAGAATAAATTTGCGCCATCCAACCCGCTTGCAGCTTGGTTGGCGCACTCGCATTGATTAATCAAATTTCTTTATAAAAAAATAATTTCTTTTAAATGTTGGGATTAAAATAAATGATAAAAGTGGTTGTGAATTTAATTTAGTAATTATAAATACTGCAAAATTAATTAATTATTTTACCAACATAAAGATGTTTATTGAACTTTCTCTCGTGTAACGTTCTTAACCAATGTTCAAAATTACTTTCTTTTGTTTTTGTCCATGACTTTTGTGAATATTTTTTTATTATTGGTATAATTGCTATTTTAGTACTACTCAATCGAATAAGCTAATTTTCATTTTTAAAAACAAAAAAGGTATCAAGATAACATAGGGTGCGGCATCAAAGCCGCTGCACCAACCAAGCCGCTTCTCATCTAATACATACTATGCGGAAAAATATTTTTGTTACAATAAAATAAAACTACATGCATTTTTCTAGCAAAAAGTAATTAGCGTGAATTAGCGTGGCCGATCTGGTAAAATCCCCATAAGAAATACATGTAAAAACTTTTTTGTCACCTGTAGCTGTTTTCAAGAAAAGTTTGTCTCATTATATCATAAATAACAACTTAAACCCCAAATTAACACTAATAAGAGATTTTTAGTTTGGTCCAAAAATGAGGTGAAAAACTACCGTTTTCTTGACAATCACCCATATGTATTTTAGTGTTAACTTTTACTATATTAGGTACTCATATCTCTATGTCTTTAAATTGTAGAAGATTATAATTGCCTAGCTCCTTCGTCGCAGGGTTCGCCCTGAGTTGTAACAAAATACAGGAAGTTGTCCCTCCTCGCAAATAATGTACCTTGCATATAATTTCGTAAAAAGGGGAGCCCACAGGAGGTTGTAAATGTTCATCCTAAGCTAATAGTGGAGTCAAGTTAGACAAAAAGCATGTCATATTTCTAAATAATTCATATCTAAATGAACTGGATGAAACCTTTTGCAATACCTTTTTAAAAAATCATAGAAAAAGTTTATTGATAGGAAATGGGGGCTAATATTTAATTGTTACAAAAACCATTGTTTATTTAAAAATTAAATAATAAATACCATAACTCAGTGGATTTAACGAATTTTGCCACGAAAACACACTCTTTTAGGTTTTTGAGGTCGCCGATTAAGGATCTGCCATTAGATTTTCAAAATTCAAAATGGCAGATCCAAAATGGTCGATTAAAGTATGAAAATTCTACTTAAACATAAAGAAACGTTTAAAAATAGTCAACTTTATGGTTTTTGAGGCTGCTGATTACGAATCTGACATTAAATTTTTAAAATTCAAAATAGCGGAACCAAAATGGTTGACTAAAGTATGAAAATGCTACTTAAAGCATAAAAAACGTTTAAAAATAGTCAATTTTAAGATTTTTGATGTCGCTGATTACGAATCCGACTCCAGATTATCAAAATATAAAGTTTCGGAGCCAAAATTGCCGGCGAAAGTGTGATGATGCTACTTAAATCATGAAAAGAATTATTAAGAATAGTTAACTTTATAGTTTTTAAGGTCGCCGATTCCAAATCTAGAAAACAAATTTAAAAATCAAAATGTTTTAAAAGGAGTTGACTATAAATCTAATATTACATTTGTAAATAAATAGTCAAAAATTTGTAACACCACATTTTGTGTGTTACACAAACTTCCAGTCTGTCGAAGGAACTGCTCAGTGCAAGTCCGATGCTCGACAGAACTGGCCTATACAATCAATAGCACACTACTCACCCATTAAAATCACTACACACACACACACACTATTTTCTTCTTTCGACACAGAGCAAGCGAGCTCTTCAACACCCTAAAGCAGATGAAGAGGACGCACAGCTGGCATCCCATAGAGCCTCGCATAGGTTGGAGCTGTCTGGTCTCGGCTGGGGTGCGCTGAACGTGTCCTGGTATCTCCTTTCCTTGAGGAGAATACGCATAGAGATTAGAACTGGAGAAAATAAGCAAAATGGTAATAGAATAATACCCACCTGATTTTATGCCTTGAAAGGCATGAATGGGTCCACCTTGGGCGGATCGGCTGCTTCTCTAGGTACTTTGGAGGCCTGCAGCATACACCCTAAAAAACATAAAGCTGAGTTAGTTTACAGCAGATATGCACATCAAATTGGAACTCTCTTACCTGGTTTGGAGGGTTTGTAGAGGCAGTGTGGTCTCTCAAGTGCAGCAACGTAGCTCAGCTCATAGCCCGCTCCTCCATAACAGCAGTAGCAGCAGCCTCCGAAGTACTCGCGAGTCACCTAGAAGCAACCTAGCATTAGCAAGGGGAGATTACAGTGATATACAAAACACTGATCTCACCTGATAGCAGTGGCAGTTGAAGAATGCAGTGTAGTAAGCTGCATGTAAATATAACCTCTTCGAGGTTAACCGTGCCCACTGCTCCTGCTGCAAGTACGCAGTCCTGGGCCTTGCATCTCTCGTCTTCGTGCCCCTTCGTCGGCACCGTTGTTCAGATACACCTCCTGCTGCATCCCTCGTCGCACTTCCTCGTCCTGACCACTCGTCCATCCTCATCCTTTCCAACACTGTCTGCAAGCCGTCGACTGCGTGCCACATAGCGTGACGTCCCCGCGAGCAGACGCTCCCCTTTCTTCCTTCTTACTTCTCTTTCTTCCTCATCAGACGCATGCGCTACGCCCTCAACCGGGCTCGGTCCGCACTACCGATATCCGAGTGTAGCGTCGCGGGAACGAAGCGACAACTCGCTCACTTCGTACTGACCCGCGTTCGCAGACACTTCGGTCTTTATACCTGCTCCGTGCGAAAATATCAGAATCCACTTGCTCCGCTCGCGAATCTATAACCGCTTCCGTACCTCGACATTATCGTCGACCTCGTACCGGGTGTGCCGACCAACTTGTATCTTCGAAGGTGGCCACACAGGATATGAAAAGAGTAAGTTGCACAGAATATTATTGTGCTTAACAGGTGTATATATATATATATATATATATATATATATATATATATATATATATATATATATATATTTTTTTTTTTTTTTTTTGTAAATATAGCGCCGCGTGCGTGTCGAGTATCGCGTCGCGCCGCCTTTTCACGTGTATTTCGCCGCCGTATATTCTGTAAAATTCGCGTCCCTGAGTATTAACTTCTTCCCCTCTCGATTATTTACCGTTTCCCACCGTACCGCCGTGTTCACCGTAGTTAGTTTAAATGCGTAAATAATTCTATGTGTCGGTAGAACACTTGTAAAATCGTGCTGCGAATTCGCGCAGCTGGCGCTCAACACCTTGTATATAAATTGAATGAACGACAAGTGTTCATACTTTTACCCTAAATTCCTGTGTGTAATTTATTTAAAGTCTCGAATAAAAATTATGTTAAAGCATGCATGTGCGGCGCAATAATCTTGGCTAGTATAGCTAAAATTATTGTCATAAATTATATAACGAAATGTTTTATTTAACAGTAATAATAAGTAATTATTATAATTTAAATTATGTCTCATCGCAAGGACGGCAGTTAAGACACTCACACTCTTGCCTACTGAAGACTGAACAAGCTATTGTGCAGTAAAGTTCAGCTTTTCTGCACCCGCATGCTAATCCACATCCGCTTTTACATTCACAAAAAATAATTTCCAATAAATTATCTGGGACTGGACGCTAATTCATCATAACTGGTATGAATTTATCAGATAAACAAATAAATCAATATGGTAGATTTATATACAAACTGTTTTTACATTGAAATTGAAAAGCGCTTCAATTCACATTTGCTACTGAACAAGGGGATTAAAAACATTGTTCATATACAGTTATACGAAAATTTTATTTAAAAATATTACTTTATTTTATGTAAACAGCGATACTAGAATATGAGGATGGTGACAACCTCGGGCCAGTAGACGGCTCGAGTGAGAAAATATTTCAACCAATCAGAGTGAAGGATTCGCCGTTTCTCATTCGCTGGAGTCTTATTGCACCGTACTGCCATATGGCAAAAGTTTGCGAGGTCGGTAGCTTCATATATATATAGTATACTTACAAATTAGTAACTTGTAATTATTAATAGTTACTTATTGATGCACTTACAGATTAGTAACTTGTAAGTATTAATGGTTACTTATTGGTGTACTTACAGATTAGTAACTTGTAATTATTAATAGTTACTTATTGGTGTACTTACAAATTCATAAAACTGAAGTAATCAGTGCATATTTTAAACGCAGAAAATTATGAATTGCTTCTGTGAAAATTATAAAATGTAGTAAAACGTAAGAAAAAGTTTGATAACTTAAATAAACCTAAAAACCCGTAAGAAACTGATTGATTTTGGACATTTTTACATTTTTTTACATTCTTGTACGTATTTTTATGTTTTATTATGTTTCTTTACGTTTTATTACAATTCCTTATTTCAAAAAGAATAATTTTGCTTTAATTTGTCACCGCGAGGTGGCGAGGCATACATAAACCAATTCACATCTAAAAAAGAAGGAACTTGAAGTTACTTAAGAAACATTGACACTAAGAAAATATTTTTTTGGAATATTTGACACTATGAGAGTCTTTTGAGTGAGCAACATTTTTTGTTCAAAAACGTATTCTTAAGTCATTAAACGTTAGAAAATGTAAGAAAACGTAAAAAATACGCAAGAAAATATATGAAAATATAATATAAAACGGTCAGAAATCCAACATTATCTTACGTTTTGTTATGGTTTCTTATACTGTTATACGCTTTTTTAAGGTGTATTCCGCTTTTTTACGTTTTCTTACGCTTTATTACTTTTCATCATTTCCACAAGGGAAATATTAAATTACAAAACATAAACGTAACAAAAAGTAAACAAAATAACAAAACGTAAGTAAAGGTAAGATAATTTATGAAACCGTAATAAAACGTAAATATGTCCGAAATCCAACACTTTCTTACGCTTCGTCGTTTTCATACTTTTTGTTACGCTTTCTTACGAATTTTCTCACACTTTTTTACGTTTTCTTACATTTTACTTACACTTTTCTTACACTTTAACTTAAACAGATTCTTTTGTTTATATTACCAATAATAAGTTTCCAGCAAAATTTGACTCCATTACGAACAAAAATCTGTAACAAATATATGTTTATTAAAAACCGATTTTAAAAATGTAGAGCAAATTATTTCATATATCTGCATGATTGAAGAAAACAATTTAATAAGCTAGCTTAAACAAGATAATTTATTGAAAGAACTATATAACTGTACTATTATAACAAAATATTAATTTAAAAACTATAAGTTCGTTTTAATTAACTTTTTAAAATGTAGTTTTATTTATGTAAATATCAATTCTATTTAAATAAATGGCATGTCATGTCAAAAATTAAATAAAAACAAAAGATGTTAAATACCTGGTAGATATCCTTCACAATGTATACAAGCTGCACTGCAGATGTCACGGTTTAGTAACGGTAATTTGCTTTATTTATGCAACAGTACAAGTTTATGCACATTTATTATAATTCAATGCAAAAAAAAACTTTAATACTTTCTGATCACAATTCTTACAGATTTATAATAAAAAACAAATTACTTTTATTATTTAGACCTACAAAACACAAAGTAAATTGCCTGTTTTTCCGTTTCAACGCTATGCTCTATACAGCTTATTTGAAATATATCAGTATTTACCATATGTCACACCAATCGTAAGAAGGGTATATGTCTTAGAATAAAGATCATTACAACTTTGAGTGACTCTTGATAATTATGGCTCAGTACATAGGTAAAGTAAAGCGCCGACAGGAGTGGTGAGTGGCTACACACTACGGACGTGAATATACCTATACATCTGTCTCTTTTTATGACCTATTACATTGATATACACGTATGCTTCTTTTATTTTACACGAGGAGTGCTTGTAGCAAAAGAATTTTTTTCCACGTTTTTTGTCAACGAATTTTTAATTTTAATGGAACTTTAATACTTTCAACAATAATGTTAATTATTAAGTGAAAAAAAATATACCAAGACATATTTCAAGAAATATGATTTATAGTTACATGTTACAGATAATTAGACAGTCATAAACACTTTTTTCTATAATGATTGATGTTTATATGCGCGTTAATTTCGTGTTGGAGCATAGCAGAAAAAATCTTCTATTCATTTTTTGTTAAACTTACTTTTACAACATTATTTTTAAGTAATAGTAAATAAACCATTTTAAAGTAAACATTTCAAGCCTTAAATTTGCCGCTTGTAAAGTTTCACAAACTTAAATATAAACAATGTTATTAACGTTTGAAGTTAGATGTTTATTTAATAGCAGAGTACGACTTATTTTAAATAACACTATTTTCAGAGGCCTGTATTTTGATAACAAGTTTTTTCTAATGTTTTTGAGCTTCTGTACGTTAATGGAAGTTCTTTTAAGTATATAACTCCATACATTAAATAAAATTTTCATTAAATAAAAAAATTAAAGACGTAGAACCATTTTATTCGAAATAAAATGCTTTGCATAATCTCCCATTTAAAATATGAATAATTAAAAAAATGTTTTCATTAAAATAAGCACACACGATAGTTAGATTTTCGTATCTTATACAAAACCCATTTTGATTTTTTTTATTTCCTTTTGCGAGTAAAAAGTTATAGATATTTTTGTGCGCCGTGTGCGCGCTCACATTGTGCTTCGCGCATCAGCCGCTTACGGCACTCTGCTGTACAGCGTTAATTACGAGTATCAAATTCTGGTGCACGCAATTTGTATAAATTAATAGATTTGATACATGTTTCTATGTAAATTTTCCTCTTCTTTCGATTTGCGTTTTCCCCTCCTGCAACCTATTGTTACTAATCGTAAATGGCGGTGGTTGCTCCTCTGCATCGTTACTTTCTCCGACGTGTGCTAATGTTGGTTTAAATGTCTTTGTATTTTCCTGCTTTTGTGTTTCTACTGTCGTACCTTTCCTAGGGACTAGCGCCTTTATTGCCTCTATATATTTCTGTCCTGTTTTCCATCCCATTCGCACGCGCGTCGCTATCCCGTGTCGCGAGACAGGGTTCATGTTTTTTATCCGCGGGAGGTTGCGTTTGCTCAATTTGACATACAACGTCGCTTTCTAATTGTACCGTCGCGATAGACAAAACCCTTTGTATGGGGATCGAGAAAGTGCATCAGCTACATCGTCTTGCCTGGCCTGTATACTACCTCGAAATTATATTCTGCGAGCATCAACCGCCAGCGTGTGAATCTCGAGTTTGGATCTTTGTATGTTTGTAGCTACACTAGGCGTCTGTGGTCCGTCACTAGCGTACATTTTTTCCAAATAGATAAGACTGGAAATGGTTTATGCTATGCACTACGGCTAAACCATCTTTGTTAAACCTGTATGGGCATTGTGCGTAATCCGAAGCTACCTCTATTAAAGTAATAAATTGCGCCGTATATCACGAACGCTGTCTTTTACCGATATTGTTCATCTATTTCAATTTGATGATGAAAAATGAAAAATATTGAGCTCCGCTCAATTGGTCTAACATTTCTGTAATATTCCGCAGCGGATATTGATCATCTAACGTTTTGCTAGTAAGTTTATGATAGCCTATTACCTTACAATATTGTTTATTCTCCTGTAAGTCGTCCTTTTATGGTACTAAAAAATATAGACTAGAATAAGAAGAGGTTGAAGGCTCGATTATTCCGTGTTTGAGGCGATCGGCCACCTGTCTTTGCTTTAATATTTTTATTACACTTTCGACAGCTCTACGAAAATGCACATCATTTATGTGTTCCCTCCCTAAATAAAAACTTAAATTATTTAAAGTTTTTCTCAACTCTGTTTTTATTTTATCAAATTTCGCATGTTTGCTGTAAATTTAAATATGAATGTAGTTATCTTTTCAATTTCTTATTTGTGCTGCAATATTTTAATAATATTTGTAGAGCTGTCGTTTAGTAACTTTTGCAAAGCATAAGTTCTATCTAAAATTGTTCCCTTCTCCGTCTCGTCCTCGTCGTTGGAGTTTTGGGAGTGTCGGAGGAGAGCTTGGGCTGTTAAGCACACTGCGATCAGGATTGGAGATAATAGGGTTGGTTCCCATATTTTTTTATCGGGATAACAATGTAAATAGGAGCTTAAGAATTACGACACTGATTTTTTGCCTTAATTATTTTTATCAAGATTTTATTTTGGCTTTTTAATAAATAAAGTTTGTTCTCATTCCTGTTTTTATTTATTTTAATTCTATAAGGAAAAGAAGTATATATAGGATTTTGATTTTTGGTGATGGCTGTTTGAACACTCTTATCTCTGAGTTAGCCTTGAATTAAAAATTCTCATGAGTTTCGTTTTAATTTTTGGGTTGAGAATTATTTGGGTTCGCGATCTTATTAGAGTTAGATTGAAAATTCTGTGGATTTTTAATTTGATTAGAATTGGATTGACAATCCTTTGTAGAATTTCCCGGCAAACTCTTTGGATTTTCAATTTGTTTAAAATTGAATTGGAAATTCTGTGAATTGAAAAACTGCATTGAAAATTCTTGGGATTTTCTATGTGATTAGAATTAGAATTTGATTGAAAGCTCTTTTGTCCTTCCATTTGAGAACTAGTAGGCTGATAATTTTTGTTCACTGGCTTACCACTATTTTTTGTAAGGATTAAAGAAGTTGTAAGTGTTGGTAGGTTCATATGAGTCTCATTAAAATCATATGTTGGATGAGAGGTACGTTTAATCGACAGAATTTGTGCTTTTCTGTCCCTCTTTGTTTCGTGGGGCTACGGTAATTGTGCGCAGCCTTGCTCGGACTCTTTGCATTTACCTGACACTTTTATTGATAGGTTTTGCTTAAATAAATCTTTTTCATTTAGCTAAAACTGTGTATCGCTGGTCTGTATATTTGTGATTTAATGTGATTTTGTTCGATGTTTGTGGTGTTATAGCGTGAATTTTTTTTAATTTCCATGTCTTCGCCGTGCCCCAGCGGCGAGTGATATTGCGTGCTAATATTTTCTTTAAATGTTAAATTAGGAACTTTATCCTTCGATGCTGTGAAACGACCATTTTGAATTCCCTTTAAGACTAGATGCGGGTGTATTCGCTAGTGTATTAAGTTCCCCAAAATATTTGGCCCGCGCTCAATCTAACCCACTGATAATTCTGTTGCTGACTTTATATTGGGTTTGTCAATATTTGAAATATCTACAGGGCTTTTTGCATATATTTCGAAGAAATATTACAATAACTCCTGTAACGGGGGGTCCGGTTTATCTTTAAAAGTTATTTGGTCAATTTCTAACTCCCGTTTTAATAAAATTCCCGCTACGCCATCATTTCATACGTCAGTCGTATTCATTCTATCCTTTACTACGCGTCTTTGTTTGCTCTAAGCCTTTTTATGAAGGGCCGCCAAGTCTGTTACGTCCCGGGAATCGTACAGCGCTAATTATTATTAGTAACGAGCCCTATTCAGGTATTTGACGGCCAGGAAATATACAAGGTAGTAAAAGCTGGTAGCTCATCAGAATGGGTGAAATAGATATGTGCGTCTTACCATTGTGTAGTCTTTCTGGTTGACTCATTATCTGCGTGTGGCGGGGCTCGGTACAACGTGATCGGTTCTCTGCTCATCCTCTCGGTTTGGGTTCGAATGCAGGCGATTATAAGCGCTCGCGGGAAATTCAAATAAGGTTAACGAAAAAGTATTTTAGTTGATATTAATTTATTTATCAGAACTAGAAATTACAAGTATCCGTTCTAATCGATATTATTCTAAGTCGGAGACACAAATTATTCTACATCGAAATTACAAGTGATGCTAAGTCGAAGTTATAAAAGTCGTTTATTCGTCGGACAGAGATACGTTCTCTGAGAAGTTTCGATTGGAAGGAGCTTCCTGAGCTTGGAAAATAGCCAGCTTATATAGGCTAGGTGTTGGGCTTGGTGACGCAAATTGGAAGCTTTTAGAAGGTTCTAAGGGAGTAAGTTGGGGATGAAGTTTTTCACGTATATTCGGAAGGAAGTAGCCATTGTCTTGCGTGCGTGCGGTGACCGCGTGTGTGCTTTAGTTAAGATCTTAGGTGGAGGTGGAAAAAAAGTTTGGTGAGGTGTGTGTATGTGGGTTTTTTCGGGAGAGCGATGAAGTCTGTACGTCGTTATTGTTTTTAATTGCGGGGTTGGCCTTGCAACGGTACTCCGTCCTTCCAACTGCCGCTCCATGGGGGTGCGTGAGAGTTAGCCGTTAGCACGCGTCGATGTGTTGGCGCTGGCGTCGGCGGAGCTTCTGGTAACTGGGTTCGTTGCTTGATTGATAGGTAGGTAGGTCGTTCGTCCGCCTCGTTGGTATGATGCCGTCCGTCGGTGAGGTAGGGTGCGTTGTTTGTAGTAGATGGTAACTGCCTGCATGTGATAAAACTATGCTGCCGAGGATAATACATTCGGCACACAGTGCGTGCTGCATTGTATTTCAGAGATGGCAGAATTCAACAATATATACAAAAGAGCAGCTGTGATGTGTTTGCATGTTTCGCTTAAACCGGCTTTACATGAACAAGAACAAAGAACAAAGTACAATATTGCCGCTTGTCGATACCTCACAATTTATTCCGTAAGAATTTTCTCGTAAACTAGAGGTCTGCAAGCAGACAGCTGTAAAGCTTATGCTATCACTATTTTCGACTACCACACTTTTTACCACATTTTATAATGTGCCTTGCTTAATGATCCCGGTCACCTTCTACAAATTTGCGTTATATAAGATTACTGCCAGCCCAATCGCAAATACGCTTCATAGATATTACTTTTTTAACGAAAAGCTAAGTTCTCTTCATTTAAACACTGTACAAATACTATCGTCCGCCATATTGGTTGTCTATATATATATATATATATTGGCCATGTCCCCGCGTAAGATCCCAATAAATAAAGATAATCTGACCTGCACCATTAAAAAAGATGTCAATTTCTAATTTTGACGGTAGTTTTAAAATGGGTCAAATGGGTAAAAAAACACTATTATTCGACTTTCAATTGATATATATGGGCTTCTAAGGGATTTCCAAGGCTGACAATTGAGCTACATTCATATTTCGTTTAATACTATAATATATCTGGAAGCCAGCTGATTTCGATAACCCCCTGTGCCAACTATTTTAAAAAAGTACTGGAATGCTGAATATGTATATATAAGATTGATCGACTCGTTTTTGTTTTACACCGATTTTTCTATTTTACGATATCCTGAAATCAATGAGGTATATTATTTTGGTATGTAGAAATAATATGATCGCTTGTGTAAATCCATTTGAAAGAGAATACAATTATCTATCTTCCTCGATGAAAAGTTTTCTATAAGCTATCTTTCTTTTTTTGTTATACACGAAAACGTCATTTACTATTTAAATGGTGATATCTATATACATATATATGTGTGCGTATGTATGGAAAGTAATTTATCTCGACCCATTTAGATTCGCCATTTTATCGTTTATATAAGTTCTAGTACAACTAAAAGTATCAAAAAGTTTTTTCAAAGTTTTATCTAAACAACATTTTATTCATAATTTGAAAAAATAAACTATTTTGGAGCCTATCGTAGTTTAGGGCGACCGAAATATATAAATGCGTTTATATAATTTTCAGCTAACTTAGATATGGTTTTGACAATTTATATAACAATATACATTGCCAAACTAACAAAGTCAATGCGAAATTATTATATGTAAGTAATTGATAGGCTAATAATGATAATAATAAAAAGTATAATGTAGCTTTCAGATAAATTAGGTATGGTTTTGGCAATTTATATATCAATGTTCGGACCACTGGCACTTCTAGTCAGTTTGGCATTATCTCTCCTTTATGAACAGACTCTCTCTCTCTCGCGCTCTCTCTCTCTCTCTCGCGCTCTCTCTCGGTAAGTACAGTAACCTTCTAGCTTGCTCTGTCTGTAACTGCTATTACTGACCACCTGCGTACTTTTTTGGGGAGAAAAAACATTTTTCAGACAAAGCGGGCTCCTTCTGGCTTTCGTTTTTGCAAGTGAACTGGCACGGCTCGCTTTTTTAGAGCCAGGGAGACTCGATTTGTTTGATACTTGGAGAAGATTGAGGTTATCTAACCGGCATCATTTTGGGCTTATCTTTATATTCCACTTGCTACGCATGCGTGAGAGTCCATTGCCTTCATGGAAATCTGACTTGCTCCAGGAATATTATTGGCAACTACGCATTATTCTTCTCAGTGCTCTCACATTGGCAACTTTGGAGCTAGCAGCAGGACCAAGAACGTGTTACTCTCACTTC
Organism: Gastracanthus pulcherrimus; assembly: GCA_949152435.1. Classification (NCBI taxonomy): domain Eukaryota; kingdom Metazoa; phylum Arthropoda; class Insecta; order Hymenoptera; family Pteromalidae; genus Gastracanthus; species Gastracanthus pulcherrimus. Next base: position 160,306,376 of record OX424572.1, read on the forward strand.
CACGAACGCCTAACACACACGAGACTATCTGTGAACGTCGTCTGCTTCACAGCTGCTAATTACAGACTTAAGTGAGCGTGTAATAAATTTAGCTGATTAGTTGTATTAGCTAATTTTACGTGCTTTATCACTTCGTGCGATAGAAAGTGTGAAAATTTTAGATTTAGTATAATTGTATAAATGTTAGGAGTTTTGTCATAGGTACTAGTGAGTTGCGATAGTTATATATTTAATTAGTATTGTTATTTCTAGTGTATGAATACTATTTAAGTGATACATGCTTTTTCCTGAGGCTCATATGTGTACAAATCAGTGGCTTATTTAAGCGTTCGATTGAATTAATCAATCATTTTGTATATTTCCCAATCAATAGTTACATCTGTTTTACCATCTGTCGGAATATTACCATATGACGATAACTTATTTTAAAATTAGTCAGTGTTGAGTCTTATTGTACATATCATTATCTTTGCGATTAGAGCTGCGTCACACATTACAATAAGCTAGGCCTAGTTATTTTCGTAAATTTTTAGATACGAAAGTACGGTAATTTTAGCTATATTACACACGCATAAGTGCAAAAAGTGCAAAAGAAAAATTATTTTCAAACATCGTCAATGTTCTGAATGCCGTAGTACATTCCATCCGGGTTGCATTTTCGGTTTTATTGTAAATAAGCCAACTGATCATTGCTGCGTTCGCTATTTCCGAGATACACTTCGTCGACATAGTCAAGCTTCAGATCCGTGCAATCTTTCTCCCTCTCTGCGGAGTGGTTTAAATAATAGCTCTACTGCGCGATAATTAATTTATGATTCTAGTAGGGGTATTAACATTGGTAATCTGGACTTATCAAACGTTAGTGACCATATAGCTAGTGTGAGTGAAAACACAGCTCCGGAACTTATAGAAGTAAGTTCTTTCACTGAATCATTTTCTCGCGTCAACGATAAAATGTCGGAAGGTTAACCACAAGGGTGGGTGAATTTTACTACGGCACAACAATTTTCTGCGCTTTTTAACGCCATGAATAGTAATAATGCCAATACGAACGAATAGATTAATGAATTAACTGAAAAAATAAATACTTTCACTACATATTTGAGTGAACAAAATGTGCGCTTAAAATCTCTTGAAGTAGAAAATGCTACTCTCCGTAACGAAATGGACGATTTAAAAGACTTGCGTGCCCGAGCTAACCCAAGAACGGAAATGAAAATTACGGCTATCCCTACTACGTCAAAGATACCATTACATGAGCTCACTAACAAAATTTTACATTATATAGAGTTAGGTTCATTGACAACTGATATTTTAGAAATACGTGAGTTTAAACAAAAAACCAAAACTCTTCTAATGAAATGGAAATACAAAATGTTCACTCAAGCGGCGATGATAATAATGCGAGAAATAAGGGGGGAAAAAGGATAAGATACCGACTTTTTCTTATATTGTTAAATTTAAGTTGTCTAGTATACGCGACCACGTATTAAAAGATAAGCGAGAATTCGGCGAATTGTTATTTTCCGATCTTTACTAGGGCGCTGATAATCTAATTATAAATTTATATGAAATGTTGCCTTCAGTTATTCACAATCTTTTGTATCTAACTAAAGAGAAAGCTAAACAGTGCAAATATAACTACGTTTGGACACGTGAAGGCAATATTTATGTTCGCAATAATGATAATTCTGATAGAATTTGCATAGTAACCGAAAATGATCTTGATAAATTATTGTGACTACCCACACATTCTACCTCACTAGCGTAATCCTTTTGTAGACATTCATTTTTACGAGTCGCTCAAATTAATGCAAATTCAATAAAAGATCACCCAAACGAAATCGAAATATTTCTTATTAATAATAATATCGATATACTGTCCATATCCGAGTTCTGGCTTACGCCTAATAAAGAAGATTCTCTCTTTACCATATTGAATTTTAATCTAGTTCGCAACGATCGAGGCCTCTTAGCGACTAGTGGCAAACGTACTTATATTCAAGCTGGCGAAGTCGTATGCTATATTCGGATAGAATTTCATACAAGATACTTAGTGCTCCACAGATAAATAATTTGAATGACACCGAATACCTACTTGTTGATATTAGTTTAAAAAATAATAAGCATGTTCTTTTTGCCTCAATTTATCGTCGACCTAAGGGTAATGTTCTAACGAGCTTTTTTGAGTCATTTAAAAAATATGTACATCTCTACTCGAATGTTATTCTAGCTGGGGACTTGAATTTGGATTTGTTAACTAACAATTTCTATGGACTGCATTTGCATAATCTTATTTCTGAAAACTGTTTATTTCTTGTACCATCTGGTGCGACACATCATAAATATAGTTCAGATACATGGCTCGATGTTATACTTACTGACTCTTCAAGCAAGGTTCATTCGTTCGAAAAATCTGAAGCACAATTTATTAATTGCCCCGATTTCATAATAATCGATTATAAATTGGATAATCCTATTAATAAGAACATTACAGTGACGTCGAGAGATTTTAGAAAATTCTCTTCAAATCTATTTTCCAACGATATATGTGCTTGTTTAGAGGATATGTGTGAGAGATTCGGTAATAATAATGATGTAAACATTCTGTTAGATGAGTTCAAATCTAAGGCCGTTGAAACACTAAATGTACATGCACCAATTACAACCCGTCATATTCATAAAAATGCTGCCCCGTGGTTAACTAAAGAAGTCAAAGATAAATGTAAATACCGAAATAGACTATATAAAGTGGCTAAACGCACAAAAAACACATCCCTTCTCTTACAGTATAAAACATTACGCAAACAGTTTAAAAACGAGATAACTTTAGCTAGAAATACCTATATCACTCGATCATTAGCATCCATTTCGGATAAATCCAAATGTTCGAATCTACTAAGTAAATTTGGCCTAGTGAAGAGTCAGTTATCATCACCTTTGCATATTTTTACTGCCGATGAACTTATTCGCTATTATTCCTCAGTCACATGTTGTCACCCACCTTGTTCAATTACAAAACTTCAGGAAATACTCGCGATACCGTTATGTGACAACGAGCTTAGTTTTTCTTTTAGACCAGTCAACAGAATACAAGTCCACCAAACAATGTTGTCGTGCCTTCCTAAAGCTAAAGGACGTAGCTGTGATGGACTTTCTCTTTCTTACTTCAAAGAAATGCTACTATTATTAGTCCCTTTTTTACTGATCTATTTAATATGTTTATATCATCTTGTACATATCCTACAGAGTGGAAAAAGTGACTCATAGTTCCTCTTAATAAAGTTCCTTCGCCTGGCTCCCCAGCAAATGCACGACCAGTTGCTAATTTATCGCAGTTTGCTAAAGTATTTGACTATCTTATGACTCAACAGCTTACTGAGTATCTTGAAGTAAATTCACTTCTTTCTCCATACCAGTCAGGGTTTAGAAGTAATTTTAGTACGCAAACGGCACTATTGAAACTTACCGAAGATATCTGTCGCGGGATCGAGAAGGCATTGGTTACAGTCCTGCTATTTTTCGATCTAAAAAGGGCCTTTGACTCCATAAATATCGAGTTACTTTTGAAGAAGCTTAGAGAACTTAACTTCTCTGATGAAGCAATTAGCTGGTTTCACTCGTATTTAACAGGTCGATCCCAAGCTGTGATTCAACTCCGGGCCAAATTATTTTTCTAATATTTATCAACATGCTAGTACTAGTCTTAGTTTATTGTAAAGATAATTGCTTACTTTTTGCGGACGATTTCCAATTTTACATATAATGTGAGCCAACTGAATTGCCAGCTGCGATCTCTAAATTAAATGAGGATGCTGCTGCTGTAGAAAATTGGGTTAAATCGAACGGACTAATTCTTAATGTAGATAAAACGAAAACCTTGCTTTTTGCATCCGTGCAATATCACATGCGTATTAATAAGAACAATCTTCCACCCATAGTAGTCGATGGTTCAATCATACCACTCGTAAGCACAGTGACAAATTTGGGTGTTATTCTCTGTGAAGACCTGTCGTGGAATGCCCATATATTCCAAATTTGCTCTAGGGTTCACAATGTTCTTTATCGACTAAGATTTAGAGGTAGATGTTTATCAAGTCAGATTAAAACACAATTAGTCAATGCACTAATATTTCCTTACTTTGACTACGCTTGTCTAGTATTTAGTGATCTTTCGCAATATCTTGCTGTTAAACTCCAGCGACTATGCAACATTGTCATACGATTTGTATTTAGTCTAAAACGCGGTGCGACATTGAAACCGTATTATAAGCAGCTAAATTGGCTATCCATCGCTGAGTGTCGAAAATATTTTTTAGGAGTCACTACTTATAAAATATTAACGGTGTCGTGACCGGAATATCTTCTTAAGTTTTTTCCGGAAATCAAAGATGACACACGTCGTTCTGAAAGACTGAAATCTTCAAATTTTGTAATCCCCCTAGCTACAACGAGAACTTAGAGATGCACATTTTCTATTCAAGCTATGGAACTACGGGATACTTTGCCTATCGCTATTAGACTTAAAAAGATTGTTGAATCGTTTAAAATGGCAATATACGAATATCTTATAGGATTAGAACACCCGTAGGTGTGAATAGAATTTAATCTAATTAATTATAATTGTTAATATTAGTTTTACACTCATGCGTTATACATTGCGAATATATTAACTGAGAGGCTATTTTTGTTATTAGTATTAATTTGTAATAATATCTATCTACTATATATATTTTTATACATGTGACAACCATTAAAATGTATTATATTGTTTGTTTGCCATACGGTTATGATAACCTTGGCATGAATAAATTTGTTATTAACCTCTCTCTCTCTATCCCTCTTCCTCTCCCTCTCCCTTTCCCCCTCCCTCTCCCTCTCTCTCTCTCTCTCTCTCTCTCTCTCTCTCTCTCTCGCTCTGTAAGTAGAAGTTTACACGAATTTTTCGCTCCGTCTGAAACAAACATTTTCTGCGTTTTTTTGCCTTCGGGCGTCTTTATTTGCAGATCCTTGCAAGCGAGTTAGTGCAAGCCTTCACTGTTGCTGTTATTTAACAGTATTTTGAGGTGCTTGCATTTCATTTTTCATTTTGAAAATCGGAGTGTTCACTGCTTTGGAGGTTATTTCCACGCCGATTTGCACACATGCTGGTATTGATATCTGCGCATGCCCGAGTTTCCGAGAAAGTCGAGATCTTCTTGGAATTTGGAAACACTGTTCTCCACGACACCGAGGTTCTCCAGCAGATAACAAGTCGCCTACGCCGAACTGGGGTTTAAGTTCTCCGCTTTCTCAACAGATGTCATCACGTGCGATCTGCTCTGCAAGTGTCGGTACTGTGCGTGTGAGAATTGACGCGTAGTAAATTGTGATGTGATGAGTAGACGTCAATGTAGCTTATGCGAGCGTTTCATAGTGCGTGGTGAAGAGCTTTCCATACAGTGTGAAATCTGTAATTACGTCTATCACGTAACGTGTGCCGAGCGTGACGTCAGACTCTCACCTAGCCTTTCCTTTGTCCGATAAAGTATCGTCTTCGTCAAACAGCGGTTCAGCAAAACAGTCTACTTCTTCCCCATCACCGTCACTCGTATCAATAGTTACAGAGCAGTGCACAGAGTCGCTGCCTTCATTTCTCGTTGATAATACTGCTTTAGAGTCGAGAAATCGCGGGCAAACATTTTCTCCGTCGTTAGCAGTCGCCAGCATGTCAGATTCAGATGTTCCGGAATATTTTAAAAAATATCTTGAGAAATTCAATAAAACTTCTGAAACTGATGACCGCACAGAAACTGCTATAATAAGTCTTTCAAATCGCGTTACTGCTCTTGAACAGAAAATAAATAAAGCGGATCAAGAACACCGTGCTGACGTGACTGCCCTGCGCTCAGAAATTGTATTATTGTCGCGTAGCATTATTACTGAGGATCCGTGTGAAGTAGTTATTTCGAAAATTCCAGCGCAGATCGAGCTGACTATGCCAACAGCAGCGGATCGCGTACTTTCGGCTATTGGTTTCAAGGAGCTTATTAATCACGTGCTTGAAGTAAGAGAATGGGTTCAGAAAGAATCTGCGGTAGCACCTGGCATACAGGTGAGTGTCCCTGATTCTCAGGAGAATGCCACCGGCGCACCGGCGAATGTTCCCACTAATAAATCGCAATCTATCGTGCTTAAATTTATGTCTGCAACTATTCATAATTCGGTGCTCAAAAATGCGAAATTACTCGATAAAACGGATGCGCAAACGCTCTTCGGTGTCGGAGGAAAGAGAAAAATTTATATAAGTGCTCTCTGGCCCAAGCCAGTATACGCACTATATCGCAAAGCTCTTCAAGCTCATAAAACACTGCATTATGCGAGGCCGATCATTAAAAACATGATTGTATGTATGAGGGAAACACGTGAGTCTCCGCTTATCCCCATCCATTCAGAAGATGACTTAGGGACTCTCCCAGTTAGAGGTGTTGAAGATTGACGGTCTGCGGCTCGGTCGATTACTGGGAGGCGAACGGATTCATTAGTCTTAGGTCACATAAATGCAAACAGGCTCACTACTCGCGCTCATTTCGCTTTAATTGAAGAAAAATGCGCCGGCTACATTTTCGATGTACTGGCAATCAAGGAAACGTCCTTGCAGAAAGATAAGCCTGATTCGCATCTTGCCTTAGATGGTTTTAACTTTTTTAGAGCGGATCGAGCTGGAAAGGAGGGCGGAGGCGTCGGCTGTTATGTTAGAAATAATTTTGTTGTGAAAATACTAGCGCAATCTGATGCGACTTTTGACAACACGCCGGAATTTATTATTTTAGAATTAATAAACTCTTCAACAAAAATACTTATTGCTGTAGTTTATCGCCGCCCCTCAGCCGCCTATCCTGTCCACTTTTTTAATGTACTATCCACCCTCTTACCGCATTATATTAATGTCGTTATTACAGAGGATTTTAATATAAATATGTGCCTACATAACGCCGCGTCGTGTAACCTACGCGAACAAATTGAATCTCGTTCTCTTTTCCTAGTACCATCCGAGCCAACATATCATGTATTCTGGCGAAATCCGTCTTCTCATACCTGGCTCGATTTATTTATTGTCAATAACACAGATTCTGTTATGAATTATCAAAAGAGTGATGCACCATTCATAGCGGGGCATGACTTAGTAATACTCACTTTACGTATAGTCAGACCTGCGGTCTGCACTAGGACAATAATTACGCGAAATCTAAAAAATGCAGACCATAAAGCACTTACTGCAGTATTACGCGCGAAAATTGCTGCCATCACTCCATCTCCCTCCATATTTTCTAACACATTTTTGACACCTACGCCCATCTCTGGCCTTGTACTTGGCCCGTGCAAGGCTGATGTTAATGAGCTCGAAAATCATATTACATCGGCACTCATTTCGGCTTATGATGCCGCTGCACCGCGAAGGCAAATTGTACTATCCTCCAAACGAAAACCTTGGGTCTCACCCGCTATACGAGCGCTAATGAAGCAAAGAGACAAAGCTTTTCAAAATGCCCGCTTCTCGGGATGCAGTAGCGACTATGACCATTTTAGAGCCCTACTATCGCGAATTTCAAACTCTCTAGATACGGCAAAAAATCAATTTCTAGCAGGCAAACTCAATGGGGCGGTTGATGCTAAAGGAAAATGGCGAGAACTACGGCGTATGCGAGTAACTGTCTCGAACCTTCCATCGCCTTTTTTGTATTTCAGTGCACACGTGTTGAATTTACACTACGCAGTTACAGTAAATCGCTCTCCACCGCTCACTGAATCTGATTATCAAGCTATTTGCAATCGACCGCGCAGTATTCCTGATGCTCCTCGCTTTGATTTTCGCCCAGTTACAAAAACGGAGGTGAAAGACGCGCTTTTTCGTGCCCCATCCAAGGCATCGGGACTCGATGGTCTCACAGTCCCGATGCTAAAAATCGGTCTTCAAAATATTTTAGATCCGCTAACAGATTTATTTAACGCGTGTTTAGCTACTGCTACTTTTCCGACGTCGTGGAAAAAGGCTCTTTTCGTTCCGCTCGCAAAAGTCAAGACACCTCTTTCACCATCTGATACGAGGCCTATTGCTCAACTTTCGGAAATGTCGAAAGTTCTAGAACGCTTGGTTCATCAACAGCTGTTGGGCTACCTTGAAGTCCACAGGCTGCTTGATCCAAGGCAGGCAGGTTACAGAACCGGCCACAGCACTCAAACTGCCCTCTTGGGTGTATTGGATGACATTAGGCTTGCGATTGATAAACGAATGATTTTTATTCTGATCTTATTTGACTTCTCTAAAGCCTTTGATACCATCCCACATACGTTGTTGCTTACCAAACTTCGTGCACTAAACGTGTCTGACAGAGTTCTACGCTGGTTTTTTAATTATCTAGCGGATCGGCTCCAGGCAGTAGTTGATGAAGGCGGTTCGATTTCCGATTGGCTCAGAGCTAATTCTGGCGTCCCGCAAGACAGTATGCTTGGTCCGTTACTGTTCGCAATATATATAAACGATCTTCCGAATGTTTTAAGATTTTCAAAGCATATGATATTCGCTGACGACACGCAGCTGATACACCACTGCTATCCGTGTGCCATTCTTCAGGGCATTGCAGAGATTAATCGCGATGATCAAGCAGTGGCCCAATGGGCAAAGGACAATTGCCTTGTCCTAAACCCTGCTAAAACAAAAGTTATGATCTTGGGTAGTCAAGCGTATGTCTCCTTAATTAATTTAAGTACTATTCCTCGCATTGTCATTGACGGCCATTCTCTTCCGTATGTACTTGAAGTACGTAATTTGGGGGTATGGCTTACACCAACATTAGAATGGCAAATGCACGCCAAGCATGTTGCAAAGAAGGTGTATGCCACCTTATACACACTGAAATTCTACAAGCATGCTATCTCTAGGGATATTAAGAAAAATTTAATAGAGAGTCTGATTTTTCCGCGATTTGATTATGCGTGCGTGGTGTATAATCACCTAGATACGACGCGTGATCTTAAACTCCAGCGAGCGCAAAATGCGTGTATACGTTTTATATTGGGAAATATTCCTCGTCGCGCGCACGTCACCCCATATAGACTGGAGCTTGGCTGGCTATCGGTTCGACGCCGCAGAGAATATTTCATCGGCACCTTGGCGTATAACATAGTTGCTTCTGAAAATTCCTCATATCTCGTCATTCGGTTCTCGCGGTTAAACGTTGATTCTTTCCAGCGACGCTCAGAACGGAATCCCCCACAAGCGTTGTTGTACCCAGCCCCTCGTACCGAAGCCTTGATGCAGTCCTTCTACATTCAGGTTTCGATGCTGCTTAACTCGCTAAACGTGGTCGAGTTCACCCCAACCGCAGTTCGCGAATTTAAGATCTTTCTCATGACTGCTCTCCGATTACGAGATATAGCAGATTGGGAGACTCGAGTGCAAAATAATGGTCTGTTACTGTAATACAGCGTGTAAAATTCTACATATTATATTGTATGTACGAACTTTTAACTTGCGAAAATTGTTACTTTGCTTATATTTTTATGTATGCGTTAGGTACCTTCGAATTAACAACGAAATAAATAAAGACTTTTGTAATTAGGCTCTTCTGCCAAATTAATAGCGGAGAGAGCAAAAATTGAAATTAAAATTGTAATTCCATTATCAGCTATTTTTGGAAAGTGTATTTTATGTAATTAATTGTAATCTTACTTTGGCCAGACGGGGTTTTACCCCAAGGCGGAATAAAGAACAAATTAAATCAAATCTCTCTCTCTCTCTCTCTCTCTCTCTCTCTCTCTCTCTCTCTCTCTCTCTCTCTCTCTCTCAAGAATTATTGTTAAAGCGTATGAATTTAATATACAATTTTAGTTAAATATTAAATATTGAATATTAAATTTAGTTTTACGTCGGTTTATTTCGCAATTCTATTCACTCCTGCTCCTTACAAACCACGTGCCAGCAATTTATTGTTTGCGAACTTCGCAAATTCGAACGCATTCGTTCTTTATTAAGAAACGCGCGAACATTTTTGGTCCTTCCTGCCGTATGTACGTGGGTATTTGCAAGTGAATAATAAATAGTGAATTAATAAATAAAATAGAAAAAACATACCCTTCGCGAAAATTGTTAAAAACCTTTCGACTATTTATTTCCTTATAAAACACAGTGCAGTGTTTTTTTATAAAAACCTGAATACGGATTTGTATTTCGCACTGAAATACATTCGACAACTTCTCGACCTAAAAGGAACAATTTCTTGGGTTCTATAAAAAATAAAAAAATAAATAAAGTGTAAGTATTAAGGTGGGTGCAAAATTTTGCTTAAGGCGACGTGTCGAAAAAAGAGAAAGAAAAATGAATTTCTTTCTAAAGGTCATTTGAATCATTGGCAGCAAAAGGGAGAAATTCATCTTCCATCTCCTTCAAATTATCGCGCCACTGCCGTGCGCGCCTCGTGCTCTGCTGCGCATATTCAGCTGTACGCCGCTAGTGGCGCGCTCGACGCTGGACAAGTCGTCCAAACGTTGCCTTGTGCCCACGTTGTCCTCGCTACAAGCTACGAGCAACATGTCGCTCTCGGAGCCGCTGCTGCCTGCTGTCGTGTTCCTGGCGTGCTGCTGGGCTAATCCCGGATTCTCAGTGTCTCGAGGAAGGATGCGCACTTGCACAAATTCAGGCTAAGTATCTCTCAATATAGCCAAAAATACGCTTGCTTTCCTACCTGCTTATCTTGCCTGCTTTGCCCTGGTTCAAGTAAACAGCTAGTGCTCGCTGTACACTACTGCTAGTACACCAGAACCCTCTCAGCTTATAACTACCTAGAAGCTTCGTTGCTAATTGTTCTTGCTCCTAGGAATATGCCACACAGAAAGTTGCTGTCTGCACAGCTGACGATTGGTCATCATGTCAGTAGATGCAGCTGCGCTCCAATCTCGTCTTAACCTACTAGACACGTACTGGGACGACATCGCCAACCGACACGAAGATCTGGTTGAGTTCTAGGATTTATTGAAGGACGAACTCTACTACGTCTATGAGTGTGAGTACATTGAGGCAAAAGCAGACATCAGAACTCGCTTGGCTGAAATGGTTGGCACGAACGGAGTCACAACCACACCAGACAGCCGAGGAACAACCATCCAAGTCAATGCTCCATCCTCAAATCTGCCCAAGTTGTCAATACCAGGGTTCAGCGGCAAGCAACTTAAATGGGAGACCTTCAAGGAGCTGTTCTGCTCAATGGTGAAGGATGTGACCAACATTCCATTCCAAGAGCCATGACCATCCTTGAGAGACCAGTTGACCACTGGGATGACTGGTTTGTTCAGCTGGTGGAGACTCGCCTGGATGCACAAACCAGAGATAACTGGGAAAAGACTCTTGAGGGTACAGAGGACTTTCCGACATACGAAAAGCTCGTAACTTTTCTAAAAAGTCACTGTCGTACCCTGGATACTGCCAGATGCAGTGATTCTGCCTTTTCCAGGAGTAACATAACCTCAAAACCTGTCACCAAACCTGCTCGACCTGTTTCAGTGTTCGTTTCTAGACCAGCATCTAGCAGCAAGGGTACTTCAAGCAGGGACAAGACGCCAAGGCCTACCTTCAACCTGTGCGACCATAAAGAGCGACCATCAGGCGAATTCTTGCCTCATCCTCGCATTGCCACTGTCTACGAGGACCTTCAAAAGTTTTAGAAGGTAGAGGAGGTACCTACCAAACATAACCTCCCCTGTCAAGATCAGGAGTGTGAAGACCACTACGCCAGGACTCATGCTCGAGATGAAAGTGGAAGGTATGTACTTCGGTTGCCTTTCTCACGTACTCAACATTTCCCCAGGTCTCCTAATGTGACCACTACTCGTCTCATCCAGACTGAACGAAGGATAAAGATGAAGCCCGAGGCAAGGCAAGGCTATTCAACCTTCATGAAGGAGTTTTTGGAGCTGGGACACATGCAACGAGTGTCTGATTTTGAGGTTAATGCTACAGCTTCTTATTTTATGCCGCATCATGCTGTATACAAGCATGATGGTATTGGAATGCGTTCTCTGTACACGTTTTCAAGGTAAAATGGAAACTCAGCAAATGGCACCACTGCCCACCATGCGAGTCACGCCAGTAGAGCAATTCAGTATCACAGGGCTGGACTATGCTGGGCCCTTCGCCATGCGCACATCGAAAGGGCGAGGCCAGAAGTCCTTCAAAGGCTACGTGGCCATCTTAGTCTGCATGGTGACCCGAGCCGTGCATATCGAGTGCGTTTCCGACTACACCACTCAGACCGTTTTGATGGCATTCAGGCGCTTCGTGGCCAGGCGAGGCCTGTGTGCCACACCATCTACAGCGACAACGGGACGATCTTCCCAGGAGCGAGCGCAGAGCTGCAAAAATTCTTTGTGTCAACCTCGCAGTTGAGCAGGGATATTGCAGTAGCAGTAGCCAACTATGGGATTTCGTGGAAATTTATTCCACCCCGTGCTTCACACTTCGGCGGCCTCTGGGAGGCCTGTGTTAAGGCCTTTAAACATCATCTTCGCCGAGTTGTAGAAGACTCAAAACTCACCTTTGAGGAATTTTCGACGACTCCAGGCCCCTCAGCTCCTTGTCCAGCGGTCCAGAGGACGTAACGGCGCTAACACTGTTTTCTGTTTTCTTCCTCTGTTTCAGGAATCCCTCGCCATCAGCTGACTGTGCAAATGAGCAACCACTTCTCGAAACGCAGGCAATACGACGTTTTACACACATTGCATCAGCGCAGTGGCTGATTACCAATGTAGCTCTCCAGAAAGGCGACCTTGTGCTGCTCACCAACGAGCTCCTGTCAGCAACTAAGTGGCCTCTTGCACGTGTAGTGCAGCTGCATCCCGGGCCCAATGGGCTTACTCGAGTCCTAACCCTGCGGACTGCCACCATAACGCTCCAGAGACCGTTGGCCAAAGTCATCCGCCTCCCTGCCACTTTAGAGGCACAAGCACCGACCGTCAACGCATATGGTCTATTCACGGCGGGCATTCATTTCCTCAAGACTAATTCATCCTAAATTCACTTTCTATCTACCTTTATTTTCTATATATTGTCTAATCTTGTTATTATTCTATCTTATTATAAAAAAAATATGTCTGTGATTTGAGAGAATTTAACTATTGACTGTTTTATAAAAGTGACGAGATATGTATTTAACACGACGTATGTACTATAGCTGTGATAAAATGCATTTGACAAGCATAAACCCTACAAAACAAACCGTGATACTTGTTACATTTTATGTAATATTTTGTAAAATTGACTATACTATTTTGTTTAAAAAAAAAACAAATAAATGCATATCAATCAATCAATCAAGCTCAAGGCATCATCAGTGAAAGCTTCGTTGGTGGTCTACTTGCCAGAGGTAGTCAGGGCGACTCTCCCACTTTCTCTTTCCTTCGCGAGCGCGGCGCGGGTGACAAAACTCTTCATCCCGCTCGCACTTGCTCTCTTCCTGCCAGATTTCGCGAGTGATTACGAGGATAGTTCAATAAGTCTTTAGAATAAAGTATAAAAACAATTTTTTTTGGGTAAATTTTTTTTTATTTTTCAACATAATCTCCTTGGAGCTCTATACACTTGGTCAATCGCTTTTTAAGTTTTTTTAATCGTTCAGAAAAGTGCGTTTTCGGAAGTTCCTCAAAATAAGCACTTACAGAGGCAATGACGTCTTCGTTGTCCGTAAATCTCTGTCCACCGAGCCATTTTTTCAAGTTTGGAAATAAGAAAAAGTCACTGGGGGCTAAATCTGGTGAATACGGTGGGTGTTCGACCAATTCGAATTTTAGTTCTTCAATTTTAGCCATTGAAACGAAGCATGTGTGAACTCGGGCGTTGTCGTGATGAAAGAGAATTTTTTTTTCTCGCCAAATGTGGTCGTTTTTTTTTAATTTCTTCTTTCAGCTGCTCTAATAATGATGCATAATACTCACCAGTAATTGTTTTACCCTTTTCCAAGTAGTCGATAAGTATAATTCCACGTGCATCCCAAAAAACTGTAGCCATAACCTTACTAGCTGACTTTACGGTCTTTGCCTTCTTTGGAGCTGGTTCGCCTGTGGAAATCCACTGTTTGGATTGTTCCTTTGTCTCAGGAGTGTAGTGGTGTATCCATGTTTCATCCACAGTCACAAATCGACGAAAAAATTCCTCAGGATTCCGACTTATGCGCGCCAAAAGTGTCTCAGAGGCGACCACTCTATTGCGTTTATTCTCAGCTGAGAGCAAACGCGGCACCCATCTTGCCGATAGCTTTTCATGCCTAATTTTTCATGTAGAATTGAAACAACTGCACCTATAGATATCCTTGTGGCCTCAGCTAACTCACGCACTTTTAATCTTCTATCCTTCAACACCATATCGTGGATTTTATTGATGATTTCGGGAGTAGTTGCTTCTACGGGCCTTCCTGAACGTGGTTCGTCACTTATTGATGTACGACCACGCTTAAATTCATTTACCCAGTTATAAACCGTTGCTAAGGCAGGGGCAGATGTGCCATGAACTGAGTCCAATTCATTTTTTATCTCATATGGAGTTAAACCCTTTAAATGAAAATGTTTAATTACCGCTCTGAACTCGTTTTTTTCCATTCTTCTTAACAAGCAATTTTTTTTTTCAATTGGTTATAAAAACACGTAAACTCAGAAGATGTGGACTGTGACTGCACCATATATCTAGTCGGGAGTGGTGCTGACTGAAAACAGATGATTTGAAGCGATTCGCGCGCCATCTGTTGGTCATTCTAAAGACTTATTGAACTACCCTCGTACCAGCTCATCGTTTTTGCATGCGACACGCGATCTAAGCCTCGTGTCTCGTTATTCGCCCGGATTTGGACTCTTTTTTTAACACGCAAGTTTATTCTCTTCAAGTTCTTGTTTTTTATTAATTCAGACAATACCAGAATTATTGTTAAAGCGTATGAATTTAATATACGATTTTAGTTAAATATTAAATTCAGTTTTTGTCGGTTTATTTCGCATTCCTATTCGCTCCTGTTCCTTACAAATCACGCGCCAGCAATTTATTGTTTGCGAACTTCGATTCAAACGCATTCGTCCTTCATCGGGAAACGCGCGAACAATCAATATACGTGTTAAAAGTAACAAAATAAATACGAAATTATTATATGTCAATAATTGATAAGCTGGTATTGATAATAATAAAAACTACACTGCAACGCAGTTTAGAACAACCAAAATATATAGATGCATAGATGCGTTTATATAATTTTCAGCTAACTTAGATATGATTTTGGCAATTTACATAAAATGTACATGTTGAAACTAAGGAAGTAAATGCATAATTATGATATGTAAATAATTGATAGGATGGTAGTGCTAATAATAAATAGTATAGTGTAACGTAGTTCAAATCGACCGGAAAATTTATATGCGTTTATATAATTTTTCTCAACACGCGCTTGAAAAAGGATCTTTATCAAGCTTGCAAAACGAATGGAATATTGGGCATTCCGAGCGTCTTTGCCCGCGAGGGAGGTATGTTGATTACATCCAGCTCTTGAGTTTTTTAGTGGACGACTCGTAATACCCATTTCCCCATTCCCTTTGCCTGCATGAAAAGGACCCTATTCACACACTTATTGAAAAAATACCATATGTAACACGGGTGGAAAAAGGTTTTTCAGACTCGGATGATGATTAGAGCACTTGTGTTCGTCTTGGATTTATGCTTTTACCGGGGTTCATGATTTTTATGTGGTTTGTGATTTGTATAGTGTTTTTGATTATTATGGGGTTTATGATTTTATACTGGTTTATTATTTTTATGTGGTTTATCATTTTTATGTTGTTTATGATTTTTATGGGGTTTGCGAATGTTATAGGGTTTTTGATTATTATGGTGTTTATGCGGTTAACTGTATTTCGATTGTTATGTTTTTTATGTTTTTTATGCCGTTTATGATTTTGTGTTGTTTATGATTTTTATAGGGTTTTTGATTGCTATGGAGTTTATGGGGTTTATTTCATTTTGATTGTTACGTATTTTATGAGTTTTATGGGGTTTATGATTTTTATGTTATTTATGATTTTTGAAGGGTTTTGATTGTTATGTTATTTATGATTTTTGAAGGGTTTTGATTGTTATGGGGTTTATTATTTTACCGGGGTTTATGATTTTTATGTGGTTTATGATTTTACCGGGGTTTATGATTTTTATAGTGTTTTTGATTATTATGGGGTTTATGATTTTACCCGGGTTTATGATTTTTATGTGGTTTATGATTTTTATGGAGTTTATATTTGTTATGTGGTTTATGATTTTTACGTGTTTTATGAACTTTGTGGGGTTTATGATTTTCATGTTGTTTATGATTTTTATTGGGTTTGCGTTTGTTATTATTATGGAGTTTATGGTGTTTATTGCATTTCGATTGCTACGTATTTTATGAGTTTTATGGGGTTTATGATTTTTATGTTATTTATGCTTTTTCAAGGGTTTTGATTATTATGGGGTTTATTATTTTACCGTGGTTTATGATTTTTATGTGGTTTATGATTTTACCGGGGTTTATGATTTTTATAGTGTTTTTGATTATTATGGGGTTTATGATTTTACCCGGGTTTATGATTTTACCCGGGTTTATGATTTTACCCGGGTTTATGATTTTACCCGGGTTTATGATTTTACCCGGGTTTATGATTTTTATGTGGTTTATGATTTTTATGGAGGTTATATTTGTTATGTGGTTTATGATTTTTACGTGTTTTATGAACTTTGTGGGGTTTATGATTTTCATGTTGTTTATGATTTTTATTGGGTTTGCGTTTGTTATTATTATGGAGTTTATGGTGTTTATTGCATTTCGATTGCTACGTATTTTATGAGTGTTATGGGGTTTATGATTTTTATGTTGTTTATGATTTTTCAAGGGTTTTTGATTATTATGGGGTTTATTATTTTACCGGGGTTTATGATTTTTACGTGGTTTATGATTTTACCGCGGTTTATGATATTTATAGTGTTTCTGATTATTATGGGGTTTAAGATTGCACCAGGCTTTATGATTTTTATGTGGTTTATGATTTTTACGTGTTTTATGAATTTTGTGGGGTTATGATTTTTATGTTGATAATGATTTTTATGGGGTTTGCATTTTTTATCTTTATGTAGTTTATGGTGTTTATTGCATTTCGATTGTTACGTATTTTATAAGTTTTATGGGGTTTATGATTTTTATGGTGTTTGTGATTTTTATAGGGTTTTTGTTTATTACGAGGTATTTGATTTTACCGGGGTTTATGATTTTTATGGGGTTTATGATTTTTATGGGGTTTATTATTTTACCGCGGTTTATGATTTTTTGTGGTTTATGATTTTTATAATGTTTTTGATTATTATGGGGTTTATGATTTTTTTGTGGTTTATGATTTTTATATAGTTTACATTTTTATGTAGTTTATGATTTTTACGTGTTTCATGAATTTTTTGGTGTTCACACAGTGTACACATACAGTCTTATTAACGTTTAATGATAGTTTATTTACAGCTAACCAATTATCTAGTAGTCACAAATTGTTGTTCATAGATTCCGGAGCTCCGTCCCACGTATCCCCAGTAGATATAATTGCAGTATCATCTGCATAAGACAAAATTTCATCAGGATGGGTTACTTTCAAGAGATCATTAATATATAAAATAAAAAGTAGTGGACCTGAAATGGTACCTTGTGGTACACCTGTGTATATTTTTAAATAATTACTCTCACTATCATTAATTTTAACTTTTTGATGTCTATTATTAAGATAACTTGAAAGTAGATCCAGTGCCTGCCCTCTAATTCCTATACAGTAAAGGTTATCCAGTAATATTTTATGATCGACAGTATCAAATGTTTTAGCCAAGTCCAAGAAAGTTATACGATCCAAATTATTGTATAGTACATTGGTAATATAATTTAGGGCATCTTTTGTACCTATATTTTTCATGAAACCAAATTGGTGATCAGATTTATATTATTTTTTTTAACAAAATCAAAAATTCTATTATATAATACTCTCTCAAAAATTTTAGCTATGTTAGATACTAAAGAGATTGGTCTGTAATTAGAAACAATGTGTTTGTCATCAGATTTGTAAATCGGTACAATTTCAGCATTTTTTAATGCGTCAGGCCAGATGGCTTTTTCAATACATAAATTAAATATATACTTCAGTGGTTCCGCAATATAATTACAGATAACCTTCAAAGTTTGAGCATTGATTTTGTCTACACCACAATTTTTTAATTTCAAATTATTTATAATGCTCATGATTTCATACGCATTTGTTGGAGTTAAAAAAATAGAATTAGCATTCATATCTGGCATTTTTATCACAGATGTCGAAGGTTTATCTATCTTTTCACTCAATTTTTGACCTATTTCACAAAAATACTTATTCATATTATTAGCTATATTTACACTATCTGTAATTTTGACATTATCAAATTTAATATAATTTATAGTTTCATTCGATTTCGTTTTTTTTTCCTATTTTCGTGTTGATAATTTTCCATAGTTTTTTAGGGTTGTTTGTATTATTTTCGACTAAATTTTTATCATATTTTATTTTAGCATCTAGGATAACCTTATCTAAAATTTTTGCATAATTTATGTACTGTTGTCTAAGTTGTTCATTTTTAACATCCATTTTCCATATATTGTATAAGAATTCTTTTGTTTCGCATGATTTACTAATAGCATCAGTAATCCAAATTTTCCTACATTTATTTACGCCTTTTCTTTTCCGTGTTTTTGCTTGTTCCATACATTTTTGGATTTCGCTTATCAATTGGTTAGTAGCTATGTTTGGATTATGAATTGACATAATTGAATTCCAGTCTCTTGTTTCAGCAATGTATCTTAATTTTTTATAGTCTAATATTACAGAAGGTCAGGAATCTTTAGTTTTGATCTTATTTGTAAAAACAAAAATAGGGTAATGGTCTAATAACATATATATCAAAACTGATAGCCTAAGTACAGATACATATAAATTGAGACATTCTTTATCAATCCATGATCCATTGCAATTTCCTATAGATGGTCTAGTGATACCAACAAAACCAGGTATATATCCTTTGTCTAAAAAGTCACAAAGAAATTCCTGGCTTATTCTATCCAACTCTAAAAGGTTAATATTAAAATTTCCTATTACTAAGTGATTTTTTAAATTTCTCTTTTTACTTAAGAATTTATTTAAATATAAAATGAACTCAGTCTTAGGTATGTCATGAGATCTGTACACAGCAGAGAGTTCCATACTACTATTATTACTTAGCTTAATATGTATATTTATTATCTTAATCCTTCCAAATTCAATAGTTTTAGTTTCATGTACAATATTTCCATCAACAATAGTATATTATGACACTGTTGTGGGAGATGGTTTTCTACCTTGCTCGAGGGTTTTCGCACGAGCGAAGCGAGTGAGAAAATCGAGCAAGGTAGAAAAACACCTCCCACAACAGTCTCATACGATATTTTATAGCACAACAACCTCAAAATCGACAATAAAGTTGGCATTTTGAGGTTAGTGTGCTATAAAAACCATAACACCATCGTTTTGATTTATTTTACTTTCATTATAATAACTTTTATAACCTTCTAATTCATATAATTTATAATTAACTTGTTCGTAAGTTTCAGTACATATAACAATAGTTGGTTTGCTAGTTAGACTTTCCAATACAATTTTCAATTTATCAAAGTTAGCAGACATGCTTCTAATATTAACATGCATTATAATATCATTTTTATTGTTAATGATTTTATTAAGGCTATTAATATTGTCACATGTTTTTTCTTTTCGCACCGAGTCTTTTTTTATTTTATCAATAAATTCAAATTCCATACTTAATTAATTAACTTAAGTCTTTTTGTCGTTTTGCGTTATTTCTTGTTAATATTTGCCGTTTTTGTTGCTGCTGTTGATGCTGTTGTTGCTGCTGCTGTTGTTGCTGTTGATTTTGTTACTGTTGTTGCTGCTGTTGCTGCTGTTGTTGTTGTTTTTGTTGCTGTTAGTTTTGTTAATTCAAAATCATATATTATGATTTTTATGGGGTTTATAATGTTTATTTTGTTTATGATTTTTCAAGAGTTTATGATTATTATGAGGTTTATTATTTTACCGGGGTTTATGATTTTTATGTGGTTTATGATTCTTACGTGTTTTATGAATTTTTTGAGGTTTATGAATTTTTTGTTGTTTATGATTTTTATGTGGTTTGCGATTGTTATACGGTTTTTGATTATTATGGTATTTATAGGGTTTATTGTAATTCGATTGTTACGTATTTTATGAGTTTTATGTGGAAATGTTTTTTCAAGGGTTTCTGATTATTATGGGGTTAATAATTTTACCGGGGTTTATGATTTTTATGGGGTTTATGATTTTTATGTTGTTTATGATTTTTCAAGGGTTTTTGATTATTATGGGGTTTATTTTTTTCCGGTGTTTATGATTTTTATGTGGTTTATAATTTTACCGCGGTCTATGATTTTTATAGTGTTTTTGATTATTATGGGGTTTATGATTTTACCCGGGTTTATGATTTTTATGAAGTTTATGATTTTTATGGAGTTTATATTTGTTATATGGTTTATGATTATTACGTGTTTTATGAATTTTGTGGGGTTTATGAGTTTTATGAAGTTTATGATTTTTATGGGGTTTATGATTTTTATAGGGTTTTTTTTAATATGAGGGTTATGATTTTATTCGGGATTATGATTTTTATGAGGTTTATTGGGTTTATTGCATTTTGTTTGTTATGTATTTTATGATTTTTATCGGGTTTTTAAATTTTATTTTGTTTATGGTTTTTCAAGGGTTTTTGATTATTATGACGTTTATTATTTTACCGGGGTTTATGATTTTTATGTGGTTTATGCTTTCACCGGGGTTTATGATTTTTATGTGGTTTATGCTTTCACCGGGGTTAATGATTTTTCAGGGATATTTGATTATTATGAGGTTTGAAATTTTACCGGGGTTTATGTTTTTTTTGGGGTTTATGATTTTTATGAGGCTTATGATTTTTATGGAGTTTATGGGGTTTATTGGATTTTGTTCTTTATTTATGTTACGATTTTTATTCGGTTTATGATTTTGTGTTGTTTATGATTTTTATAGGGTTTTTGATTAGTATGTAGTTTATGATATTACCCGGGTTTATGATTTTTCAAGGGTTTTTGATTATTATCAGCTTTCTTATTTTACCGGGGTTTATGATTTTTATGTGGTTTATGATTTTACCGGAGTTTATGATTTTTATGAGGTATATGATTTTTAGGAGATTTATGTGTTTTATGGGGTTGTTGATTTTATAGTATTTTTGATTATTATGGGGTTTATGATTTTTATGTGGTTTATGATTTTTATGTGGTTTATGATTTTTATGTGGTTTTTGATAATTATGGAGTTTATGACTTTTTTGGGGTTTATGATTTTATAAGGTTTATGATTTTTATGGGGTTTGTGATTTTACCCTGGTTTATGATTTTTATGAAGTTTATGAGTTTTATGGGGTTTGTGATTTTTATAGTGTTTTTGATTATTATGGGCTTAATGATTTTATACGGGTTTATGATGTTTATAGGGTTAATTGCATTTCATTATTTATTTATTTTATCATTTTTATGCGGTTTATGATTTTGTGTTATATATGATTTTTATAGGGTTTTTAATTAGTATGTAGTTTATGATTTTACTCGGGTTTATGATTTTTATGAGGTTTATAATTTTTATGATCTTTATGATTTTTGCTTGTTTTATTAATTTTGTGCTGTTTGTGATTTTTGTAGGGTAATTGATTATTATGGAGCTTATTATTTTATTGTGGTTTATGATTTGTATAGGGTTCATGATTTGTATGTGTTTTATGATTTTTGGGAAGTTTATATAGTTTATGGGGAATACGATTTTTACGATTTTTATGGGTGATATATCGATTATGGCGTTTACGATTTTTATTGATATTATAGAGGTTACTAGGCCAGAAGAATTACGACGAAATCTTTCAAATATGGCTCTAACGTGACGTAACTTTGATAACTATTGGAATCGCTCGGGAATGGTATACCTATTGAAAATATCGAGGTGTGCCAGCTATCTAAGATATTTATGTTTTAAAAGTAGCTCTGTGAAGAAAGCTTTTAATTTAGCTATGCTTCCGCCAACTGAATTAGTGAGCATATTATCAAGTGCAACAATGGCTCGGTAATTCGTTGGACCCTAGGCAATGGGGTTGGAGTGTTAGGGATAATAAATTAGAACCATAATATACAACTGATTTTCTAGTTCCGGACAATATATTACGAGACATCAGTTGTAAATGTACAAAGGGCTGCACAAAATCTTGTAGTTGTGTAAAACACGGATTAAAATGTTCCGATTATTGCGCAGGATGCCACGGTCAAACTTGTAAAAATTGCGAAGAAAATGTATTAGACAGTAATATAGATGTAGAATATAGTAGCGAACTTGATATTGATGGCGACAATGATGTACAATTCCATGTAAATACAGACATATTAACAGCTAACGAATGCGTTTCCGACAACGAAGACAGCGACGACGAAATTCCGTGTAAAAAAAAGTATGCCAATTAATGTAATAAATGAACTTGTATTATAAATAAATTATGTAAATTTAATGAAATTGTCAATATTTTACGATTATTTATACCTTATCTCCTCTTATTCAATGCACTATATGAATTAAATAACAATTAAATTAATTTATAACATTATTACGCATTATTTCTTCAAATTAATACTAATTTACAATGAACAATATATGCAAATAAGGATATTATGATTAGCACTAATTTTTAGCAACATTTAAAAATGCTTGATTATGAATTCGATTTTTATTCGTTTTATTGGGTTTATGGATTATTGGAGTTATTGGGGTGTATGCAGTTTACGACGTTTAACTTTTTGACGGTGGTTTATAAATATTTTGGGGTTTATGATTTTTATGTGGTTCATGATTTTTATGAGGTCTGTGATTTTTATTGCGCTTATGATGTTTATGCTGTTTATGATTTTTATGAGGATTAGGATTTTTATTAAGATTATGAATTCATGGGGTTATTGATTTATATAGGATTTCTGATTATTATGGGTTTTATGGGTTTTATGAGGCTTACGATTCTTCGTAAGCCTCATAAAACTTGTGGTACTGTTTCTTCGCAGAATTCATGGAATTTGGTAATGGGTCCCTGTACGTTATATTTGGAACTTTTCTTTGGTTCCGCATAGGTCGCCTTGTAGTCCGGGTTGCATCCATGAATTGCTTTTTCCACGTCTTGGATATTGAAATATTGGACATATCCAAAAGACAATCTCTGTTTCTTGTCCCTCACAGTCTCATAATATATCATTGGTCCGATTTCCGCGAATTGCCTAAAAAAAGTTTCGTCCTTTTCTCTGTCAGTACCGGTCCATGGTAGAGTACAGAATAACCGTGTTTTGTCATTCTTTAAACTGTCTGACTTGTTCAGATAAACTTGTGATCTTATATTTCCGTTATGGTGTCGTCGGTTCATGGTTTAATAACCATGAACCGACGACACCATAACGGAAATATAAGATCACAAGTTTATCTGAACAAGTCAGACAGTTTAAAGAATGACAAAACACGGTGATGATATATTATGAGAATTGTGGTATTTTGGTTAAATGTGTTGGTTCTATGTACATGGTGTATAGTTAGTTAATACGGTGAAAGGGGATTTGGAACCGTGTATTATAGTTCGGATTCTTGTTCATCTGATTTCATCCTTCTAGATGCTAGGAATGATATTATTCGTTTCGGTGCTTTGCGTTTGGTGGGTGCGTTATTGATTACATTACTTGTGTTAGGTTCTATTATTATGGTTCCGGGGTGTGGTTGAGGTTGTATGGTAGTGTGTAAGGGTAATGAGTATTCGGGCTGTCTCTTTTTGAAACATAAGACCCCCGCGTTGTTTTTGATGCATATGATAATTGTTGTTATTATGAGGATAAACCTGACTTGAAGTGTTAGTCCCCCGTACATGAGGGTGTTAGTACGCTTAGTCTCTCATTTGTGTTGTGCTATTTTGTCCATTTGGTCCATTCTTTGGTGTAATGATTGCCCTTTGTCCTTCCAGAATATTACTTCTTCTGATTTGGTGTTCCTGGAGAAATTCAAAAATCCTTCTGTTTCTTTTAGTTTTGGGTACATTTGATTTATTTCTAAGTTTATTTCAGGTTTGTAAATGTACTGTTGCTTCGTTCTCTTGTTTTCCTCATTGATCAATGCTACTTCTTTGGATCTTCCTACACAGCCTGTAGCCAGTCTTACAATTCCCACGCCGTTTATTTTTACTGTTTGGTCCGCTTCGCCTGAACATGTTATTCTTAGAAGTTCTTCTTTTACCGTCGAGTACAGCCATGATCCATCTACACTTAAATAGTTCCATGGGGCTGCAGGATCGTATTTGTACCGTACATCACATGTTTTCTGGCCTTCAATGCTTGGGTTTAACAGCATGGTGACTTCACAATCTTCTGGCGTTGATACCACTCTGAGAGGTCCTCCTGATGGACATATATATGCGTAGTGGGTCCTAATGCATGAATTCAGAGTATCATGGTCAAGTTTCAAAAATTGCTTTTCATCCGCACTTAATGCTAAATATTCTTTTGATGGTTGTATATATGCCAGGCCGGCTGATTTGTTATTGTGTCTTTGTGGTTCAGCAAGCGGGTGCAATTTGTATAAGTGATACGGTATCCTTTTTAAAGGTAGATGTAAAATCGCAATGGTCCTTCCGTCATGGTGTATTGCGTCAAATTTTGAAATTTTGATGATTTCTTCAGTTCGTATGTGCTCTGAGGGAATTGGGAAGTCTAGGTCCGCTGTGAATCTTCTTATATCCGAGGTTATTTGACGGATAATATTCGTTTTCAGTAATTCTGGGTGTATCTTGCCTTCTTTCAACAATCTTAGAATAGCCAAAAGCTTTTCGTTGCTGCTGATCACGTGGTTTAGATTCGATTCTACGCTCCTGAGGTAGCTAGCTAGTTCTAAAATATATCTTAATTCTTCACCTTCTTTTAATAGAGTAGTCATTTTCTCTGTAAATACTTTTTCTATGTTTTTTAAGCACGCGTTGATGCGCTCTAGTAATGTTGTAGAGCTCTTCAAAATCGGCTGAAATTATGTGAGTTTTTTGGTCCATTAATTGAATCATCTTGTTCTGGTCCTGGTACAGGTTATCTATGCTGTGATTGATGTTGTCTACGTCATCTTGTGTTACAAGTTCAAATAGACTTTTGCTAATGCTGCCTATTGCTTCTAGGGGTGTCACTCTTTTGGTCCTGATGCTATGCGGAATTTTTGTTCCTGCATATTTACTGTGTCCTAGATTTTGTATCATTTATTTGTGTCTGTAAGTGGATCAGTGTTTGGTGTTTCAATTCAATTAAATCCATCCCCAATGCTAGTTTGGACTTGTGTTCAGGCAACTTTACAATGCATTTGGAGTATGCTTGGTTGAATGATTCAAGGGGTCCATGGGCTTGTAGAAATTCATTAACATTTATGTAAATGGCAATTTGCCAATCAGCCCTTTTTATTCTAATTGTTTGCATTCGCTCATACTAGATGCCAGGGTTTGACTCTACTTTTTCTAAATCATAGTTACTGCGGCAAAATGCTACAGTGGCGAGGGTTAAGATCATGAATCTTAAGTCCATTGGGATGATTCCTGTAATTTAAATAAAGTTGTGAATCCGTCGAGTTATTTATTCTCATCCAGAGGTACCGATTCTTTTAGTTTGTTTATATGTTTTCTTATTCGCTTGCCATTAGGCAATTCTAGGATTACTTTGTTCGTGCCTAGAATTTCTACTAATTTTAAAGGTTTGTTGTAAAAGCTATCTCCCTTTGAGGTCCTGATTTCTTTTAAAATTCGCGCATAGTCTACCACCCTTGCCTCGAATCTCCTGATTTTTTTATCATATTGTTGTTTGGATTTCTCTTTGGTTTTTATCTGATTTTGACCAGCCATGATTTTTATTTCATTTAAACGTAGGATTAGGTCATGTAAGTAAATGTTGTAGGTTCGTAAACTTTCGTCGGAGGGTATGCGTATTGGAAAGCGGACTATGCAGCCGTACACTAGTTCAAACGGGGTCAAATTGGTCGAGCCGTGTACACTTGTGTTATATGAAAATGTGGCAAAAGGGGCCAAGTTATCCCAATCATCAAATTTTTCTGAGTAGGTTCTGATGAAATCTATTAAGGGGGCATGACTCCGCTCAAGGGAGCCATTGGTTTGGGGTCTGTATCCTGAAGTTGTTAGATGATCAAGTTTAAATAGCCTTA
The DNA here is from genome assembly GCA_949152435.1 of Gastracanthus pulcherrimus. Classification (NCBI taxonomy): domain Eukaryota; kingdom Metazoa; phylum Arthropoda; class Insecta; order Hymenoptera; family Pteromalidae; genus Gastracanthus; species Gastracanthus pulcherrimus. The sequence goes on from OX424572.1 coordinate 160,332,773, forward strand.
GCATGGTTCCTACGATTTCTGACAAGAAACTAGTTCCTCGGTCTGAAAGTATTGCTCTCGGTGCACCAAATTTGCAGATTAGGTATTTCGCTAGTGCATCTGCTGTTGTTGTGGCTTTGAGGTTTTTAATTGGTATTGCGATTAGATATTTGGTCAGGTTACATTGAATGGTGAGTAGATGGCAATTTCCGCTTGGTGTCATTCTTAGTTTTCCTACTGTATCTATTGATACCTTGTCAAAGGCTTCTATGGGCGTATCTGTTATGATCATTGGCTCTCGAGTCTTGAAACTGTCTATCTTTCTTTCTTGACAGCCGGGACATCTCTGGATGTAGTCCAGTACATCGTTTCTCATCTTTGGCCAGTAGTATCTCTCTCTGATCTTTTGATAAGTTTGATTCACTCCTTTATGACCGCCTGTCAGACTATCATGCAGTGCCGCAATAACGGCTGTACGGTCCTTTTTGTCTGGTAATTGTACTTTTCCGTAGCAGATTGTTACTTTTATTCGAGTGTTTTCAAAATACTTTGTGACTAATTCTGTTAACAATCCTGGCTCAAACTGGTCTGTCATATCTCCTCTCCGAGATATTCTGAAACTGGTTATGTTTTGTTTTAAAAGGCTTTCTCTCAGGTTTGATAATGCAATGTTTAGGTTGTCTATATTTGTGGGTTCAAAGTATCTGTCCTTCATTACTAAAGAAAAAATACTATGACTTTTGTACGGGGTCATTAGGATTTGTCCCACTTTCGGTTTTTTGTTTTTCATATTTTGTAGGTTGATGGCTCCTATCTCCACTAAAAGTATTGTTATTGAGTACTAAACTTTAAACACAAAACTTTCAGTAATCATCACAATTATTGAGCTAGTGTTATCACAGTCTTTGGATATGTAATGCACCATATTATCTCTTTTGTATGTGAGGCATTGGCGCACGGTTGTGACATTATTCCGTAACCCTAGCGAACCGGTGGTGCTTGTACTCGTTGTGTCATCACTCAAAGTAGTTTTGTTCTTTTCCTTAGGATCTTGATACTGGTTCATAGGTCCATTTGGTGGTGTTGTGGGCAAGAATATTGGCACTGTTATGTCCGGTGGTTTTGAATAATCGATAACTATTGGCGTATTTTCTTCTTTCCCTATTTCCCTTAACTTTGGTATTCTTATTTCTTTTCGGGTTTCTCTGTTGATTTCTGGCGTGCTTCTGCCAATGGGTTCCCTTTGCATTACTATTGGTGTTTCAGACATTGCCCTTCGAGGTTGAGTGATTATCTTGCTCATCCCAAGTTCTTCATTCTTACTTCTTGCTAAGCTTTCATCATCTGCTGAATCCCCGCTAGTGCCACGTATCTCTCCCCGCTGCGACGCGAGGGATGTGTGTGTTTGGTTTAATAATTTCGCGACTCTCTGGGCTAGTATCTCGTCTATGTTGTCAGTGTATGTAGGTGATACCGCATTTCGTCCTCTACTTCATCTCCATCAGAGAAATGGGATGGAATGAGTATTGGTTCTGATGTCACTTCCTGAGTTTTTTCTCTATGAATTCTTAGGCTTTCTTCTAGTTTCCTCTTTGATTCCTCTAATTCTTGTCTACTCAGAGTGGTTTTCATTGACAGATTTTTCACGGATTCATCTTCCGAGCTTGATTCTATGTCCGTAGTTTGCATTGGTGTTACTCTGATTTCAATATTGGTTTTATTAGTTGAGTTACTGGCTAATGATTCAATGTCACTGATCGTTTCGTCACTGGATGATTCGCCCTGGTACTGCTCCATCTCGTCTTCCCTTAAACCACTGTATCTGGGATCTGGTATCTGCGGTTTTTCTGACTTGGTTTCACTGTCGTCTATTCCTGTGAAGGACATCATCGATCGCCTCGAGGGTGAAAAGTGAGGTATCATGGACGAGTCTGAATCTAGATCTGCTTGCTTTTCTGCGATTGTTGACTGCACTTCTTTTTAACTTAGATTTTGGTCGTCCTCGCTACCTCTGTTATTCTTTATGCTAAAGATTTCAGTATTTTTCTTGACCGTGAATTTGGGTGTCGTTCCCTGCTTTTATATAGTCACCAATCGGGCTGGATACTGTATTCTTGGCTCGAGTTCTCTGTGCTATCATGCTGTGTTCTAGAGGAGGGGCAGTTTTCTTGGTTTTTGATCCCTTTGGTCTCCCTAGTATTTTTGTTTGTTCTCCCGTTGAGTGTACTCTTGGTCTAAAACTTATTGGTATTCTTTCTTTTGATTTAGAAGCTACACTTCTGGCTGTGTTTTGATTTTCTTTTTCCTTCCATTGTTCTTGCACCATGACCCTTAATATCGGTATTTGTTTGTTTATTTCTTCCTCTGACGGAAGCTGTTCAGGTGGGTTTCTTGATAGCGCATCTGCATTTTTGTTGAGTTTCCCTGGCTTGTATCTGAATGTGTACTCATATCCCGAAAATTTGAACTTCCATCTCATTAGTCGCTGTCCTGGATCTTTCCTGTTGTGCATCCAGTTTAAAGGTTCGTGGTCAGCTACTAGGATAAATTTTCGACACAATAGATATGGTCTGAATTGGTGTAAGGCATATACTAATCCTAAACACTCTTTCCGAATGAATTAAACATCCACTTTGCTGGGGTCTCTGTCTCTCAAACGGAGCATGACGAAAATCTAGATAACATCTTATCGACGGCCAGTGATGATGGCTTCACTTTTCGTGAAGTTACCTTCTCGGACGTTGTTCTGGCCGTTGCTCGTTTCTCGTCACAGGTAAAGGGCGAAGACGGAATACCCCAAAATGTCATCGCAAAATCTCTTCCGGTTTTGGGACATCATTTGGCTAAGATTTTCATCTGCCGTCTCGGACTTCCGTCCAATAACCCTGTTGAATTTTCTCTCCAAGGTCTTGGAAAAGATCGTCCACGAGCAGATTTCAGAGTTCATATCATCCAAGAAAATCCTTGATCCACGTCAAACTGGCTTTCGACAACATCATAGTACGCAAACAGCACTACTGAGTCTGTCAGAGGAGATTCGTGATGGTATTAATAGCAAGAAACAGCTGCTTACCATAATCCTAATGTTTGATTTCAGTAAGGCGTTCGACACTATTTCGCCCTGTAAATTACTTCGTAAGCTGATCAGAATGGGGTTTTCTAGGTCCATAGTCCTGTGTATTAAGTCATATATTACAGGTCGTAACCAGCGAGTGGTTACAAAATGGTTCTAGGGCCCCTTCTGTTCAGCCTTTATATTAATGATCTTGGAGACATACTAGCTGCTTTCAAAAATCCCCAGGGTGAATTATCGGATGGTGTCGAGCATTTGCTTTATGCTGATGATTTACAAACCTATACGCAGGTTGCGAGAGACGATCTTTCGGTAGGCATTGATCGCCTGTCAGCTGTGGCGCGAGCAGTGTTGGCTTGGTCTTCTGAGAATGCCCTTCACCTTAATGTCGGGAAGACTAAAGCTATAATTTTTGGGTCGGATTACAATATTAATAAATTGCAGGAATTGCACCTTCCAGGCATTGAGGTGCAGAATAACGTTTTTATTCCCTTTGCCGATACTGTAACTAACCTCGATGCAGTTAGTTGGAAGGTTAACAGAGCCATATATGGACTCAGATCTTTTAGATCCTGCACCACCGAAGCGTTGCGCAAACAGCTCGCAGGTGCTCTTGTTGTCTCTCACTTAGATTATTGCTCTCTTGTATACCTCGACGTATCAGGTAAGCTGCAGACCAGGCTTCAAAGGTTGCAAAACTCCTGTGTGAGATATATATGTGGTGTTAGAAAGGATGAGCATGTCTCTCCCTACAGGAGAAAACTGGGCTGGTTGACTGTGGAGATAAGAAGGGAGTATTTTGCGACGGTAATGCTTTATAAAGCAGTTGCCATGGGACAGCCTCCGTACCTTGCGGCCCTTTTTGAACAAAATCAGTCTAGAACCTCAGGTAGGAATCCCAAGGAAATAAAAATTCCAGGGTCGCGTACTGATGTTGGCCTGTACTCCTTCAGAGCCCAAGGTGCTCGCCTCTGGAATTCGCTCCCCCGCGCTATTAGGCATCTTCCGTCTGTAAAAAAAATTTAAAACGGCAATACGTAGGCATATTATTGAAACCTGCGACGAACGAAATGTGTTCTGTGATAAAAATTAACTGTGTTATACTGCTAAGTAATTAATTAATTAAGGTTCTATATTGGGACGTGATAGTTAAGACTACTGACATATACTGTGCATTTATAATAAGCCTATGTGATGAAATCTAACGATGAATCTGTGATATGGATACAAATTTAATTTAATGTATCGAAACTATGTATATATGATGTATATTTTTGACTTGTGCAAAAAAATCTTAATCTATCTATCTATATTTCTCCGTGTTGCTGTAGTTTGTCTCAGCTTTGTTCAGTACTCTGGATAAATATTGGATTGGGTGGTCAAAATTGTCTATTTGTTGACTGAGTACGGCTCCAATTGCAAAATTTGAAACATCGCTGGTTAAGGTGAATACTTTTCCAAAATCGGGGAATTGAAGAATGGGTGCTTCACATAGAGGTTTCTTGAGTGCTTCGAAACTTTGTTCATGTTCAACTTGCCATTCGAATTCTTTCTCTTTCTTTAGTAGTTCACGTAAGGGTTTCGCTACTTTTGCAAAGTCTTTGATGAACTTTCGGTAATATCCTGCCAGCCCAGGAATTCTCTTATATTTTTTAGCATTTTTGGGTCTTGGAAAGTTCCTTGTTGATTTTCCTTGTTAACTTGCAGTATCCTGTCCTCTATTTCAACAGTTGTGGGATCCCTTTGGAAATTATTTGTTTCTTCATGAACTTGCCTTGGTACGTAACCTTCTTGTTTCAGTTCTTCTGAAGTCAGGAATGGTATGGGGTGCATCACATCACCACTAATCATGAGTGCATTATTATAATATGCGATAACGGCTTCTTCTTGCTTGAAAAAGTTCCTCCCTAGCATGCCACTATATACTATCGGGAAATCATCTGGTACTACTTGAAATCTGTATGGTTTCCATCTTATGTTCATGTACACTAATCCTAAGGTTTCCATGGTGTCCGAGGTAATTCCTCCTAACAGGCATGTTTGGTTACTATCTACCTCTGTATATGGGTTCAGGGCGTCAATTTTTATTAGGTTGACTGTTGCTCCATTGTCCAGCATGAATGTTAGCCATGGTTTTCTTCCCCCTGGTACTTTTAGTCTGATGTCTGTTGGTTCATCGTTATCTTCATCTTCATTTCCATCTCTATGTATCGTGCAAGGCGCAATCCTGTAGATCTTTCCTGGCTCTTCGATATCCTCATCACCTTGTTCACTTGCTCCGTGTTGCAGTTTTGGTGCTGTACCTTTTGGTTGGGCCATGCAGGTTGGTTGGTTCTGTTCGGTTCTTGATGCTGATCCTGTCTAAGTCTCTGGGCATGGTTTTCTCTTTGGTTGTACTGGTTAACCTGATTGTAATTTTGGCCTTGCCCTTGGTACTGTTGGGTCATTCTGGGCATGTCTTGATTTTGGTATATATTCGTAGTCTGGCCCTCCATTCTCTGTTCCTGGCGAGCCCCATTGGAGTTTAAATTTCCCTCATTATTTAGGGGGAAGTTGTAGCGCTCCTGGCTGTTGTAATTCCCGTTGTCTTCATAATAGTTATTTGTGAAATCACGCTTGTCCGGTTGTTCGGGCCGATGATTTTGATACCTTCCAGTATGATGATTGAATAGCCTTGGTTGGTATTCATTTATGGGCCATTGATTGTTGAATTTAGGCGGCTGATCATAATTTCTCTGTAGATATCCTTGATCGAAATAGGCTCCGGGTCCATATTGCTGTCGATGCTCGTATTGATCCCTGTTGTGTCCATTATAACCATATACCCAACATATAGTGGTTCTTGAGTGTTATTGTCTGCATAATTGTCATACTGTTGTCCGCATTATTCATAAAGCTCATCGGTTTCTCGAGGTTCATGGTCCATGTATCCAACGTACATTGACTCTCTAGGTTTTTCATAGTTATTGTAGTTGTCCCTGAACCTAGGTTGACTGTCATGATTGTGAACTCGCCTGTGCTCCTGGTATCCCTGAGTTCTGTAGGTCCGTTGGTTGCTATTGTGCCTCACGTCTGGGATAATTCTAGCTTACATTTTTGTTTCCGGTCTGATAGCTTCCTCGTATGCCTCCTCTAAATTCCTCGGGTAAGTCAGATCCACTATTTCGCAGAGATTTCCTGGTAACCCTCTTATGAAAATGTCCACCACGATAGAGTTTAACGGTATCATCATCTGATCGTCATAATTTTCTCCTTTTTCTTCTTTTAAGGCGCTCCTGGCACTGCCTAAAAGCATATTTATTTCGTCATAAAAATCTCCAACGGTGTCTACTTGCTTCATGCGAGCATTGTGTATTTTGCTATCATAGTAGCTGAGATTCTTTCCTGGTCCAAACCTGTATTTCAAGTGCATCACCAGATCATTGACTGTGGTTGTGGTTTTATTTCTCAAACTTCTTTTTGCAGCGCCCGTTAATCTTTAAATGACATTCTTCAAGAATTGTTCTTTCACCGACACAGGTATATTTGAGACTGCATGCCTGAGATCTTCGATGTAATCCTTGACTGGTATGTTATTTCCATCAAATATTGGAATACCATTGGTGGAGTTCAGCAGCGCGAAACTATTGACCACGGTGGCCACCAATTCCGCTGAACCATTAGCCATTGTGGCAATTGGACCGCTTCCAGTGCCAACTCCCCCATTTTGAGTGTCAGGCATCTTTACGAGATTACGATTGGTAATAAGTCCTTAGCACTATTTAGCTACACCGATATTCCTCGGCAATTAGGGCTGCATTAGATTATGATGATACTATTAGATGTCACTTGGATGAATTTTGAAAATATGTACTTTTCCTTCGTTAATAAAGGTCCAAATACTCGAAAAGTATTGGCTTGAGTTCCCGAATGAGCCCTTGAATCCACTCTAACACCTCTTCAAGATCAGCATCTTCTTCTTGTTGCGCGGTCTCGGTTTCCGTTCTCAAATTGGCTTTATATAAATTGCTTATGTCAGTCATGCATCAAATACCTTTTAAATAGGTCAAGTATAGGCTTCAAATAAAATAGTTAAATGTAAAACTACTGATTGGTAAAATTTAGAGATATTACGGATGATGACCACAAGTTCAAATCCTATGTTATTCTGGCTATAGAGTTTCTATAAGTATTCAAGTCCTTGACGTGGTATTGTGCCTGTGCTCTGCCACGAGTTAAAAATGGTTATCGTTGATGTTGGGTGTTCGAATCTTTCTTTCGAATCCTTGCGCTAATTTACTTATTGTAATAAAAATAAATTTTATTTGAACCAAAATTTGGATGTTAGAGATTAGTATGTATATCAATTAATTATGGTAAATTTATATTTTTTTAAAAATTATGTTTTTAGCCAAAAAGAAAAAATAAGATTTTTAACATTTATTATGTAAATTTATTTAATAAATGAGCGAAATTGATTTGTATTAGAAATATTATGTGCCTAGAAAGAAAAGAACAAAAATTAAATTTTAAAGGTAATTAAAATTTGAATTTCCCGCGTATTTATAGAATTGAAACTCAAAAATTATGAAACAAAATATCATTTTATTTTACAAAAGTTTAAACAAAACGTAATTATTTTTGCCAAATTAATACTTAAACTTGTAAAAATTCAAATATATATATGAAAGAATGATATAAAATTTTAAATTAGCCGCGCGAGATATTGAACCAACATTGTTATCAGCGTTGATGATTTCCTTATCAAAAAGAAGTCAACAAAAATTTAAATATTTGTTATAAAAAATAAAAAGTATTATTTAGAAAGTTTCGCAAAAATAATTTAAATTAAAAAAAAAATTTATTAAAAATTTATAGCAAAAATTGTTTATTTAATAATTATTATTGTTTTTATTATTAATGAGATTTTATTAATAAGTTAAATCAACCTAAACCTCGAAATTACTGAAAACTGGTTTTAAATGCGCGCGCCCTGAAAATGGCGCCCGCCCGACAATGGCGCCGCTGCTTTACTCCTTGTGCTGCGAGTCGAGCTATACTCCGCGCTAGAGTCAGTTCCGCGCGCCTAGTGCTGAGCGCGAGAAAGTCCCTAGGCGCTCGTCACTATAGGCATGTGCATCTGCAACATGCGGTCTGCTGCACCAGTAGAAGTTCGAGGTTAACTCGCGTTTTGCTCTAGAGCATTGTTTTTATTTATAACATCTAAAAGTGGTTAAAGGTGTTAAAGGAAATATAAAAGAACATTGTGTGAGTCCCCGGACATCTTCACAGCTTATCAGATGAGTATTAACCCCGAATTTTTACCAGTTGATACATGCACTACTTCTCATCAACAAGGAATGTGCTTTGTGTGATATTGATTTTAAGTTTTCCAGTTTCTGCCAGCAAAAGAGTTCGCAGGAAGTATCCCAATTATTAGTGCCCCAGGCGCATTTCCTTTCCAGTGCACAAATTGCTAGGAGCGGCAGAAGCTAAATTTTAATAAGGTAAGGTATTTTATTCTATTATTTTTATAGAATGTTGGCTCATTTACCTATAACTTTTCCTCGTCCCTGCTAAAATTCCTATAATTAATTGTTTTTCCTGTGTTTACAGAGTATTGAGACCATGCACGCCTACGATCAGACTGTATTCGGGTTCTCATTGACTGAGAGTTGGCCCTGTCGCTGCACCTTGGTGTCGACAAGATTTTTTTTTAGAGTAGAGTAGTGCTTCAAATATGTGTAAAAATGAAGCTTTAAAGGTGTAATTAAATTAGTGCGTGTGAATTGATTTGGTCAATTTGAAGTGTCGTTAAGTGTAAGTGTATTGAAGTGATGCAGATAGTGATGTTTGTGTATGGTTTTGATGTGTGTGTACCTCACCATCAAGAATGCACCGCTGTGACCTGGCTGGCTCAACTACGGGGTCTAATGTCACCAGAGCACAATATGCTTGTCGCTGGCAATTTATGAGGTTCATAAAAAGAATCTGTGCGCGTGTAAAAGAAAAATGTTTATCTTTGAAGGTAACAACACTACTTAAAAATTGTGTACTTATATGTATTATTGCTCATTTAAATCGAAAATTATGAATTTTCTTCAATGCCTTAAAATAAAGTGTGTGTGACTGTGTAGATGTTCAGTGTAAAAGACGCATGTGAAACAGACAATATGCTATTTTTCTTGTGACTATATTATCAAAATATAAGTTACCCGTGTGTCAAATCCTCAACCGAATAAGTAATAAAAAAAAATTAAAGTGCAAAAAAAAAACAAATAAAATAGTATTGTAAAATTAAAACCAACTTATACTGCCGTCTCCTTGTGTAAACTAACTGTGTGCGAAGTTTTTAATATACTGACCAATTTCCAATATCTATATATATGTGTATCTAACAAATTTACACAGATAATTTTGTATCTTGCGTATATTTTGTGCACATCTATAAATGTTATATTTAAAATTACTTAAACGAACCAACCAAGAAAAAAAGTTTATTTGAAGTTGTGACATGTAAAATGCCACAACGAAAGAGGTAAATAGAGAAGGAAGGTGAGGTTAGGATAGGCAGGTAGGCTTAGTATCGGGGAGATTATTATTATTAATTAGGAGGGATAAACAAACTCCGGACGGAATCACGCACGCACCAAACCACCGAACGCACGCTATTCAAAATTGCTTATTTTTAATTAGGATTGTTAATCGCGAATATTATTATATGTTTCACGGGGGAGATCGACGGCGCAACACCACACAAACACACGACAAAAGCAGCAGCAGATTCAGCAAACACATCCCGAAAAGCTGAGCAGCACGAGGAAGCGACAACTACGGAGAAGAGGTCGAGTCCGATATTTTTACAGGTAGCAGACGCCCGAAAGAGAGAATAGCTGGAAACGACACGAGCGGCCGAGAGCCGCGGGGCCGGAGAAGCAGCAGCAACACAGCAACAGCAACACGGCAGCAGCAGACGAAACACACTCACACACACATACACACTCGCGTACGCGGACACCCGAGAGAGAGAGCGATCTGAGTCTCAGCGGCGTCAGGCAACAGGTGGTAGAAAATGAGAGGAGATCGAGTAAGGCAGAATAGAGGGAGCTAGAGTACAGGGACGCCACGAGGAGAGAACTCCAGTCCTTCCGCCCTGCCCATTCCGTCCGGAGCCTTCGCCGAGTACAGTCGTATTACAGGAGCAGGATTCTGATAGAGGTTAGCCGCACCGCGTGATAACTGCAAAAAGGAGGAACAGTCGTGTTAGCAGAGAAGGAGTCAGAAATTTGTATTCAATTCAACGTGAGTCGATATACTTTCGGTCGGCGAGTATTTGCCTACAAAGCGCCCGGCCTACTAGTTATTCAAGAGAGTTTTGTAATTTGACTTGAAAATTACTTGGTGAGAGAGGTCCATTATTTTCTCTGTTTCAGTGCAGTCGACGTTCGAGGCTTGGCGGAGAGTCGGAGTTGCTGTGTGTGTTCGCCGCCGAATATTTTTGTATGTTTTTAAGTCGAGAGAGTTCCCGAGTTCGAGGCATTGTATTACAGGTTGTAGGTAAGAGTAGAGGCGGGAAGCGGCCATTGGACCGCCCACGTGCGACCTTAATTCAATAGCGAAGTAGTTAAAATCGGGTGAAAGTAGAGTCGTGGTGGTTATAAAAATTTAACGTAGTAAATTTCAGGGTTTTATAAATATAGATTTCAGAAATTAAATGTTACAATTAATGAATCGAGTAAAGTGACGGCGGCATATTAACTGTTAACGAACCGGCATAGAATTTCTTATAGTTACGATTTATAAATGCAAATTGATGTATAGCTATTATCATCGAGAAATAAACGTTAGAAAAGATTATATACATATATATATATATATATATATATAGATCATTTACGTAGATAGAATTTGTATGAACCATAATAATTGAAATTGTTGATAATTATTTATTTAAATAACTCGAGATTGGATCTCCGGGGGTTGCGCCGTTTGTCCAGGCGTCCGCTCAGCGAACCTCCTCTCGAGATCCGAGGAGTCAACCAGAGGGTAATTGTCGAGTAATAAAGTGCAGTATTGGCCAAATAATAAAATAATTAATGAGTTGTATGGACAGAATCCATATCGGTTAAAATACAACATCATAAAGTATGAAGTGTGAACGCGTTTCTATTTATTAATATTAATAATGAAATTGATTTATTATTTATCTAAAAACAAACAAAAATCTTTATCGTTATAACCAAAAAAAAACCGATTGTAATTATGATAAATGCTCTTTGTTTCAGATTTTGGAATGCAGCCACGTCACTACATTTGGGATTTTCGCACGCGACACGAATACTGTGTGTGCGCCGACAACGTTGGTGAGATTCACTTTATTTTTCTTTTATATTTTATATTATTTATTACATGTTAAACGTATATTGATATATATTCTATGTTGCTCTTTTTACAGAATAATAAGGAAAAGAAACAAAAGTTTTATCCTGGACAATCTACCCGGCGCCTCCACCAATTTTTGTTAAGGAACGTCTAACGTTTTTTAACGGAATATTTTTAAATACTTAAGCCGGGGGGGTGGGGAAAGATCTAATTCCAGCCGTCCTGTACAGGCCCGGGCCTTTGTGTACGTGAGGCGATTAAATCTTTTTGTTCCTACTTATTATTCTTATGGTTAAATTAAATCAAATCAAGACTCTTACCTTATTCTTTATGCTTTTTATTCTCTTGATGAAGTACAGGGATGAAAGAGCTTAAAAATTATAATATGGACGCCTGTAAATACTCGAAAAGTATATACTTTTTGTTCTCTTGATGAAGTACAGCGATAAAACAGCTTAAAAATTATAATATGGACGCCTATAAAATACTATGAATATTATCTATGAGGCGTGTGGCTACTCCAAGTTTGTCCTAAACACGACTGGCCGTGAAAACATGGCTTAGCTGCAGCGTCCACCCCCGCTCAACACCTCCCCTCACCTCCGTGACGTCACGACGATTGTCGCCTCGTGTCGCTCCTACAGTTTCTTATGGCTTAGTAACTGCAGGAGATCTACGGAGCAGCGCACGTGTGCCGATCGCGCGTTAAGGGGAGGTAGAGCTTGAAATGCTGAGTCGGGTGACACAAGATATTCTTGTGACCTCGACTCATGTATTTAAATTAAGTGCCGAAAACTTGTGTGTGTAGGAATTGTTTGATTGTGTACTCTTGGTCTAAGAAATTTAACACACCATTTTCGTCACTTAACACAAGGTACGCTAAGGATAAAATTGCTAAGAACAATAATAATAAATAAACTTGAAATTATTTACCGTTGATGTGTTAGACAAACTAGAATTGAGCAAGGCGGAGATAATTTAGAGCCAATAACGCGTAAGAGTGATAGGATTGCTTTTCGAAGATTTCTGAAGGATTCCGAATGAATATTGACACTTTAACCACTTTAACTGCAGAGACTATTTTAGACAATCATTTTGAAAAATCTTTTTATTTGATTAAAGCACTTCGTGGCAAAGACCCATCTACCAGTGCTAGTGACAGCGATAGTGAGAAGGGGCCATACGCAGTCTATTGTTATCATAAGGTATAATATAATTTCAGGCAGATTAACTAAAATAACATATCATGGTAAAACTGTTAAATCTAACTATTATCTAAGATTGCGAGATGGTAGTATTTGCACCGACACTTTACTAGAAGTACCGTATTTTTTGCAAAAATTTGTATCTGATTGTGTTGAAATATATTCTATTAAAATACACGATCATCCTTCGACGGATTTGTATTTGAAATGCGATATTGAACGGGGATGTTATATTGATTTTGTAACATTAAATAGAGTTGAAAGATATTATAAATTAGATCTGCCACCGCGATAATTAGGGCGAGGAACACCTATACAATTATAAACATCCAATTAGCTTCATACGACATTTAGGGTGAAGAGTTGATTATAATAAAAATGGCGAGCCAAACGGAATTCGAAACTCTAATGGAAGAAATCAAACTGCACGAATTAGAAAACAGGAAATAGAACTAGAGAACCGATTATCAGAAATTGATCGATTTAATTCACAACGCGATTCACAATTAGCAAGAGAAAAAGAAAGGACGCAGAGTTTGTCCGTTGAATTGACCAGGTTAACAAAACAATTAGAGAATTTAAAAGCAGACAATATTCCAATTATCGAAAGCGTAAAAGCAAACAATAATAAAAATTAAAAGGATGCTGAGCAAATGGACATATCAGTTAACAACCCGAAGATTAAAAAAGGGAACAGTGACAATGAAGGCTCAAATATTGATAACAAAGATGAAATTGCTGAAAATAAAGAAAAATTTTCTATTGAGCAATAGATACTGAAGTAAATCAATTAAAGAATTTGTTGCAAAACGTGCCTAACGAAAGAGATAGATTTGCCAGATCAACTAACAGTATTTTTGAGGAACCTACTATTCCTCTTACATTATTAATAAAAGATGCTATAGCATCTGTTCCTAAATTTGACGGAACACAATTGATGTCATTTGTTAGATCTTGCAAACGGGCAAAATCAACAGTACCCGCGAGTGTTGAAAGATAACTCGTGAGATTATTAAAGAATAAAGTAAAAGATAGAGCCTACATTGTTATTGAGAATTATTATTTTTATATAGTTGACGAATTTCTAAGCAGAGTAAGGAAGGTATTTTTTTCTTATCATACAGTAAATCATTATAGGGGAAAACTATCAGCTCTAGCAAGGTATCCTAGAGAGAGTATATTAGACTTTATTTCTAGAGTTGTAAAGGTAAAAGAGGCAATCAATGACGGAATTTTAATGGAAACGGAAGATGATAGTCTATCAAGAAGAAATTATGGAAAGTTTCTATTTTGGATTGCCTAGTCATTTTAGATTACAGTTGAAATCAGAAAACTGTAATGATTTACAAGGACTTTTTGATTAGACTATTGCGATTGAAAAATAAATTGAAAGAGGTAACCTTAAATTCAATAAAAACAATAACAATGATAAATATAGGAATAACGGTAACGATAGATCAAGAAGTGATAACGGTAATAATTTTGAAAAACAGAATTATAATTTCAAGTCAAATGAAAATGGAAATCATAATCTTAAGAGATATGATCCCAATGTAACTTGTAATTTTTGTGAAAAACCGGACCACAAAAGGGAAAATTGCTTTAGTTTGCAAAGAAAATTAGAAAGAGAAAATAATAAACAGGGTAGGAACTTTGGGAAACACGAGGGTACCTGAAAGCAATCCGAACTGTCCTCGGGAAGAGATTCATGTAATAACCGCGGACAATGTCAAGAAATAGAGCATGTCTATCTTTTATGTTTAGATAGAGTAGGTGACATACCAGTCGTTCAGTTAGATTCAATCGACTTTCATTCAGGGCCATATGAATTAATGCTCGATTCAGGAGCTCAAGTTAATGTAATAAAATTATTAGTTTTAATGCCGAAGACATTGAACGATACCAGTAAGAAAGTACATTTACTAAACTATATTCAAACAATCGGGAGAGCCAAAATTAACCTGTTTGGTGAGATAATTGAATTTCAAGTTGTACCAGAAGATTTTGCTTGTATTATCACAGCAGTAATAGTGGCAAATTATTGTAAGAAAATAGGAACAAATATAAACTTCAAAAGTGATAGGTTTTGGAGGAAAAACTTATCTTGAAATAATCGGGAGAGCGAAAATTAATCTGTTTGGCGAGATAATTGAATTTCAAGTTGCACCGGAAGATTTTGCTTGTATTATCACAGCAGTAATAGTGACAAATTATTGTAAGAAAATGGAAGCAAATATAAACTTCAAAAGTAATAGTCTTATAATAGTAAACATTGAAATGCCTTTTGAAAGGGGAGAGTTAATTTTCATTCCAGCTAAAGGAAAAACACTGTTTCCTATTAAAATCATAAATAAAGATATAAAGAAGAGATACATAGAATCCTTATGCCTACATAACGCTAACGTCGTAGAGGTAATTGCATTATAGAAAATATAAATGGAATTGCTGAGGCTTAGATAATTAATAATAATAACTTTGAAGTAAAAATATGGATTCCAAAAGTTACTATATATAGTCAGGATGTATACTATAAAGCTTATGTTCAAATGCAAGAAGCAAACGGAAAATACAAATTGGAGTTTACAAATTTTGATGATAAATTGCTTGACAAAGGTCTGGATGCACATGATGGCAATGGTGTCAATAATATTGTTGATGATAATAATTTTGCGGGAAATATAAATTCGAGTGTAGAGACACGCTATAGAGCCTCTGAGCCCAAGGAAGAATACGCGAAGCAGCCTCTGAGCTCACACATCGTAAGAATTCCTGTTTGTTCGCGGAAGATTGACACTTTTGACGGAAACTATATTGATGATAAAAATAATGATGAATTATTAGTGTATTTGATTGATGATGATGTAAATCTAAACTTTTATGATAATAATAATAAAGAGAAAAATATGCTGACAGAATCCGATTTAATAACGTTTGATGATATCTCAAGTTTATCAAAGCAATCTCACCATTCTACTGATATCGGTGAAAGAATTCAATTTGTCATGATTTCAATTTTTTATGACAATGATGAGCTGTCTTCAGTCATAGTTGAGTATGATCAGAACCGTATGAGTAATTGGTTGAGTTAGATACATGTCGTGAGAAATCCAGACGAGAGGGCGGTAACCGACGAGTACTGTTTGAATGATACTAACACTAGCGATATCCATGATTTCTATAATTTTTAAAATAATGAGATAGTATACAAGGGAAATCCAGACGAAAGAGCGGTAACCATTGACAACTATTTCGCGAGTATGAAGTCCGATAAAGTCACAAATCATAGCTCTAATAATTCTATTATAGAGAAAGATGACAAAATTGAAGTTGAACTTAAATAATGAATTAAACTAAGGTTCCGATGGAATTGAACAATTGTATGATAAACCAGAAATTTGGCCAATAGATGACACAATGTCAAACACTGATATGGATGAATCAAATTTTTTTACAATTTTTTACAATTAAACAAGATAAATTAACTGATAAATATGCGGTAAAGAATTTCAAAGATGAATTTGATGATACAATTGTTAAAGTATCAGATTTTGATAATCAACACCGAAAATGGGTGAGAAAGAAAATTTGCAAGAATCATAGAAAATTACTTTCAAATAGTAAAGATAAAATATTATCTTGCACATTATATTTTCATGGCTAAAGAAAATGTAAATGCGAGATTGCGATTCTTAATTAATACAGAAAATTTGTCTCCAGAATTGAAGGAGAGAGTAGACGAATTAATTGATAATTCAACAGAAATTTTTATTTGCCTGAGGAAACTCTGCCTTCCTAACACATGGTCGAACATACAATTGACACAATGGATGACAATCCGATAAATATTAAACAATACAGATTTAAAAGAAGAATTGGAATCATAAATAAATAGAATGTTAGAAGATAGAATAATTGAACCACCAACTTCACGTTATAATAGACCACTTTGGATTGTACCAAATAAAGATGATAAAGATGGCAATAAACAATGTCCAATTGTCATTGATTATCGTCAACTAAACGAAAGAGCAATAGGAAATGCGTATCCTATTCCAAACATAAATGATAATTTAGATCAATTGCGAGGAGCCAAGTATTTCAGCACACATGATTTGGCTTCTGAGTTCCATTAAATTCCAGTGTCAGAAAAGGATAAAATTAAGACAGCGTTTTCAACTCCATTTGGACATTTTCTATTCACTAGAATGTCTTTTGGTTTGAAAAATAGTCTAGCAACTTTTCAAAAACAAATGGATGCACTATTAATAGGCATGCGAGGTAAAGATATACATAATTTTATAGATGATTTAATTATACCAGCTGAAACTCTTAGCGAACATGACGCGAAATATTACAAATTAGTAGCCAGATTGAGGGAAGCGAATATGAAGCTCCATCCAAAAAAATGCGAATTTTATAAAGAGTAAGTTGTTTATTTAGAATATGTAATAACCGAAAAGAGAATGCAAGCAGACAAGCTTATAACGAATGCACTTTCAAATTTTCCAAGCCCAAAAATACCGAAAAACATTAAACAATTTTTAGGATTGGTAGGATATTATAGAAGGTTTATACCAAAATTCACGCAATTAGCGAAACCATTAACAAATCTGTTGAGAAAAGAAACTGAATTTCTCTGGACAGAAGAACATGAAAAGGCTTTCGAAACTTTAAAAAAATATTTAATTAGTGAAGGAGGTGTTCTTAACCAAAATTTGTCAAATCGTGATTTTCTAATCGCTTTTGTATCTAGAGTATTGAATAGAGCCGAAATGAACTATTCTGTAATTGAAAAGGAATGTTTAGGTATGATTTATTCAGCAGAACAATTTAGACCTTATATAATGGGGAGAACATTTATTTTTATTACTGACCATAAACCTTTAGATTGGTTACATAACATTAAGGATCCAACTTCTAGATTAAAGAGATGAGAATTAAAATTAAAATCATACGATTTTACTATACAATATAAACCGGGAAAGTAAAATTATGTAGCAGATGCTTTATCAAGAAATGCATCGGAAATAGAGTTAGTCGATCTGATGCAATTGAGTGAAAGTAGTACAGGTAGTTTTGAAGAAGTATTTACAATACGCAAAAGTACCGCAGAAAGGAGTGACGCAATAGTAACAGATAAAGACGCAGAGAAAAACAGATCGAGTACGTGAGATAATAGGAGATAGGATAGTTACAGTAACTCAAGTCAAGGCAGATCTTCTGATGAAACTGACACTAACAGGGAACGTGACAAAGTAGAAGATGATGAGAGTGTGCGGGATGTTTGTGATAACTCACAGGGAGACACTGCTTCTTCTAAGACTGATCATAACAATGACGCATCTACTTCGTCATCTGAGAAGTCAGTTGATCCACCATCAGTGCCGCATCAATTAGTCAGACAAAGAAATCCTAGACCTTCAAATAATATCATAGAAACTAGAGACAATTTTACTATGGCAAAAGATAATTTATGTTATTTTATTACTCGCAAAAACCAACCTTTATGTAAGGGGGAAAACAATTAAAATATGAGAATAATCTTCCAAATCTGAAAGAGATAACTTTAGGTAGAGTCAAAGTAACAACAGTCAGTAACAAATATTTTATTGCCTTACCAATGAAAGAAAATTTAAATATTAGATCCTGAAATATTAAGAGAAGATTTCCAATCATTATTAGATGTCGTAATAGAAAGTAACTTAAATTCAATTAGAATTTCGAAAACTTTAGGACTATATGATATATCTTGGAATAGTGTTGTTGATGAAATATGTTAATATCATTATTTTCAAATGTTGGAACTAAAATGTTGATTTGTACAAATTTAATTCAGTTACCAAATAAAGACGAAAAGAAAGTATAATAAATATATAATTAAAGATATCCATGAAAACGCAATAAATAGACATTAAGGAATAACCAAGACATACAATATAGTTAAACAAGATTACTTTTGGCCAGGAATGAAAAATCAGGTTCAAGAAATAATAGCTGGATGTAAAACGTGTCAATTAAATAATTTAGTAAGACAAAAGGTAAAACAACCTATGCTAATAGCAAATGCACAAGGTTCAGCTTCTAATAAATAGCCATGGATATAGTAGATCCATTGGGCAAAACAGACAAGGGTAATATTTACATATTAACAATTCAGGACTTACTAACAAAATTTTGTGTAGCCATACTATTACAGAACATAGGATCAATTGATATCGCGGACGCGTTTTTAAAGAAATTCGTCTATATTTTTAAGAAACCACTTCTCTATACCGAGAAGTTATCCTACATAGATGTATTTTAGAACAACGAGTTCTGAATAATTCTTTATCTTTGACAACCCAATCACCAGACGAATTTGCTTACACAATTATGAATGAACCAGGGTGCATAAGTATCATGGCAGGAGAAGTAGCTCAGATAATTCAATGTAGCCCAGTAAAGGTAATTTCAGGCGACCCAAAGAATGCTACCTGGAATTACCGGTAACGTATAGAAATGAATCATACTTTTTATCATCTAAATCACAAATACTAAAGAACAGGGCACTCAGCGCGAATACAATGAGCTAATCCCAACCAAATATAATACTGACGGTTCATGTATAAAGGTGAATCCATCACCATCCATAGATAATGAACTATCACAAGTATTACAACCTTTGAACCCACTTGGAAATATACGGAACCATCAAAGTTCGCTAACAGTGGAATTTACACACAGAAAGATTTGGACAAATTGCACGATCACATTATGGTTCCAGCAGATAGGCCGGCAGAACTCGATGCCATTGCTAGAGGGGCAATAGGGGCCGATATACCAACAGGATTTGTGTTCTTTGGCCACCTACTTGGAGAAAAAACAATCGATAAAATTATTAATACCACAATATCACGCATTTGGCAGACCCTTGTATCATTTGGATCTGTAAGTGCAGCATTTATTGCGATTATTATGTTGTAGATCCAAATATTCGCTCGCTGATGCTCGCTCATTGTCAGAAAATTGTATATTTGTATTATAGTTTAAAATATATTTAAAAAAAAATAATTTTTCACGTTTATAGAAGTTACATGATACACAGTATAAAGTAATTAATAATTATTCTATATTTGATTTGTTAATGTATCTCTTCTCTATTATATTAGCAGAATACCACTGCTGTACATATTTTCTGTTAAGATTATTTTTTTATGTTATAATAGCTGAAAAATATTTTTACAGTGGGTGTAAAAAGATAACAACTTGATGGGTGATGGGTGATTGTTAATGAATGATTGATAATGTATTGAAGTATATGTTTATTATAATTTTTCTATGGTGCATCAATGTATTTCTAAGATGTGGTCCAGATGAATGAGATGCGGGGAAAAATTCTTAATACAAAATGATCAGAATTTTTAAAAAAATTCTGAATATGTTATATTCTATATAGACAGATATATATGAAAGATAATAATTGCAAGATGCGGTTCAGATAAATGGAATGCGGGGAATAATTATTGATACAAGATGATGAGAATTTGTTTAAAAATTCTCAATATGATACATGCTGTATTACAGATATATATGAGATATAATAACTGCAAGATCTTATCAAATTACTTGATTCGTATATAATAAAATTAACATTATAAATAATGTGACTAATGAGACGAAAATAAAAATAACTTTATACAAAAAGGATAATTATGATAGATATTATTATGATAATTATAATCTCGTGACTTATGTAACCACACACCCTACACGAAAATAAAACATTATGGTATATTCTACTACTAATTAATCATCAAATGTGTGTGTATATATATATATATATATATATTAATATATATATATATATATATATATATATATATTTACGAAATTAGAAAAAATAACATCTTCTATCGGCGCTGAACGCTATTGGCGCTTAGCGCCGTGTTGCTACACGTTAGGGCGTCTGTCACTTCGGGAAAACCCCGGATGTATATATATATATATATATATATATATATATATATATATATATTAAAAATATTAATAGTTGTCAAGACAAATTATAGATCACATTAATAGTACGCGAGCGAGCGATTTCCGCTAGTTGTATATTAATAAGCAATTAATTATAGAAACATTAAAAAGTCCTTATAATACATCGCATATTTATTTAATAATTATTTAAATGCGTACAAAAATAAATAAAATAGTTATTTTTGAAAACCATAATAACTCTGCTGTGTATTTTTATTTAATTTCAAATGAATAAAGGTAGAACAAAAGTATAAAATGTTCTTTTGGATTCGCAAGTGTGCACTGTTGTACAATGGTATCAAAATAAATAACAAATTAAATTTCAATTAGTAAAGAAAGATAATAAAAATATTATTGTTAATGGTAAATTATCATTTACATTTGTTAATTCATAAATAAAACGAGATACAATGTAGGTTACACGTGTTTCTAGGGTGGGATGAGTTTATGTTATATTGGTTATAATAAAATTTGATTAAATAAATAAGCCGTTTGTTTAAAATAAAAAATAAAAAAATCTTAAAATCTTTTTAGAGCTTGAAAACATAAAAAAAGTAATGAATATGTTAGTTGTACAATTATCTTTCTAAAAAGGGAACAATATGAAATACAAAAAACAAAAAGAGATTTTACCACTTGAAATTCATTAAAATAAATTTAACGAAAATGGAAGCAAAAAGGGAAGAGTCCACAAATAGACAACATAAAGCCGTACCAAAAACATAAAAGTTTTCCTACTAAATATTTACTTTTATGTGAGAAAAATAACCATATAAAGAAACAAAATGAAAAGCAAAAAATTATAAAAAAATTATAACCTCTTCGAAAGAACAACAAAATTGTTGGAATAATGGGGAGAAATCACAAATAGACAACCTAAATTTCATGCCTGATTTGGAATTTTAATATAATGTAGAAGATATTTATTTTATGTTTTTAATCTACTCCAGATCTTTTCAATTTCTGAAATTTTCCAGATATTCGAAATGCTGAATCGACACAAAAACTATGTATATTAAATACATAATAGTATGTTTTATTTTAATCATTATGCATTATTATTATTACTATTATAAATTCATTTAATATTTAAAATTTTACTATTTAATGTGTTATTTAATATTAAATATTTTATTGAATATTAAATTTCCAGATATTCCAAATACTTGGACAACATAAAAAAGCATTGTATGTCATAAAATTTATGCTAGCTGAGAATTTTATTCATATATCATAAAATCTTCCAATAAAAGCAACAAAATAAAACACAAGAAATAATGAAAGATTATACCCGGGTTGAAATAATCCAGAAAAATAGTGAAAAAATGTGCAGAAACCAATTTGACAACATAAAAATGTATCAAAATCATAAAAGTTATGCTAGCTGAGAATTTTTTTATGTAAGATAAATCGTATAGTAAAAGCAACATAATGAAACACAAATTTATGAAAGATTATAACCCCATTGAAATAATCAAGAAAATTTGTAAAAATACGAGGAGAAATTACGATCTAGAGACTCAAAATGTGTTAAAACCATGAAAAACATAAAAAATATGTTAATTTATCACTTCATTTCTGAATAAATTAATACATAGATAATAAAAGAATATAAATTTCAACACCAAAACGTTCACATAATTATCGAGGTATTAAAAAATTGATGAAAATCTAAATTTCATGATTGATTTGGAATCTTAATATAATATAGAATATAGATGTAGAAGATGGAATATGTAGAAGATTTCCCATTTTTCATAAGACACAGGTACAAAAAATGATAAATCAATATATAAAGCATACTAGAAATATAATAATATGTTAAACATAAAATTTCATAATTAATTATTATCATTTCTATACGTTGTGTGTCACGGTAGAGCACGGCTATCCGAAGACGGCTCCGGTCGCCGCTGCTGACGATGTGAGAGTCACATCGTCAGCAAGGAATACCGTTGCCCGGGAGTTCTCACGAACAGAAGCGCAGGGTATGCACTTCTGTACGTACGATCGCTTGCTGCCGACGAGTCGCGTCGATGGTACACCACACCTGCCGTCTCTTCGTTGTTCTGCTCACAGAGCACATTCCAGCACCTCTCTTTGTCTGTGACGTCTGATATCCCTTGCAGGGCTCTGTCATAGCATCTTCAAGCAACGAAGAAGATAAGTTGGCCAGCAAATTGCCCAATTTTTAATTTCGGCAACACTTCATGCCCGGCTCTTCAGGCAGTCAGTGTAGCGACTTCATATACGGCAGCCTACGCAGTACAGCGCCGGAGCTTAGTGAGAGCGTAAAAGAAGAAACCGGCTATACGGGTGTCATTACATACAAACATTCGTGGTCATCGAAGCTCGGAACGAATACCCGAGCTTAAAAAAAATAAATTCAAGGCTGTCGAGATTTCGCCGCAAGTTATACTTCGATAATAAAGGGGGAACAAGCGACGGCCTCGAAATCCAGCAGATGCCGGCGAGCATTGCGAATTTCACCGAAGCTCACGAGCCGACAAAGCCGACCTTCGTCCCTCAAGGTCCATCTGGACCAACGAAGCCCACCTGGACCAACGATCAGCCGCAGTACAGCCGTCGATGCGGACCAGCCGCCGAAGTGCCCGAGCAGCACAGCACAGCAGCCTCCGCGGGCAGTACAGACGTCAGCGCGGACCAGCCGCCGACGCGCGCGAGCAGCCGAGTCATCTCCAGCAGCAGCAGCCAGTCGTGCAAAGCCAGCAGCAGTCATCATGCGTACAGCGGTCGTTTTCTTCGTCATCTATCTGTAAGTCTCTTTCGCTATTTTTTTTACAGCTTGGTTTTCCGGGAGTGTTGTATTTTGTCATAAAAGTCTGACATCGGTAAGTCAGAAATTAAAACCGACGCGTAAATATTGCGTTTCTAAAGCGTAAGTGCCTGGCCTAGCAGGTACGATCAAATACGCCAAATATTTAAGCAAGAAAAACTGTACTAATAAAATAGATAGATCAAGCGTATTCGACTACACCGAGAAAAGCGGCGTCAGCGAAAATCTGATAAGGCTACGACAGCTCGCAAGCGAGTCTCCGCCAAATGTCAGTGTAGCCAACGCTAAAATTTTAGCAGCTAATCAAGTCGTTTTGTTCGACAGACTTGAAAAATATTGATTTGCGCCAAATCACCGACGGCATTAAAGGTTTTGTCCCGAAGGTTGAAGTTGTTCAACTGGCCTATGCTGAAATAAAAAAGCATGCGAAAACTCATATGCACATAATGAGCCAGGTCCTGACGTTCGCTCCCAGTAAATATACAGCTGATCGAAAATTGCTGGATTCGTGCGACAAAGCCAGCCGGATTGCAATCGCCTAATTCGATGGCGACCCAGCGATTCGGGAAAATTTAGCTCAGCTATGGCCACCGTTACTGCGGCTCATGAAGATTCATAGCGTGAAATGTGAAGTGTCGACTAACACTCGCTTCACGCGTCAATGCCATGTAGCTGTAAAAGAATCTCGCGCTGCTTGGACAGGGTTGTCAATTGACACGAACAGAGAATGTTGTGTGTTGTAATTAAACAAAGCGTCACGATAATTTAGATTTAAGCGACGTTGAAATAGAGTAGGACATAGAATCAATCAAAATCCAATCGAGTAACCAGAGTAATCCAAGAATCAGTTAAAAATATATGTTTCAATTTCATGGCTCGAAACGCATACACCAATTGCAGTGAATATGGTGATTCCGATTTCCTTTTAAAAATTCGTACGTGAAGCAGGGACGCGTTATCACTTAGTTTCAATTGAAATACATTATCTTTTTATTTTATTTAGTTAAGAAAGATAACTTAAATAAGACAGTATAAAATAAAAAAAAATAATGTAGGAGATTGTGCTATTTAATACAGGCCGAGTTATAGCTCGAGAATAAAGGGAAAATTTCGTGCGTGTTATAATAACCCAAAAGTAAATAACCGCTTATAATCACGAATTTACAGTATGATTTTAAAGTTTAATTACAAAAAAAAACAACCTTTTTAAAAAAAACAGCCGAAAATTTAAATCAGTCTGAATTGGTCTCCAACCGCGGGCCAGCGGCTACCAATAATTACTATGATCTGGCTTTACTCGAAGAAGAAAAAAGAGCAGGTTTTTTTTCTTTTCGCGGATTCTGTAGCGGTCATAACGTAGATCGAATCTCTGATGGTTCGGTCGTAGCGCAAAAAGCCAAAATTAACTTCAGGGTGGCTCACACGTTAAGGCTAGTAGTGATTAAGCTGCAGGAATCGCATCATCCTCGTAAAACCTACGATGGCTGGGACCTGATTGACTAATGCCAAACAGTGGGCAAAATTGACTTTTATTTTTTCAAAATCGTAGATCTTTGGATAGAAACAAGATAATGCAATGAAATTTTCTTGAGCTTAAAGCTAAATGTTTCTAGAATATAGAAAAACTAAAGAGAAATTGTAACAATAATGTTTTAACCATCAAACAATCGTGTATAGTATCATTTTATTTGGAAAAAATTAATTTTGGCTGTTACGCTATTAGAAATCACTCTATTTAGTATATGATTAACATTATTTCTCATAGATTTCGTTTCGCTGAATTCAAATTCACTAGTAGAATTGACTAAGAACATAACCTAAAATTAAGAAATCGAACCAACTGCTAAATATGCCCATTTTCATGTTCCACATGAGAATAACTGATGTAACACTGTTTTCATAAGCCCACATACTACAGTAAATACAAGAAAATATTTTAACCTCAAGAATATCGTGTTAGAGTGCCATTCTTTGGAGAAAAAAGATTAAGCCTGTTTGATTATAAGAAAACTCTTTATTCATAACGTATTCTACATTCTCTATGTAGATTTCAGTCTGCTGAATTCAATTTCATCGCTTAATTCTGCCTAGAACCTAACATAAAATATGAAAACAAGCTAAATGCTTACTATCCTTTATTTCTTATGTTTCATAAAAATTAGTGGTTTTATATTAGAGGTTCAACAACTCACGAACTATAGAGAGTAAAAAATAATGTCCTAACTCTAAAATATCGTATAAAAGTGTCATTCTTTAGTAAAAACTGTATGTAGTTTATTGCAGTATAAGAAAAGAGTTCTCATTATGTGTTTGACATAACTCTTATATACTACGTAGCACTGAATTAAGAGTCCTAACTTTAATTGACCCATAACATAACCTAAAACATTATCGTACCATAACTTGACACGTTGGAAAACGCGCTACGTGGAATAATCGGCAGTCTCGTGGTTAGCGGAGATTTCAACGTCAGGGCGATTGAGAGGGGGATGCCCGCAACGAACGGATGAGGAC
Organism: Gastracanthus pulcherrimus; assembly: GCA_949152435.1. Classification (NCBI taxonomy): domain Eukaryota; kingdom Metazoa; phylum Arthropoda; class Insecta; order Hymenoptera; family Pteromalidae; genus Gastracanthus; species Gastracanthus pulcherrimus. The sequence continues at coordinate 160,358,718 of OX424572.1, forward strand.
AGCTCATACTGGATGCAACGGCAAGGCTTGGACTGACGACGCTAAATGTAGGTTCGATACCAACATATATTAGGCCTGGATATGACCGATCCATACCGGACGTAACATTTCCAAGCGAAGGGTTGTTTAGAAACATTCGAAACTGGCATGCAACTGACGTCTAGAATGGTAGTGACCAACAGTAAATCCGATTCGAGGTCGTGAGCGCGAATGAAAGGACAAATACGCAGAGACGTAGCGAGCACTTTCCGCGAGGAAACGTCAGACGTATGGACCACGAGAGATTGGAAGAGGTGGTACTGAATGCGGAACTTCCCTCTGCGAGAATACCGGGTGTACTAGTAGCCCGCGAAAGAGCGGAGGTGCTCGTGCAACAAACAACGAGGTTGATAACGAAAGCGTGCAAAGGCGCTGTCACGAACGAGCACAAGAGGCAGATAACAACGAGTATATTAGTGGACCGACGAGATCGCGACTCACCGAAAAGAGTGTCATGCGCACAACACGGGCGGCGCAGTGAGCGCGACTCCGAGAGGGAAGCGGCGAACTAATGCACCAGTATAGGGTGACACGGAAACAGCTCCGCTACGCGATCAAGCACAGCAAGATCCGTTGCTGGAGACAACTTTGCTAAGACGTCGACGGCAATCCATGGGGGACTGGTTATAAGATAGTAACCCAAAAATTGAAAGCACGAGCGGCCAAATCGATGATGAGCACGTGAAAAATCGAATCAGTAATCGATGGGCTCTTCCTAACCCATCCACTTAGGGACTACGCAAAATATACCGACATTCGCACGGACGATATTCCGCTGTTCACGGAGGGGAGGTCATAGGTGCGCTGCTTTATGCTGCGCCGACAACAGTGCTTTCGTCTCGCGTTCTTTGCGCTCTTCTTCTGAGGCGGTTCGATTCCACCATCAGTTGCGTGATTTCGTCAGACCACCAATAAGTTGGGCCTTTTATATATCGCAATCCCTTGCGCGGCATGAATGCGTCGCAAATTCGGTGAATAAGGACCGTTGTCTACCTCACGAGAGCCTCCGCTCCGTCCCTGCCTTCGGTGGCGTCCGTCATAGTAATGTTCTGTTGTCCTTCTATCAGTACCTTGACTAATTTGTCGGTGTTCAACTTGGCCAGGTTCCATCAGGGTGGATTTGCCGCGACTCTTGCCTTCGATTGGAATTTATCGCGCAGCTGAAAGGTGATCTATTGGTGGTCGCTTCCGTTGTAATCCTCCAGTACCCTCCAATCCGACGATCCAAGCGCTAGATTTTCGGTTACGAAAGACATGTGCGGAATCGTCACAATATGTCCTACCCTTCTGAATGTCGCCGTATTCCCAACGTTGAGAACTATCAGGCCGAACCTGGATAACATCGCCATGATGTAGTTTCCTCTGCTGTCCGGATCTGACATGCCACACTCCAATGCTCGCGCATTAAAATCGCCGGCGACCACGATTTCGCCTTGCATCTCGCGAATCGCGTCTTCCAGCTCGTCCATACTCCGCCTCAAGTCATCGATGGGAACGTTCGGGGTATAATAGCAGCTCGCGTAAGTTACGTCTCTGCTTCTGATCCGTCCACTCTGATACTTTGTGGGTCCACGAAGATTGCTGCTATGCCAAGTGTGTCTGGATACCAGGTGGGCTTGTCCCAGTCACAGTACTGTTCGCTGATTAGCAGCACATCAGCCTTCGTCTCAGATATACTATGAGTTAGATGGCTGTTGGCTAATTCGGCTGTATGAAGGTTCGCTTGAAGGACCGTTATACGGACCATCATTATAGCTTGGCTTTGGTCTTCCTAAGCGTTTCGCGAAATGCTCTACACTGCCCTGAGCCCGGCGTGTGGTCCGGGTGTGCTTGGTCTACTTTCAGGTCACTGCAGAAGACACATTTCGCCTTGATAGCCTTGCAGGTTTCTCCTTTATAGCAGGCCTAGCTTCTATCTGGGCCATGACAATCGAGCGCTTGATCGACATCAAGTCCGTAACCCAGATCTGGTTGAATAGGGATAGCCTTGGCTCGTTTCCTAGGCGTCCTTCAACTCTTCTTATTTTTATGCTTTTGAGAAGGCTCGCTCTTCCTGTTAGCCGGTGTCCTGACCGTTCCGGGGCTTGTTTTGTTGCGGCTACTGCTGGAATTGTTGTCGTAGCTGCTGTCAATCCTCTTGTTTGCACTACAGCTGTTGTTAGGTCTGTTGCGCTGGATATTTCTGCTGCTGTTGCTGCGGCTTCTTAGCTGCAGCATTCTCTCTCCTCGATAGGACCGGAGCAAAACCGTCGGTCTCCGGGGACCCGTTGGCCCTGGCCTTCTTTTCAGTGGCAGCTGGTTCGGCACTGTCGGAGTCTCCGTCTAGTGATCGCCCTCTCTTATTTTGAGGCCACTGACTTGAGGTAGCCGTGGCTCCCAGAGTGTCTGCTGGGCTATACACTTCGATATTGGGAAGAAGACGGTCCTTCAAAGAGTCGTAAAGTTCGACGAGGTAGAGTATGGAGTGCTTGATGGTGTTATTTACTCCGGGCTGCTTCTCCAACGCTTTTCCCATATTTTTGAGGATTTCATCTATCACCTTTACGAACTCCAGAAGACTACTTACCTCCGGGCGGTTGAGCTATTGTGTGCCACCCGGTCCACCACCACCATCGCTTCTGGGCAGGTTTGGGTTGACCTGCCTTCTGGCCCATCACTTGGATTTGTAGGGACATTTTCTTTCTTGATTGTTAACCCGCGGATTGTGCGTAGGGGGCGGGCCAAAATAGCTGGGAACGGGTGCACCCTCGGATACTTTGATCCTAACCCAGATCCCTGAGGCCCTTCGTTTTCCCGGCCCCGAAAAACAAGGAGAAACAGGAGATCTGATCCCCCAATACGCACTTCCTAATCAGGGTCCGAAGCGGCCGCCTTCTGATCCCGCGCAGAGCTAGGCTCACGTCAGCCCTTCTTCCATGCCAATGGGAACAACCAATAGGGATCCGGGCACTCCCAGCGTGTGCCGGCGCGAGAACAATAGTGAGTGTGGTAAGTACAGCTTAATGAGTGCAAGAGTAAATGTTTGTGAAGTGTGGTGTTGGCCATTGTCCGCAGCTATTTATTCAATTTATTCGTAGCTAACCAGTTACAGTGACCACTCCCCCATCTGCAACCTGGGGACGCATCTGGTCGCCTGGCCTAGGTGCCCCTGCGTTCACCTACGCGGCACTATCACAGGGGCAGAAATAATAATAATAATAATAACACTGATAATAATAATAATGATAATCCTGGACCGTCTGGTCCCCTCGGCATGATGCACAGGGAAGCAGATGGAGCCTCTGACGAGGGCTCGAGGCGCATCTACGGGTGGTGGATAGTGGCGTGTAGTCCTGAAAGCAGGGAATTCCAGGGCTGCTCGAGTGCAATAGCACCGCGAACAAAGGTCAAAGGGAGAGGCACTTACCCCGCAGTGCATCTCCCGAGCACACAAAACAGACCACACTATACTCACCTGTACACAACACTCAACGCGCAAAAGGCACGGGGACCCGGCTCCGTGGCGGCTGGGCTGTCCCCCCTCTTTGATGCGTGATCCAAGACAGTCTGAGAAAAGAACGAATGGTACAGGGGCCCTATGAACGGGTATCGCCTGGAAGCAAGTGATACGGGGGCTCTATAAATGGGTATCGCCCGGAAGTAAGTGTTACGGGGGCACTGTGAACGAGTATCGCCTGGAAGCGAATGAACATGGTACGATAGAGATGGGGGTCCTATAGCCGGGTATCGCCCAGAAAAAAGACATGAATGGTCAAGGAGAAACGCCCCAGGGAGGGATGGTCGGCGCGGCGCCATCGGGGATGGGCAACATCCGCCATTTTGCGTGGAAAACGTACACTACACTCTAGCACTCACCAATCCATGCATCAAACTACCACACATACACTACACACAAACGACACTTGCACAAGGGTTAGCAAACGTAGCGAGCATATTAACACTGCCCGTGATGGATGTGCTGCATGATACATGTCACGCGCGTTTTCTGGGGGCTTCCGACGTCGACGCGTCGCACCCGCGGGGACACGAGGATGCCAATGATTCGAGTCACGTGCACAGGCTGTGTCGGTTGTAAGTTTCCCGTCGCGGGCCCCAATCGGTTATGGCAATGGGGGTAGCTATAGCCGCGTTCACACTCCCACCTCATGAGGTACCCGCGTTCAGAGACGACCTCGTGTTCTAGAGTAACATAGAAAAAAATTATGGAAAATAACATTTTATTCGGTATGAATTACGAGAATTGACTGGCTGGAAAGTTAGCGCAACTAGGGGGAGGGTCAGGGGAGAAGTCACCGCCTGCACGACCGTCCAAGTATGAAAGACATGGAAGTGTGCCCGGTTTATGATTGGGCGTATACATAACAATGGATTGCGGAGCAATCTAAGGCAGATCTTAATAAAAGGGGAGAAAAAATTACCAAAAGATTAGAGTCAGAACCACTGTTAGAAAAGGGGCAGCTGATAGAGACCATAACGATTCTGATAGAGGCTATAGGCGAGTACGTGACAGAGCAGCAAAAGAACGCTAGAGTGGCCATTAAGTGGGGCATACCAGCATTACAAGTCCTGGTTATGAAATTAAAAGACTGCCTCGATGCAGAGGCAGATATGGCGGTACAGAAAGCCAATAAAAGACCTATAGCCAACGTAGCAGGTCTCGACTAAACGAACGCGGAAAAATGTGGAAAACGGTGCTTGGACGAGCCGACACCCTGGTGTTACAAACATACCGACGCCGAACGGACCAAAGACCCAACCAAAGACTGGAAGAAGACCGACGGACACACAGCCGGGTACATACAAAGGGTAAGAAAACAGACACAGACGAAGCATCCAATTCGACAGACGGAATGGAGTGAAACCGAGAAGGGGTTCAGGACGAGAAGTGACGCGGTGCTTATGTAACCGGGTGCGGGCAAATCATACGCGGACATCTTGCGACAGATTAAAACAACTGTAGATCCAGATAAGACCGGGACAAAGATAAGGACGGTTAGGAAGATAGAAAAGCAGGGTGTCCTCCTGGTACTGGAGCGCGGTTCGAAGAATGTGAAGGCCTTCTCGAGTCAGTGCCGGAGACCCTTGGTACGGACGGAGGGCCTGTCAAATACCACATGACGTTAAAGACGCAATTAAGCGAGAGATGAACTGCGCGACTGAGGACATAAAGGTCACCGTATTCGACCCTAATAGCAGGGAACAGAGAATGGCCCTGTCAGAAATGGACCCGGCCACGACCCTATCTCTGATCCGTAAAGGGAGAATAAGAGTAGGGCTAATAAGCGGGTGCCGCTTCTGTGTAGGTTCGTTTGAAGGACCGTTATACGGCCCATCATTAACGTTTGGCTTTGGTCTACCTTAAGTGATTCGCGGAACACCTTACACAGTCCTGATCCTGGACTGTAGCACAGGTGAGCCAGGTCTACCCGAAGGTCAGTACAGAGAACGCACTTCGCCTCGGTATCCTAGCAGGCTGCTCCTTTGTGGCCGTCTGTGCCATATTTGTAACAAGCCTTGCTTCTGTCTGGGCCTCTGCAGTCGCGTACACGAGCTGAGCGCTATAACAGAACAATAATGAACCCGGCTAGGTGTTTACTTTCTGATTCAAAATTAAATATTATATATTGGCCAGAAATAGTAAGAGCCGCAGCGTTTTTGAAAAATAGAATCATTACAAACACCCGTGAAAATTAAACTCCACTTGATATATTTTTTAGAAAAAACCACAAATATTAGAAATTTAAAATTGTACGGGAGTAAAGTTTTTGTGAGAGTTCCTGAAATTGAAAGACACTCGAAATGGGACAGAAAAGCTGACATTGGTATACTTGTAGGTTATGAAAGTATTGGATACAGAGTTTTAGTCAACAACAAAATTATATTAGCAAGACATGTAGACTTTATAGATGAAAATGGAAATTTAGTATTTAAAGGTGATGAAAGGATGATGAATCCATGAAAAGTATTAATGAAATCTCTGAATCAAATGAAGTTATTGAAAATGTAGCCAATAACGAAAAAATAAACGTGAAAATAAGAGAATTAGAAATTTAAGTAACAAATCAGGTGTAAATTGATGATCAAGAAAATAAATTGAGAAGGTCAGAACGTGAAAGAACGAAGCCAAATAGATATGGTCAATCAGATTAGTATTACATTGATGTAAATATAGTAAGCGCAGATAGCCCGAAAAATTATGAAGAGGCTTTAAACGGAAATGATTGTGAATTATGGAAAGAAGCAATGGATAGAGAAATGAACTGTTTGAATAAAAATGAAACCTCGCAATTAGTAGAAAAGCAGAAAGATAAAAAAATTTTAGATTTAAAATGGGTATTTATAAATAAATGTGACAATCATTAAAAGCGAGATTAATTGTTCGAGGTTTCCAACAGAAAGAAGTACTGGAAGATTTATATTTTCCAGTACCTACAATCCAAACACTAAAGTTACTATTATCTTATTGTTGTCAAAACGGTTTAATAATTATACAAATGGACGTCGAGACTGCATTCCTGAATGGAACTGTAAAGTCAAAAGTATTTGTAAAACAGCCTATAGGTTACGATGACAAAACCGATAAAGTATGTAAACTAGAAAAGGCGTTGTATGGATTGCGAGAAAGCCCAAAAGCTTGGTACGATTTTTTGACGATTATATACAAGAAATAGGATTTCAAAGAAGCGAGATCGTTTATTGCTTGTACATAAAATATGAAGATATCGGTAAAACAATATACTTATTTCCATTTGTAGATGATTTATTGATTTGCGGAAAAAATATGAAAAAAATCTATGTGATTAAGAGTAAATTGTAAAATAAATTTGCATTGAAAGACGTAGGTGAAGTAAAGACTTGTTTAGGAATAAATATTAATTATAATTATAAAAAATGTGAGATGACACTAGAACAAAGCGATTATATAGAGTCATTAGGTAGAAAATACAATATTGAAAATAGTAAATTATTTTATACACCAATGGAACAAAACTTACGTCTGGAACCCGCACAGTCAGCGACAAGTGATATAAAATATAGAAATCTCATTGGAGCTTTATTATATATTAGTACTGGAACAAGATTAGACTTAGTTATAGTATAAATTATTTAAGTCGTTTTCAAAATAATTACGACGAGACTCATTACAAATATGCATTCAGAATTCTAAAATATTTGTATTTGACCAAAGAATTAAGATTAACTTATAAAAGAAATTTAAATGTTGAAGTCATGGATTGTTTCGTTGATGCTGACTGAGCTGGAGATAAATCCGATAGAAAATCCACTACTGGATTCGTAAGAAGATTATTTGGAAATGTAATATATTGGAAAGCCCGAAAATAGGGCAGTATGACAAAATCGTTAACAGCTGCTGAGTATGTAGCTTTATCAGAACCCCTAAGCGAAATTAAAGTTATAATGAACTTATTGAAAGACTTTAGAATAAAAATCGAAAAACCAATAAAAATTTATGAGGAAAACTCTGGAGCCATTGTGATAGCAAAGTTTGAAACATGATAAAAAACTCTAAGTACATTGAAGTACACTACTACTTTGTAAACGAAAGTTACGAAAATAAATAAATTTAAATTATAAAAGTAGATTCTGAAAATAATGTAGCCAATATTTTGACGGAGGCTCTAGGGAGAATTAAATTTGAAAAATTTAGATAGATTCTGAAAATAGTTTAAAGAGCATGTAGCATAAAAATTTAAGGAGATGTGTTGATATATGTATACTTTTGTACGCTACACTCCAATCTAGCTGCTCTAGTATAGCAGCTGTATATAGTATGTACGAGAGTATGCGCGCGCACTTCCCCGGTGTGTGCGGAAGAGGGAAGATGGTACCTAAGAAGAGCCGACACACATGTGATGCGTATCCAAGTTTATCTGTGTAATAGTGGAGAGTTATATAATAAATATACAATAATATTAACTATGAAGATATAGTGAAGCCACGAAGACGTTTATTTCGGCGATCCCGGCCATACATATTTTAATAAACATATTATTATGTTTTTAAAATTGCAAGAAAACGGCCCCGTGTCGAATACTCAAGAGCTGAACCAGAATTTGATTAGGGGGTTCGGAAAGGAATTATTTGACGAGCGCGCGGGTTTACAATAGTACGCGACGAAAAAGGCTATTTCGTCGCGTCCCTCTCTTGTTTTGGAGAGTGAAACTTCCGGGAGTTTTACTCTTTGGAAAACCGTCACCAAGAGAGAGAGAGAGAGAGAGAGAGAGAGAGAGAGAGAGAGAGAGAGAGAGAGAATAAAAAAAATAATAAATAGTAGTAACTGACGGGGTGTTGGAATCTGATGCTGGAACGATGGTGATCTGTGATTCGGGTACTATGGTATGGGTGCTGGGGTGATTAGTTTCGTATTTGTGCGTTCTTGGAGGCACTGGTTCTCGGCCATAATTTAAATAGGCCGGTGAATATCCTGTAGACTCACTTATTGCAGTGTTGTATGCGAATCCGATCTCGAACAGGTACTGAACCCACGATTGCTGGGATTTTTTAATGTACTATGGGGTGCGCCTGTATTTGATTTTAAAATCGACAAGTAACTGCTGGAATTCTTTTCTTACGATTTGTTTACCATTGTCACTCACCAGTGTTCGGAGACAACCATGACGTAACATGATTTGCTCTTTGACCGCCAGGCAGATGTCCTGTGGCTTTTCGTAAGGGTCTTAATTCAATCCATTTTGTGAACCGGTCCTGCATTACAAGTAGCATTACGGTTTCTGTAATTGATCTTGGATATGGACCCACAAGATCGATCGAGATGTATTTCCAGGGTTTTTTGACGTAAGTGGAGTGTATGACTCCAGCGGGGGCTTGCTGTGGAGCTTTAGCTTTCTGGCAGTTGTGGCACCCGCGCACATAGCTAGCTCCCTGTCTGAGCATTCCAGGCCAGTAATAGTAGCGTGACAAGTGTGCCAGCGTATTAGCTATGCCAAGATGCCCCGATGTTGGATCATCGTGTGATTCTATAAGTACTCATTTTCGTTCTTCGGTAGGTATGCAGATTTTCCACTCCTCGCTTGGATCCGTATTGTTAAAGTCCAAGGTGTGAAGAATATGTCGAAATAACCGACCGTTTCTCACACAACATTCTAGAATTTCTTCCGGTTTCTCTTGTACTGCTTTAAGAAATCGACGATACCAGGTGCACTTGATGGGTATTCCAATCTTTCCCACCTGCAGTGCTGCTCGGAATAGCGCATGAGCTACGATGTTGTCAGCGTCTCTGCGGTAATTGATCTCGTAATCCCATTATCCGAGTTCCATCGCCCAATGTCCGAGTTTCATGCCCCACTTCACTGTGAGACATTCGAGTTTGGTGATAGTGTAGTTCTTTTCCGCTTTGTTGAGCGATCTCGAAGCGTAAGCTATGGCGCGTTCTTGACCATCAATTTTCCGTGTCAGTGCTGAGCCCAGGCCCTTCAAACTTGCGTCAATTTGTTATTATCGTATTTTATTACTAATAAATGGGTGCTTATTTATATTTATTAAATTTTAAGATATACAACTATCGAATGGTTTATCATAGTTATTTATTTTTAAATGGTTACTTACCTTCTTCTTACTTTTCTCCGGTCCCGATGAATTACTCGTTCAAATTAAAATAAAATAAAAGGTCTAATTTTAATTTTGAAAAGAATACACGTAAGAAATAAAATAAAGAATAGTTACTCAGGTAAGAACTCATTTACAATTAAAAATTCATAATGTTAATTTTAAATACAATTAAATGGAATTTCAAATCATAAATTTGTTATAACTTAATTAAAATCAATGTAATCGATAAATAATAATAGTTATAATAATTTGTATAAGGTCCGGGATGTCGGGTGGTGGAATTTTCTCGCAAATAATGATATTTTATATTCTTGCTAAGAATGCGTCGGCCTTAGCTTCAGCACATTTATTTGTTACAAACAGAAAAGTGAATGTTTTTCGTGTACACATAATATTATTTATATTTTATTTTACAGCTTTGTTATAAGGAAATAAACAATAACTGTTTTTATTTAAAGGAATCAGTCAATTAAAATCTCTCTTTTTCTTTATATTTAATATCAAATTTATTTTCTTTTATCATTATTTACTTTTCTTACAAAATTTAAATAATATAATTTTTCTTTTTATTTGTTATATAATATAAATTAAACAAATTAATTCTTTTGTTTTTATGGCGAAGCAAAACGCGAGAAGGTGCGTCTTTGCGATTAGGCGCGTAAAAAGGTGAATTCGCTCGACCACCTCTGGAGAGAGGAGACCCACGCGATAAGGTGTGCCGCGAGCGAATGCGTTCCGCTCCAATTTTCCCTAACAGAATACCTCGGTTGCAGCTCAGCGCCGAAACCGAGGCTCTTAGCGGGGCACGTTCCTCCTTCGCGCCCCTCGAAGTGCATAACACGAAGTGCGAGGTTCTGAGTCTCCGCTCCGTGCCGCGCGCTACCCTATGAGCGCGTATCACACGAGCTCCTCGCCGATTACAGCAGGTTTCTTATCTGCTTAACGTGATCCGTCAGCTTCTCTGAAAATCGGCGTTAGCGGGGGTAAGCGAGAAGGAATATAATAGAATAAGTGCTTATTTCTGAGTAAATAGAAAAAAGAGTAAACATACATTGTTAGGTTTTATCGCTGGTTATCACAGCAGTCATATCATAGTTCGTAGACTTATAGGTATCCGTCTATCTTATATGTATATATACGTGCGTGTGTTACAAATACATTAAATACATTTGTCAGTCATATTGCTCTATAAATTGAGGAAAAGGCACAGATATTTTCGCATCGCCGATTTAAACTTCGAGAGCGAAGGCAAAGTTCGAATGTTTTGGGGTGTGAATTACAGAGACATGCTCCCTGAGCTCTGAAAGATTTCAGGCCCATGTTGATTCACGACCCTGGAACTGAGATATCCCTCGAGACCCTACCTGAGGTCCTGCATTAGTTTTTTTTTCGAAAAGAGCTGCAAGGTACGGCGGTTGCCCCATGCAATAAGATTAGTAAACTAGTACCGTCACAAAATATGCCCTTCTTCCTTCAACATCTAACCAGTTTAGTTTCTTCTTGTAGGGAGTAACATGCTCGTCCCTTCTTAAACCACAGATATACCTCACACGTGAATTCTGCAATCTCTGCAGTCGGGTCTGAAGCTCCTCTGACACGTCAAGGTACACCAAAGAGCAGTAATCTAGATGATAAATAACTAGAGTATTTGCGAGCTGCTTACGTAAAGCCTTGGTGGTGCAGGATCTAAAAGATCCGAGTCCATATAGGGCTCTGTTAATCTTTCGGCTAATCGTATCCACCTGCGGTTTCCATGTCAACTTAGAATCCATACCAACACCGAGGTTAGTTGTGTCGACAAAAGGAACGAAAATGTTATCCTGCACCTCAATTCTTGGCAAATTTAATTCCTGCAACTTATTAATAGTATATTCCGATCCAAAAATAATAGCTTTAGTTTTACCAGTATTGAGGTGCAGCGCATTATTGACGGCCCAAGTCGACACAGCACATGGCACAGATGATAAACTTGCGTGTAGGTTTGCCACTCGTTCGCGTACAATAAATGCGCGACACTATCAGATAATGTTTCCTCAGAACCCTTAAAAGTGCACATTCCTTCTTTAAGATCGTTGATGTAAAAACTAAACAGAAGGGGCCCCAGAACCGAGCCCTGTGGGACCTCTAGATTGGTTGCGAGCAGAACCGATTTTCCTTTTAATTTAGTAACCACTCGCTGGTTACGTCCCGTGATGTACGACCTGACCCATAAGACTACAGACCATGAGAATCCCATCCTGATCAGCTTACGAGCAATTTTGAGGGGGAGATCGTGTTAAATGCTTTAATAAAATCAAACAGTAGTAAGATGGTGAGCAACTGTTTTTTATCGTCAATACCAGTCCAAATGTCTTCAGTCAGTCTTAGTAGTGCTGTTTGCGTAGAATGAAGTTGCCGAAAGCCAGTTTGGCTGGGATCATGATTTTCATTGAGACTAAATGCTCGCAGAATTGTTCGTGGACTATCTTTTCTAGAACCTTGGAAAGAAAACTCAAAATGGCAATGGGATGGAAGTCCGAGACGGCAGATGGAATTGCTGTCTTCTCAAGAGGCACCAAATGAGCCCTCTTCCAGGCTGCTGGAAAGACTCCAGTAGAGAGTGATGAGTTGAACAGAGTGGCCAGATGATGTCCAATGACCGGTAAAGACTTTGCGATGACGCTTTGGGGTATTGCGTCCTCATCCTTCGCTAGTGATAAGAAATGGGCGACGTCTAGGACAACACCCGAAGAAGTGACTTCACGAAAAGTGAAGCCATCATCACTAGCGTTCAACAAAATGTCGTCTAAATCTTCATCACTCTCATTTTGGGAGACAGATACCCCAGCAAAGTGAGTGTTCAACATGTCCGGAGTAAAACCGTGTAGCTCTTCATTAGCTTTTGACAGAACTCCAAGGCTTCGGAATTCTCTCCAGATATTTTTATTACTCTCAAGAGTCAAAAATCCTGTTATGGATGAACGTTTCTCGCACTTGTGTAGTACGTTGCTCAGCCTCTGCAGTGAAACACCGATCCCCCCCCCCCCCCCCCCCCATAAATCATTATCCCGAGTACGCTTGTATCGCTGACGGACAGTATCACGCCGATTATACAGATCTTTGAGATCAGCGTCAACGCACAGAGGAAAACCTTTTTCACTGTCTGGACAATTGACAGAAGACCAAGCACAGGAAGCAAAAGGGACAGGATCTCCCATTGTTTAATCGATTTAAAATCCCTATACATAAAGCTGTTAAAAGTAGGGAGCTTTACAGTCTGAAAGTTAATATCAACATCAATGATATCATGTTTGCTGGGAAAGGTCTCCATCAAATTATTTGAATTCAGTACTACATTGCCATCGTTAGTAAAAATTACACCAATCCAGATATGAGAATCCTCAACGTGATGGGTCGCGCCATGTGCCACTAACTTGACGTTGAGTTCACAAGCAAGATCTCTAATAAAATCCGCGTCCTAAGAGGCCGACATCATGTTCCCATTCAGATCACTCACTACGATTCTGTAATTATAGCCTACTGAGTGTTTCCTTAAGTTATATATATGTATATAAGTATTATTGCTTTATAGGCACTGTGGATATACAGGGCCACACCACCTCCTTTCTTGTTCACGTCATCGACCCTATGCGCTAAACGCGACTCCGCCACGCCGAAAAGACGATAGAAGTGACGAGCAGTCGAGAAGAATTGACGGAACATCCCTATATGCTTGAATAGTGAACTTGCATTCAGGAATCCCGCTCTTAACCCCCCTCTTTCCCTCTCTCTCGCGTTCTCCCGACCTAGTCAATCCAGGTTGGTGGTGTTGGAACCGGAGCTACATTGATAGCTGACGACTTTGCACCAGCATCCATAACACTACCTGCTTCTGTTACATTAGCATTTCCACCATCACTATTATATGATGCTGATAGAGCATACACGTCTTCAGCTGAGGTGAATTCATGCATCTCGTGCGCAAAGCTGCTCCGCATTGGCTTGCCCTGCCTCGTTGATCTCGGGGCACTTTAGATCTGCAGTGCCCTGGAAACCGGTAGTGGCTTTGCGGCTGCCGCCTTTAGAATCTCGACATAGCGTGGACGATGCAAGATGATGGCAGGTGGCCACTGTTCCAGCTCGGGTACTTCACTGGAGGTCGCATCGTTTATGGCCCATTCCTCGTTGGGGCCGAACTCGATGATGCGAGCATCTCGCTCTGCGGCGTGGTGGGCCATCTGTGCTCCTGTGCCGGCCGCGATCTCGACCACTTGAGCTAAGAGCTTAGCCAACCTCACCGGATCCATGTCTCCCATGAAACAAAAAAGTTAGTTAGGGGAGAGTTGCTCTACAAGTGCCTGACGAGGTGGTACTTCTCGTTAAATATTTTTATGAAGCCGCCATCACCCGCTTTTGGGCTGAGTCTCGGGAATCGTAGCTGGAGCAGCTTGCGCTTCCACACACTGGATCGCGTAGGCTGCCTTCCTCGGCCTACCTCTGTTTTTCGCTCTGGGATCGGCCTGATGCTGTGTTTTGTGCGCTCGTAGAGTTACAATCATTCGAAGGCGGGTCGCGCGTTGTCGACATTGTGCTTGCATCTCTCGGTGGTCGTGACGTCTAGACGTCTTCCCCCTCGCTTCTCGGCGTGTCAAATAATTGCCCTCGCAGATAGCTTCTTTTCAGCTGTTTGGCGGGGATTTTCTCTACCATTTCCCCGGCTCCGTCGATCAGCTGATATAGATTGGAGCCGATTTCCGTCACTATCTTATACGGCTCTAGGATCTTAGGCGCGTAAGTGGCGTTGCGATTCTTTGCCGCCGAGGAGAGGGCATGGTTCTTTCTCCAGACCTCGTCCCCGACCTTGACGTCTACGTGCCTGTGTTTGGCATCGTGAACTACCGTTCCTGCAAGCTTTAGTTCGCGAGCGCAGTTCCTCGAGGGCCTGTAGTCTGTTTCGCCAAGCATCGAATGGTTCCTGTTGCAATCGTTCGATAGCAGCCTCGTCCTGCTGTCTACGAGCTGCCGACGACCGAACGGGCTGTCTACTGTAGTTCAACATTGCCGAGCTTATTCATGTGGCACTGTTCGTCACTCTGTTGTACGCGTATACCAGCTCGCTCAAGTACTCGTCCCACGTTCGGTGATTCTCATCGATATACGATGAAATCATCGTATTCACCGAACGGTTATCTGCCCAACCGGGTTCGCTTGAGACTAGCGTAGTTTCATGCCGACACCGCACTTCTCTAGAAAATCGTCGATTAATCAATTCTTAAATTCGGTACCAATTTCTGAGACGAATGCTTCTGGTGCACTGTGACGTAAAAATATGCGCTGGTACAGTTCCTTCAGAACTGTCTTCCGGGGTCTGCGGCGGCTCAGTAGAATGTCGGATTCCCACGCCGGTGACTCGGGTTCGAATCCTAGTCTCTGCCGATTGATACAAGCACCTCTGTAAAAATTACATGTGCTTTGTTTACAAACGTACCGCAGATCCCCGTCGTCGATTAGCACCACATGGGAGCACAAACATGACGACGTTAATTAAAAAAAAAAAAAAAAGGTCTCCCAGAATGAAGGTGACGTTGATTTGGGTAGCATCTTGGACTCGGCCAGTGACGACGGCTTAAGATCCAAAAAGATCCTGGATCCTTTGCAAACCGGTTTCAGTCAGCATCACAGCACCCAGACAACTCTACTAAAACTAACCGAGGACATACGAACTGGGATTAACGACAATAAGAAACTAATGACTATACTGCTACTGTTCGACTTTAGTAAGGCGTTTGACACTATATCACCATCTAAATTACTTCGTAAGCTGATACGCATGGGTTTTTCCAGGAGTGTTCTTCTGTGGATCAAATCATACATTTTCGGTCGCAGGCAAAAAGTCATAACTGACAACAACGGGGAATCTGATTGGCTAACCACCAATCTAGGTGTGCCACAGGGTTCAGTCCTGGGGCCCTTGCTATTCAGTCTTTATATCAATGACTTACAAGACGTACTGACTGGTGGTGATGTTAAACACTTGCTATACGCGGGCGACTTGCAAACTTATACTCAAGTGACATTGCGAGATCTTCATGTGGGTATCAGACGCATGTCGGCTGTTGCGCGGGCAGTGTCGGAGTGGGCCGAAGCATCCGGACTGCGACTCAATGTCGGTAAAACAAAAGCGATCATTTTCGGCTCCGAGCACAACATCAGTCGGCTGCAGGATCTTGGTATGCCCGGCATTGAGTTTCAGGAAGGTGTACATGTGCCTTTCTCTGACTCGGTCACAAACCTTGGTGTTGTCATGGACTCTAAACTCACGTGGAAACTGCAGGTTGATGCAGTTGGAAAAAAGGTAAATCATGCTCTTTACAGCCTACGATTTTTTAGTTCATGCACAACTCAGGCGTTGAGAAAGCAGCTTGCATGCACCCTGGTAGTGACACATTTAGATTATTGTTCCGTGGTTCACCTTGATGTGTCTGATGAGCTCGAGATGAAGTTGCAACGACTTCAAAATTCATGTGTGAGATACATATGTGGTGTTGGCAGAGATGAGCACATCACTCCTCACAGGAAATATCTTGGCTGGCTTACAGTAAAGGAAAGAAGAGCGTACTTTGCGGGGTTATTATTGTATAGGGCAATAAATATGGGACAACCTTCGTATCTTGCGGCTCTCTTTGGTAAAAACACAGCTAGGACTTCCAGTAGGAGATAAGGGTCTCTACGCGTTTAGAGCCCAAGGCTCACGATTCTGGAACTCCCTCCCCTGCAGTGTGAGGTATCAGCCGTCCTTATGTAAATTTAAAACGGCGTTAGGCAGGCACCTCAGGCAACAGCACGGTGATTAATTTGACATTTCTTCATGACGACAGAGTAATACATGGGTAGTTATTTATTTATTTATTGATTTATTTATTTGTTTATTTATTTATTTATTTAATTGTTTATTTAATTATTTATTTATTTATTTATTTATTTATTTATTTATTTATTTATTTATTTATTATTTATTTGTTTGTTTGTTTGTTTGTTTGTTTGTTTGTTTGTTTGTTTGTTTGTTTGTTTATTTATTTATTTATTTATTAATTGTATCTTTTTCTTTTTTTTCTTTTAATTTATCCGTTCTCCCGTGTTTTGTATTCTTAGTCGTGAAATATGTTGTAATGTACAAAATATAAAGAGTATATTTTAATAAAGAGTAAATTTATCTGCGTGTGTGATGAGTGTATGTATCTGCTGAATTGTAATTGTTTTTAAATTGTGACATGATGGATGTACGTGTATGCAAGAATGAGTAAACTTTCAGAAATTGTTATGAAACTGTGATATAAACTAACTGTGATATTAGATAATGACAAATTTGTGCAACAATTTTTCTTATACTTATTATATTTTTCTTATATACTGACGACCTGTGATAGTGATCAAAGACTTTAATGTAATGACAAAATAACAATTTTTATGTATTGTTGCCAAAAATGACAAATAAATCGTCCCTCTCTCTCTCTCTCTCTCTCTGTCTCTCTCTCTCTCTCTCTCTCTCTCTCTCTCTCTCTCTCTCTCTCTCTCTCTCTCTCTTTCTCTCGATCCGTTGAGACCGCTCGTACGCGCTACTACCCAACCGTTTGGGTCAGCAACCAGCCGAATTGTCCACATTTCCGCGGTCTCATCTCTTCATCCACTCGACCATGTGCTCTCCGGACTCCCGGGATATTGTCGGTCGCGTATACAGTGTCGTTACCGACGGATATTCGGCGGCATGCGTTTCTCGCGTACTTAAGTTTCTGAGTTTGCGACGGTACTCATTACAAACTCAATGTTAAAGTGAAAAAATTCCAGGACACTGCTGTATGCCTATGTAAAATTTCAATACCAGACATACTTCGATGACAATAATATTAGTAACTTTTTTTCAGTCATTGGTTCCGGTACTTCCACTTCACGCTTTGATTCAAAACGATGTTACAATATTTATGTGTCCTGTCTCGCACTCTTTTTCCATGCGATCAACGCATATGTATGTGTGTGTATGTATGTGTGTGTGTGTCTGTCTGCGTGTGTGTGTGTGTGTGCGTGTGTGTATGTGTCTGTGTGTGTATGCATGTGTGTGTGCATGGGTGTGTGTATGTGTGTGTATGTGTGTGTGTGTGTGTGTGTGTCACAGCTTATTTTTTTTTATTTTTCTTAGAGGTAGGCGTCACACTAATTTTTTTTTCTGTTTCTATTCGTTTTTGTATTTTTAGCGGTATCTTGATGTTTGAGTTATAGTTTTTTGGGTTTTTTAATACCTTAGAAATAATATCATTGATCCAGCGAAAAGATATTTGATAGAGCATAATATTACCTAACTTTTCCGACCTGAAAGTTTAGATAAGGTTATTCCCTTCTTTTATTATACACGAAAACGTCATTTCTTGTCTAAATCGTTATATCTCGGAAACATATGACGGAACATTTTTGAAAGCATTTGAAATGATTATGAATATGAAGGAGAATGTTCAATAAAATATCGATTTTCTTTCTCCGATGATAACTGCAGTAATTCGGCAATATTTTATCTGAAACTTTACAAAAAAGTAGATTTTTACTATTTATTTTATGAGATATTGAGGTTATATGTTTTTTTTAATTTTTTCTTATCGCTTATATATCGAGAACGGCATCCTTTTTTATCAATCAGATCTATTTCTTTTAGTGGTAAAATGATAATTTAAAATTCAATAGAAATTTCAAGATTCATCAACTTGTTTTAGGTTCAAAACGATTTTTCGATCTTTTTATTTTTGAGTTTTAGATTTTCTGTTTTTTTTTTTGTATAATAGAAATATTATGATAAATCTATTGTAAACTCATTTAAAAAATCATAAAATTTATTATTTATTACAACCGTGAAGTTTGGATAGGCTCTTTTCTTCTTCCAAATAATTTTTAGAACAAAAAAAAGTGACTTTACGGAGGGAAATGGTCTAGTAAAAATTAATATTTCTTATGGTAATAGATACTTAGATGCCCAATCGCAATAATTACTTATATTTTATTAGTAAATGCTACATTAATAGGAGTGCTACATTAATTGATATTCGTCTATTAATATGTATTAGCGAGTGTAGGATAATCTGCTAAATAAGTATAGTAAATGTATTGTATTGTATGATTACGTGGCGGATTTCTGAACTATTGGGTTCGACAAATGAATTACCTTAATATGGCAGGTTATCAAAAATTATAAATTTTTTTTTAAATCAATAGCTGTTTTAAACGTTGGAATATTTCTTTTACGTCTAATACACTCATGATCGCAGTGCAGAAAAGTTTGTTTGATGTGTGAAATAATAGCAATCTGTAAAGAAATATTTTGTATTAATCTCCCATATAAGCCAATGTATTTGAGCGATCCAATAGTTCAAAAATCCGCCACGTAATTATGTAAAATACTCGGGGCGCCAAAGTTCTGAAAATAGAATATAGTGTTGTTTTAGCTATTATTCGATTTTTCAATTTTTGAGTTTTACTGTTTCTGTTTTTTTTATGTTAAAAATATTATGATCAATTTAGTGTAATTTTTAGAAAATCATATTGATTTTTCACAACAGAATTAAATAAAAGAAATAATTTACGGCTTTTTATTTATTTCGAGGAAGGGTTTTTTCATTTTGGTATAGAGGTAGGTAATTTAAGACGGCAGGCCTGGGTTAAACCCCCAACAAAAAAAATTGTTTTTATGAGTCCAAATAACTTTCTATTATTAAAAGAAATCATTCTGAAAACTTTCATGCTATCAATACTTAATTAAGTAATAATATCTTAAATTTTACCGTTGAAAACCTTCAAAATCTTGATCCTCCACGTCGCAATAGATAATTATTTTCAATACCATATTTATTAAAGCAACTTTATTCCTCACATGATTGTAGGTGACATGATGAACGAAAATTCTTTTCTCGACAGTTATTCGACTCTTTTTGACATGTCTTACAAAATGAGTAAAGCACTTTTTCGTTAAAATTTTCTTTATTCTTCTTTTTCGAATAAAGAATCAATTTTTTTTAGAGAAATCGATTGGATCTTAGAGAAAAAATAATAAAAAAAATTTTAAAGATAAAGTGCTCTGCTTACTTTGTAATACATGTAGAAAGGAGTCAGATAGCTGTCGAAAAAAGATGTTGGTATATTATGTTTTGTAACGGTGCTTCCACAGGCATTCGTGAATTCGAATACGCGATGGATTCGCGCCGCTGAGCTGGCAGGTAACAGTACTGCACACGAGACCGATTAATTGCTGCGATGACCAGATAATTGTTGCAATTACGTATTCATGGAGGAACGCGCAGAAACCCCGTAGAGGTCAGAATTCTCTCGGCTGTTGACTCGTGCGCATCACGATCGTGGTTGCAAACGTTCTGTCGTGGAGTTTGTGTGAGCGAAGGCGTGCGAATTTCGTGTGTGAGCGAGGGAGCGTTGAGTAAATGAGAGAGTGACTGAGCCAGCGAGTGCTGCAACTGGCAGCACCTTTTTCGTCGGCAAACAGGGCGGTATTGGACAAATTCAGTCTCTTCGACGCACGCCCAGCACCAGCAGCATCAACCACAGTCGCTTGCGGAAAGTTAGATAGATATTCTTTTTATTTATCACTTATGACAAAAATTTACAGCTGTATGTACATTTGGTTAAAATTTGTTATCACATTATCAGTCATTACAGTTAAAAAGTTTGGATCGCTATCACAGGTCGTCAATTTATTGTCTAACATATTATAATGTAGTCAGTACCATCACATATTGTTTCGTCAACTTAATAATATAGAAAATAAATAGATAGCAGTAATATATACACATACACATTTATATTGCACATATATCTATCGCGGCGGAAAATAAAACGCCTTACATTCTTCTTTCGTTCATACACTCATTCACGCTAATAATTACACTTACACTTCACACTTAACACTTAAAATAAATTAAAGACTACACAAGAATAAATAATACGCATTAGAATAAATTAAGACTACACAAAAATTTAACGAAAAACAATGACAAGATTTTAATTGTGGACTTCTGGAGTCTTGTCGCCGTGTAATTCTTACAGGGGAACAAGTTTCAGAGGCGTGCACCTTGGGCCCTAAAAGAATATGGGCCCTTATCCGTGCGCGACCCCGGAACTGAGAGCTCTTTCATACCCCCCCTACTTGAAGTCCTTGCCAGATTTTTGGTTGCCGCTTAACAACCGCTTTATAAAGCAGCAACCCCATAAAATACTCTCTCCTCGCCTTGATATCTAACCAGCCCAGGCCCTTCCTGTAAGGAGTGATATGCTCATCCCACCTAACACCATATATATATATATATATATATATATATATATATATATATATATATATATATATATATATATATATATATATATATATATATATATATATATATATATATATATATATATATATATATATATATATATATATATATATATATATATATATATATATATATATATATATATATATATATATATATATATATATATATATATATATATATATATATATATCACACATGAATTTTGTGAACCTTGCAGTCGTGTCTGAAGCTCGCCTGACACATCAAGATAAACTTCTGAGCAGTAATCTAGGTGAGGTAATACCAATGCACATGCCAACTGCTTACGAAGTGCCTCAGTAGTGCATGAACGAAAGAATTTCAGGCTATAAAGAGTCCTGTTTACCTTCTTACTAACCGCATCTATTTGCGGCTTCCACGTAAGTCTTCCATCCATTACCACACCGAGGTTAGTGACTGTGTCAACAAAGGGTACGAATACGCCGTCCTGCACCGCAATGTCCTGCAAGTCAAGGCTCTGGAACTGCTTGATGTTGTGATCAGAACCAAAAATGATCGCCTGTGTCTTGCTGACATTGAGTCGTAGATCAGCGGCCGAGGCCTATTTCGACACCGCCCGCGCTACTGTCGACATGCGCTTGATACTCTCACGAAGATTCCGCAAGGTTACCTGCGTGTAGGTTTGCAGGTCATCAGCGTATAGTATATGTTCGACGTTGCGTACGTTAAGTGTGTCTTTTAGGTCGTTAATGAATAAGTTGAAGAGCAAGGGACCCAGGACCGAGCCCTGCGGCACGCCAAGATTGGTGGTTAGCCAATCTGATTCTCCGTTTATATTAGTAATGATTTTTTGCCGACGACCTGTAATGTATGACTTACTTAGGCACAAGGTGAGCTCGCTTCCAAGTCCCCGGAAAAATGCCCTTTGAGAGGGAGGAATTAAAGGTTTTCGCAACATGGTGACCCACTAACGGAAGAGCCTTGGCCACCACACTTTGTAGGATGCCGTCCTCACCTCTAGCTTGTGACGAGAAATGTACAACAGCCAGGACTACGTCAGAGAAAGTGATTTCTCTGAAAACAAAGCCGTCGTCACTGGCTGTGGCCAGGATGCTGTCAAGATCTTCGTCACTTTCACTATGAGAGACCGACACCCTAGCAAAGTGGGCATTAAGCTCATCCGGTGAAAAACTATAAAGCTCCTCTCTTGTCTTTGGCAGGAGTCTCAAGCTCTTGAGTTCCTTCCATATATCTTTCTTTGTATCAAGATCTTCAAAAATACGGTTTTGTATAAAAATTTCCCGCGCGCTTTTTGTGCGTTGTTCAGCATTAGACGCGAGAGATTGACACTCCTGCCATAGTTTGTTGTCTTTGGTCCGTGCGTAACGTCTTCGTACTGCGTCTCGTTTCTTGTACAGATTCGCGAGGTCAGCGTCAACCCATGGGGGATTTGCTTTCTTTTTCAGTGAAAATTCCTTTACAATGGTGCTACTTTATCAATCGCAGCCATGAGGTTGACGCTGAGGCATTCAAGTTGGTAATCGATGTCTGTATCTGAGCCATCAAGCGGCGACCAATCATAGTCAGCAAGGTGAGAGAGGAGGTCGTCTTGCTGTATGGATTTAAAATCCCGATAGCTAAAGGAGTTAGCTACAGGGGATACAACAGTTTCAACCCCAATCTGAACCTCTATTATGTTGTGATGATTATTACGTCAATCCATGTGTGAGAATCTTTGAGGTAATGAGTCACACCATGGTCTACTAAGAGAGAGAGACAGAGAGGGAGGGAGGGAGGGAGGGAGGGAGGGAGAGAGAGGGGGGGGAGAGAGAGAGAGAGAAGCGTGCCACTTCACACCCCGCTCTGCACTACAGCGATTAATAAAGTAAGTGCGATTACTCTAATATTAGAACAGCGGTGCTGATTTTTATTATTCTCATTACCGCTTACAGCCTAGTAGGCCTAGTACGCGGGGACCTTCCACCACCTCTGTGTGGAAGTAGTGCCCGATCGTATATTGCTTTCCTATATATCCTTCACTGGGAAGCGTCTCCGGTGAACGCACCTTGCCGGTTAAGCTAACAGTCTCTGCCCCCAAGGGGGCATCGGGTCAGTTTCCCAGTGCAGCCTCCCCGGAGAGGGTTCCGTATTTCAGGAACCAGCTATTCGCCGGTAAAGCCGGCTCTCTCTGCCGCAGCATCAGATTGGCTATCTTTTTTCTACCTTATCGATACCTGATGTCCTACACACTGTTTTACAATTCCACCCAGGTTTGCGCCTGTGAGGCAAGGGAAAACCCGGAATTACACTGAAGGAAAATTCCGGGAAAAAACCTGCCTCGAAACAGCCGGTGTCCAAGGTATTTTATCCGTTGAAATCAACTCAGAAAAAAATCTAAGTGAATTCACCGGGAATCGAACCGTCGACTCCTGGAACAGTGTTGTTTCTGTGACTAGCACGCTAAACACTGAGCCAACACTGCTCTTACAGTGGTGCTGATTATTGTATGCGCGCGTAAAGGGTGTAACGACACCCTTCGATTAAACGGTTCTCCCGCTCGTAATTTCTGAGGCCGTGTCCTCTAATTTTGTTCTTAATATTTTCTCTTAATATACGTGTTTATTCGTCTCTACTTAAGATCTGGGAGGTTGAGTTAGCCCGGCACACGCAGCCAGCGGGGAAGTATCGTGTTGGCATAAGCAGATGAGAACCTGCACTAACAGGTAATATGAGCCTTGGCCGCGAGGGCAAGAGCAGTGCCTCCGAGACGCTCGGAACGGGCCGCTGGCAGTGAAGCCATGGTCGAGTAGGGGAGATGCGGCTAATGCGGCGCAGCGGCTTGATTGGTGCACTCATGTTTTAAGTATATACCTTCAAATTAAATACATCGAACTAATTTTATTCGACTCTATGTAGTATTTGATGCCGTCATACGAATTTTCGTAAATATTGACCACAATTTATAAACATTATTGTTAAATATCAATTTTAGGTCACGGTACTATAACATTTATCTGGAAAATAAATATTTAGAAATAATGTCTTGCACCCTAAATAAATATGAAAAATAAGTTTTTATAATCTAAGGCATAATATTGTTCAAATAATACTTTGGCTTTTAGATTTTGATACATATATTTACTTTGAAAATACCTAATAAATGAAGAGTGCATATGCGGCCAATGTGGTGTACACGCAATTATTACTATGTTCAGACAAATGTGGAAAGAATTAAACTTACAAGTCTTGAAATCTATTATTTATATTATATTATTCACTCAAAAGTCTTATAAACTACTTAAATATTCGATTTTGATTAATTATGATTATATAACCTAGTTGTCAACTGTTATATGAAATTCTTCAAAATTTATTAAAAATACAGGTAAAAACAATGAATAACTTTAAATTTTCTATTTTCCTAATATTATTTTCAATAGTAATGAAGAAATACGTCGCCAGAAACAATTTTTAAGCATAATTACAACAGCGCGCCATTGTACACAACAAGGCGGGTAATGTGGTGCACACATTTCTTTTATTATATTGTATAACTTCTTTAACATAGATTTAATAAATCTATATAAAACTATTTCTATACTAAATTAGACATGCTTAACTAACGCTTAGCATTGTTCATTTAGTACATTTTTATATTTGATGTTAGCAATTATTTAGTAGATAGCAGATAATGAAGCTTAAGTGCGCCACATTAGCCGCATCTCCCCTAAATAGTGTAAATATACACTAAACTCGGGCGAATATTAATTGACAATTTTCGCCCTCATGTAATTAATTTCTCTGCAGCATAGCGCGCGATCAAATATTCGCAGAGAATAAATTCGTGCACGTAATAAAATTACGCGTCGTACAATTCAAAACGCGCAAGTGTGCTAATTGAAGCGGCGTAGTTAAAGTATAGAAAAGTATAATAGTTATACGCTTAAATTCGCAGAGGGAAAAATCTCACGTACTTTCCGTCGCACTGCACAGCTAACAACGTATTGCGCCTGCGATATATAGGCGGCTCCACGTGCGCGCAAGTAGCCCCACAAGTGGCAAATAAATCGCACAGCCGCGTGCAGATAAACTGCCTGCGCTTAAGCTAGTGTATGCGTGTGTAATCGAACGCCCATTTTAGGATTTTCCTTTTTTTTTAAAGTGTTTTCAGCAGTATGTGTGATGTATGCTGAGTGACGCTCAAACTGTGTGTATGTATGCAAGTGAAGCACAAACAGTGTAAGTATATTGCAAAATTAATTTTCAAACTAAAAATTCAAAATTCAAACTTATTTGTGGTGTTAAAAATTTGAAATTTGTTTTTCAAATTTTTAAAAATTTCTTTCTTGAATTGTGAAAATTTTTTTTTAATTTTGAAAGTTTTTTTTGTTGTTTTGGAAAAATTAAAAAAAAAATTTTTTGAATTTTGATTTTTTTTAATTCTATTTTATCTCGTTCTTGATAAAACATTTTGCTTCCTCATAGAGGGTAGATGGTGAATGAAAAGAGTTTTGCAAAAGATGTTAGAAACATTCATGGTTAAAAATACTCGTGGGTGATTGATTTATCAATGAGTAGACGGTTGGTTTACAAGTCACCCGGTTTATTTAGATCTTACGGAGACGACATTTCGGTGACTATTTTGTCACCTTTATGAAGTCTAGAACTAATTTTTGATACATGTAAAGACAATATGTTTTTATAATATTAATATTGTGTTTACAAATAATAATATCTGTAATACCTAAATAAACCGACTGACTCGTAAACCAACCGTATACTCATTGACAAATGTTATAAACATGTTTTGAGACATTAGGAGTCAACATGCACTATTTTCAGAAAAAGACTGTAAGGATGTGTGTGTGTGTGTGTGCGTGTGTGTGTGTGTGTGGATGTGTGTGTGTGTGCGTGTGTGTGTGTGTGTGTGGATGTGTGTGTATATGTGTTTGTATATGGATTTGTGTGTGTCGATGTGTGTGTATGTTTGCGTGTATGTGGATATGTGTGTGCGTGTGCGGATGTGTGTGGATGTGTATGTGTATTTGTGTGTGTGGATGTGTATATGTGTGTGTGTGTATGTGTGTGTGTGTGTATGTGTGTGTGTGTGTGTTTGGATGTATGTGTGTGTGTAGATGTGTGCGTATGTGTATGTATGTGTGTGTGGGGATGTGTGTACATGTGTGTGTGCGTGTATGTGTGTGGACGGATCTGGATGAAGATTACTTTGAACATTCACGGTCAAAATTAAAGTTTCAGAACTCAATAATTTTGTTTTATTGAAAGGAAAGGGAGTATGAAGAAATATTTGTTGTTTTTCAATGTTTTTTTTATTTTCTTGCGGGTTTTCGATTTTTGAGTTTTAGTTTTTCGGGGTTTTTGGCATGTTTAACAAAATATCTTCGACTCATTTTTTTTGCATTTGAAAGAGCATAAAATTACCTATCTTTTTCGACCCGATATTTTAAATAAACTACTTTCTTTTTTCTGTTATACACAAAACGTCGTGTTTTGTTTAATCGGCGATATTTGGAAAATATAACATTTGTTTAAAAATTCGAGGTGATTAGGAATATGGATATTTTCTAAAACTTTAAAACCTTTGTTCTTTTTCTTTTTCAATAAAAAAATAATTTTGTAAAAAAACGTCTTTTTGGCGAATAATAACTTGAGTAAAACGTCATTATTCCTTCTGAAAATTTCCAGAAGGGTAGCTTTTTACTATATCTTGAGACTATTAGAAGCCTAGATTATAACGGCCTTTATATTCAGAGTTATTTGAGGTTATGTTTTCTTTAAATTATTTTATCGTTTATATCTCGAGAACGGCGTTGTAAGTTTTTGGAAACTATGGCTCATTTTTGCGTTTTTTAATGACGATTCTGAATTGAAAAGAAATTTTGAGATTCATCGATTCGTTTTTGTTTTACAATGATTTCTTTATTTTACGATATTTTACGATATTCTGAAATCGATAAGGTAAATTATTTTTGTATTTTAGATATAATATGTTTGTTTAATTATTTCTTTCTTGGAATTTAATGACCATATGTCCGCTCTTTTTTGGGACTCCGATATGTCACACCCCATATGTTATTTTGTATTTTACATTTGTATTTTATATAATTGTTTGTTGTGTTGTGCGATGCTGGTCGAGCGAAACCCATCATCGGCTTACTAGCATCCCAGACACTTTTGAGGAGGCTATATGGGCGCGCACGTCCTGCATCAAAGCACAATAAGTAGTCGATCTTTTCCAGGCGAAAAATTCGAAGCAAAGATTCACGAGAATTTTCACCGGGAATCGAACCCTCGACTGCTTGAGCGTCTTGTATCGGTAGGCAAGCGATTTACCCACTGAGCCAATGGGGGCTGTATGATCGCTTCAATTTGCATTTGAAACAGTATAAAATTACTTATTAATCGTGATATTCCTGTTTCTTTTATAACTTTTCCATTGAAAATTTTAAATATTGATTAAAAATGTATTTGAAGATTAATAAAATAGTGTATATCAGTATATTTTATGTTATATTTCTTATAAATATGGGTAAAAATGATACGTATGAACGATTTAATTGCACGTAAAAACCGTTAGAGTGAAATAAATCATTCTACTTTAGCGTACATACTTTCCCCATGAACATCGGTGTAAAACTAACGTTTTTAAATGAAGATTCAAAATTAAAAGTGCGAATTAATTAAGCTACAATAAAGATAGTATTCAGGAATCCTTATTAAACGAGATGCGCGTGAATCAAAACGAAATCAATATGTTCTTTACAATATGCCAAAGCAGTGCTACGGTCCCCTCGGCCTTAGTTCAGCCGAGTACAAAGCCAGTATCGGGAAATTCACCGTCCTCAATAAAGGACTCACTAGTCGATGCTATACAAGAGAAAATTTTCCCTTCGGACGATATTCGCATATGCAGCACACAGACTGCATGCGACCAGATTCCGGCCTTTCAATTGGGAGTGAAGATGCCTGGGGGAGGAAGGATCCTTCAACGGCAAAATCTGCACCGGAAAATATCGGACCGCCTGGAAGCAGTCTTTCCACTGTGGAAATCAGCCAGCTAAATTTGTAAAAAAAATCGACAAAGAAACAAGTATATGTCCGCATAGTAAGCCACAGACACAGGTCGACTTACTAAATTCGCGAATTCAGCGACCGCACCCAGCGCGCCACATAATATCATAAATGTACCGGCAGCGCAAGGATATATTGACTTACGGCGTGACGCACCTATAATCAAAAGATATTGCAACACCAATAATTTTAACTCGTCTATAAGTTGTCCAGAATTATCAGTCAAAAATCTGCATGACCACTCGCAATCCGACAGGATGTCAAAGTCTCACTTTCGAATTAAGACATCCGTTCTGAACTGGCGGAGGAATCGGACGGCTGGACAACTATAGCAAGCTGGAGGACAGAAAATTCAGATGACTGATAAGGCATTCGATGTGTCGACGTCAGATTGCATGGCCTTCAGTTCTGATTTTAAGAATAGAGAGCTTAAACAACTCGGAAGATCAAAGCCGTATATGGACTCTCGTATGTTAAATACTTTAACACAGAGGAATTAGTTATAATGCTCCATCGCGAGTGATCATTTCTGCACGCATAAAATCCTACGAGCCACTGGCCCATCATGAGCGACAAATTGCCGGCCGACAATCCAACGTCTGACCTCCGCTGGCCTACGGCCGAAGACAACGGTAGGAAACCTCTACGCACCAAGTCTTACTAACAGTGAGGACGCGTACTCTGGGTACACAGCTAATGCAGCAAAGACTCCGCCGCCACTGTTCAATGCCGATGAAGACGAAATATCGCCCGAGAAAGAGTCAAAACGAAATGTTCCAAGATGGTTACCCGAGCGTACGAAGCGCAGAAGCGGGCCAATAAGCTTAAAGGGGCATACGCACGTAGCCTACTATATAATATCCACTTCTATGAAGGATTCGCCGAGCAATGCAGGAAACCAAGCTCGAAGCAAGAGAGGCCGAAGGAAATAGCCCTAGCACTGCCCGAAGAACGGAGAGTCTTCACACAGCGATGGGCGATCGACGACCATCAGTGCCTAATAGACCGAAAACTCGTCGACCGCACTAAAGAGAGATTTATTAATTAAATAAATGTAATCCAACTTACTGTCAAATAGATTTATTAATTAACTATAATTGTAGACGTAAAAATATGTAAGGAAAATATAGTATGATAGAACATTTTCAAAAAAAATAATTTTTTTTTAGAACAAATTTTTTTAATTATGCGTGTGGGGTAGTTCTTTTTTAGTAGTTAAGGATAGGTCGTCGGGGTCGATGACCCTCGGTCTTGGACGTGCTACGTACGGTACTCCGTACGTAGATTCTAGAGCATAGCTCTAGAAGCTTTGTCTCCAGCCAAATCGCTGAACAAAATTTTCCGCTCGCATAGTAATACGATTGCGAACCGACTCCCACTTGCGAGCAATTCTCGTCTCGACCACGAGATAACCATCGCTAGTCAGGACTTAGAGAGAACACACGAGGAGGACCACTATAAGTCAAAACGCGAACCTTTTTTGAGTCCACACTTTACTTACACTTGCGAACCCTCTTTCTAATCAATCTCTGTTAGTATATTGGTCAATAAACCTACCCGATCATTTCAATCGGCCTTCGATCATTTCTCCACCTTTAAGAACAATTCGCCTAGTTTCGGCCTAGCAACGCACGGAATCCTCTAAGAAACATACATAATAACTGACAATAGTAGCTTATGGTTTAATTTTTGTAAAAGGCTATCTTCATTAATTATTCATAAAATAGAATTTTCCCAATATCCTATTGATTATAATATTTTTTGACCGACGTATCATAAATATGAGTATACATAGATAATAAGTTCAGTTTTAATTTTGAACTATAAATTATAATATAAATATATTTTTAGATGAGAAATATAAAAATTAATCATAATATATTATATTTTATTAAAAATATAAATATAATTAATGAATTTATTATAAATAAACATATTTCTAGTATTTCAATAAACCGAAATAATCCGTCTACTACTTCACATGAATTTAATTTTTTAGATAATGACGTTGATAGTATAAATGGTTTATATTATATATACAAGTTATTACAAATAAATGTCTTTTTTCTTGTTTTTTAATATATTTTTTAGTATGCATCAAGCTACATTTATTTTTGGGTGTTCTGGGGATCAATTATTTTTGTAAAGTAATAGCTTTGGTTTCTTAAAACATATAGGAATTTTTTTGAGTGCCCAAGTTTAATGTTGTGTTCGCGTACTACATTTTGAAATATCACTAATATTGGTAGAAATTAATACTAATTGTGGTATAGAATCAAAGGGATGAGGTGAAATGACTTTAAAATTGGTATGAATTACTTTTTTGTAATAACTTTGATAGCAATAGTAGATTTTTTTAAATAAGTAGCATTTTGATAAATATGTAGCTGATTAATGTCTAATCATTAATATGATCCTGCTATGTTGTGCTATGCAGTGCTGCAAACATATTTCTACAAAAGTAATAATTTTTTGATTAATTACTAACAAATTAAACAAATTTTGTAAAAAAACATAAAAATATGAAAATTTTTTGCTATGTCAAGAAATGTTTTTTAAGCTAACTGTAAATATTTCAAATAATTTAGGAAAAATTTCGTAAAGATATGATAGTATAAAGAAAAAAATGTATTTTATGCGCACAACAGAAAAAATTTTATGAAAAAATCGACGGTTTTTTACAATATAAACAATCGTTATCTAAAGTCACTGTAAAATTTTCAAGTAGTGTAGGCATTTTTTCGAAATATATGTTAGTTAACAGGAAATTTATATATTCATATAAACCGAATAAAAAAAAAGTTCATAAAATTTTTTCTCGTTCACGAGCTTCCTAGTTGACTTAAAATATTACC
Organism: Gastracanthus pulcherrimus; assembly: GCA_949152435.1. NCBI lineage: Eukaryota > Metazoa > Arthropoda > Insecta > Hymenoptera > Pteromalidae > Gastracanthus > Gastracanthus pulcherrimus. The sequence continues at coordinate 160,389,619 of OX424572.1, forward strand.
AGTGTCTGGGTACCATTTTTGTTAACTCTTTGCTTTCATTTTCATTTTGGCGCTCGAACCTCCTTAAGCGAAGAATAGAAGATACAGAAAAATTATTAAACAATTTGATGAGTAAAAAATTTTTTGAACTTAGCATTGAAGATTCAGAAACAATATTAGAAAATGTCTGCCAATTCATTGGCACTTAGCTTCCACAAAAATTATGAATTGTTCCAATATAAAATTCTTTCATCTAATAAATTAATTTTAAATTACTATATCTGTTTCTAATTAATATCTCAAAAAGGTTTTGTTTTCTATATCATTGATGGTTTGCCCAAAGACATTTTTTTACCAAAATTACAAAACTATAGGTAATATTAATTATTATATAATGAAAATTATTCACTATAAATTTAAAAATAAGAAAAATGAGTCAAATTTTCTTTTTCAAGAAGGCAGCTCAGCATTGGCAAACAGAATAAGAACTGGAATATTATTAATGTTAGACAAATTGACGTGAAAAAAATGTAGAAAAAGCTAAATTAAAGTGTATTAATTACATTCATGAAGGTGTAATTACTTTAAATTGCATTAAAGCTATTTTAATTTTTAGTGTAATATTTCAAAAAGGTAAAGATGACAAACTTAAATACTTTAACTGTAAAAGTAAATTACTTTTAAAATCTTTCAATTTGAATAAATGGTATACAGAAGAAAAAGAATAAATACTACGTAATATTGAAGATTTTGAGGCTACTGGAAGTTGCTTGGTACTCGTACAAATATGCAATTTAATAATTTTAATAAATTCGTACATAAAGCTACAAAAAAAATAAATGATAAAAAAGCCATTATTAATATTAATAATAAGGATAAATTTGATTATTTTATTGGGCAGTTATATCTGGTTTATACCAACCAATCGCAAATCTAAATAGAATGATATCATATCCAGATTATGAAGATATTTTGAAATATAAGAAAATTAATCTTCCTGTCAAATTTAGCGATATTCCGGAATTTTAAATATTAAATAAGTTATTAATTAATATTTTATTAATATACAGTGATTTACACATATAACGATAAAATGATAATTTATCCAATTTTTTTTTTTTTTTTTAATTAACGTCGCCATGTTTGTGCTCCCATGTAGTGCTAATCGACGACGGGGGTCTGCGGTGTGTTTGTAAACAAAGCACATGTAATTTTTACAGAGGTGCTTGTATCAATCGTCTGAGACTAGGATTCGAACCCGGGTCACCGGCGTGGGAATCCGACACTCTACCGACTGTGCCACCGTAGGCCAATTTATTTATCTAAAATGGAATTATCAAAAACAAATCATATTAATTTTCTATACGTTGAACAGGATAAAAATACACATTACTGAATGTCATCAAGATTTATTTGTACTAGATGTTAAACTTTTCTTAGCAGTGAAATACGTTTAAAAGAATACAAATAATATTGCAGTAAAATCAATACATCAAGAATAACATTACCAGATAAAGAAAAACGAGCAATATGTACATTGAAAAATTATTAAAATAAAATTAAAATTCCTTTTATTATGTTTGCTAATTTTGAATGCGTGCTAAAAGATATTGAAGAAAATGAGACATGTTCGCTGAAGCATTCATACAAGCACGACAAAGCATAAAGCATAGGATATTATTTATGTTCAGATATTTTTTCAGATTATCAGTATATGAATCATATCAAGGATATGATTGTGCAAAGTGGTTTTCACTAAAACTTCTTGATAACTTTGCTGATGTTAATGATGTGAGTATACATTTAAAAAAAATAATAATATTATTAAGAATATATTATACTTAAGATAATTTAATTTTTTATGCTTTAGATTTTAAGTTTTATAAAATCAATAATAAATTTAACTGAAGAAGACAAAAGAAATCATAAAAGGTAACAAAATGTCATATTTGCAATCAGGAGTTTCATGAAGAGGATATGAGCGGGCGGTAAAGACTTTTGAGCTTATTACAGCGTACGTGCGTGCGTGCATGTATGCCTGTTACAGCGTATGGTAAATGCTTTGAATTATTAAATAAAAATTAATTACATTATCTTATCTATCATTTACCTGAAAAACTTTAATATACGATAATAATTATTCCATATGTGTATGTATTTATATCTCTATGTGTGTATATATGGGTGTGTGTTTGTATAAATCAATGTATGTGTAGGTATACATATTTCATTTCATAATAGAACAGAACGACAGTTGCACCATGTCGAAAAACGACCACATCTGGTTCCAATAGACCGTGAACCTTGTGAACCGAGGGCGAGAAATAGGCTTTTACGCCGGTTTATCGCCGTCGGTACACAATATACTATAATTACAAGAACAGGACTTCTCCCATATGATTACGTTTCATCAATTGATGTATTACATGAAACTACTTTGTACTTTGTCAGATAAAATTAATTTTTTTAACAAATTGAACAATACTAACATAAGCGATGAGGAGTATACTCATACAAAAATAATATGGTTATATTTTAATATAAAAAATCTATCTGAGTATTCAGATTTATATTTAAAAATAGATGTTTTATTATTAGCTGATATTTTAAAAAATTTTAGAATAAATTGTATACAAACATATGGTATCGATTCTACATACTATGTAAGTCTTCCATCTTTTGCATCGCACGCTTGTCTATTTTATACAAAAATAGAATTAGAACTATTGACCAATATTGATTAGGTATTATTTATTGAAAAAGGGACATGGAGGTTTAAGTCAGGTATCAAATCGTTATAGTAAAGCAAATAATACATGTTTAAAAAAAGCTTTTAACCCTTTCAGTCACGCAATTCAATTCATTTGGTTATGGAAGTGCAAATATATGTTTCCAATGTATTTTTGAACGAAGAATCCAAATCAAGTGTCAAAAAAATTATAAAAAAAAAAAGAAAAAAAAACGAAAAAAAAAATAAAAAAGAAAAAAAGAAAAAAAGAGAAAAAGAAAAAAAAAAGAAAAAAAGAAAAAAAGAAAAACAAAAAAAAAAGAAAAAAACATAACTCTGCCACAGACGATCCCAAGCCCGTGTTCTAATGAGGAGGGGGTTTTTTTACTTTCATAACCAAACGAATTCAATTTCATGACTAAAAGGGTGGTTTTCACCCCATTTGAAGGGTTGTTTTTATATTTATAAAATTATTGATATCAGATTCGTATTCTACGATCAAAAATACATAGAAAACGTATATTTGTACTGCGATAACAATAGAAATCAAATTTTGTGACTAAAAACAATAGGGAGCCGATATATCGGCTTCTGTGACTGAAAGGGTTAATACGAACGAGCCATGTAATATATTATCACATAAATAACCTGTATGGTTATGGAATGTGTCAGTCGATACTGTATATAAATTTATAATGGTTAAGCGATGAAGAAATTACAAATTTTAATATAAATTATGAAAAGAAATTTCCATTTTACACTTTTTTGACAATAGGCAAGAAAGTATCAAATGCAAACTGATTGCTCGTTGGGTATTTAATTATTTTAAAGAGAATCTATTGGATTCCACGAGCTATAAACCCATTTACTACTCAAACGGACTATTGTCATTCCGCTTCCTCCAATTCGGATAGGTGACTGTATTATAACAGTATTTTACCCTCCGAAAGACAATTAATGCAAAAATAACATCCGAAAGAGAGGAATGTTTGAGCAAATAAAGAATATATATTTTGAATGTAAATAAAAGGTTTTTATTAAGAAATAATGATAAAATTATATAATAGCGTTTCGACTTCAGTTCTTTGCCAGTGAGCCATCGTCGGTGCAATACCGGCAAGTACCTATTACAGACGCTAAATGATACTCCAGAGTTGGTCATATATATGGAATATATATATATGGAGATATAGATATAGAGAAAGCGGAATGATAAAAATCCGTTTGAGTAGTATACGGGATTTGTAGTTCGTGGAGTCCAATAGATTCTCTTTAAAATAATTAAATACCCAACGAGCAATCAGTTTACATTTTATACTTTCTTGCTTATTGTCAAGAAAGTATAAAATGGAAATTTCTTTTCATAATTTCTTTCAAATTTCATTATGATATAATTCTACCTTATATCAATGAAAATTCTAAATTAATGTATAGGGATAGTCTTGTATATGAAATTAAATGTCAATGTATATATGAATGTATGAAATCAAAAATCAATGAATTTGATACGTTAAATTATGATGAAAATATTGTATTCGTAATGCCTATTGTTATGAAGAAAGTTATGGATTTAATGAAAGACGAATGTGCTAGAAAAATAATTCGAGAATTTATGTCTACCTTCAAAAATGTATTCTATTCGTAAGGATGGCGATATAAATGATAGAAAATGTATAAAGAAGGTTAAAGGTATTAAATTTTTGATTGTCAAAAATGAAATTAAATTTCAAGATTATTATAACTGCTTATATAATGATAAAAATTTATATTGCGAACAAAGTTTTATTTGATCAAATTATCATGATATTTTTACCATTAAGCAACGAAAATTAGCGTTAAGAGCTAACGATAATAAAGGTGTATTTTAGAAATCGGTACTGATGCATTGTCATGTACATATATTGTATATGATAAATAGATTAATAAAAACACAAAAAATTATGATATTGTTTTTACTTACTCTTTCCCTTTAAAACATCATTCGATTTAGTCCAAGAATAATGTATTGTATCTTAACCTAACCATTCAATAAATATTTTATTCTTATATTTTTTTAAAATATTTTTTCTATTAAATAAACATTTGTGTTAGCAACTTTTTGTAATTCATGTTTATAAAATCCCCCAAGAATTGGTATATGTTTTATATCATCAATTAAATAAGTAACAGAAATTGTATTTTGTATTTTCATAACTTTAAATATATCAGTAGTCCAATTAACTCGGTATGCTTATCAAATAAATTTTTATATTTTGATGTTCTAACAAAATCTTTAACTTTAAACTTATATTTGACATTTAGATTTTTATTATTATAGTTAAATACAGTTAATAATACTTCTTTTGCTATCTTTTGAGTGACATATTTTCGCGATATACCAATAGCAGAATGTTTTGTGGAGTTACATTCATCTGTTACTTTTGATAAAATGTCAATTCACTTGTAATTTCCATTTAAAGAAAATAATTTGTAAAGTTTTTCTTTTATCGTACTATTAAATCGTTCAACAATTGAAGCTTTTATAACACTATATGCAGAATATAATTAGATATACATTTTCTTTAAACAAAAATGTCCACGCATATTTTAATAAAAGATCTATAATACCCTGGTGGAAAATTAATCTAGAACTATGTAGATCTATCTAGTTTGTCATGGGTATAATCGAGGGCCCCGGTAAAACTAGATAATTTTCTACCAGGGTAGTTAAGACATATTTATACCCTCTGTTAATTTTCGCATATTTTTGAAAATCAACTAACTGAGCTTACGTACAATAATTTAACCCTTTTATAATCACCTTTCTTCTCTGATAATTTATAAGAGCGAGTGCATGAAGCTTTTTGCTAATATTAATATAATCAGCATTTATACTCATCGTAATAGTTTATCTGTAAATAAGTAAAAGTTTACTCGATGAATCATAATTATCTGATAGGAATCAATAAACAATGTGTATTATACGATAGTATTTATTACTTTATTTTAAATACAGACATGTTTATAAATTTTGTTGAAGAAGTACTTAAGCTTGTGTTAATATTAAATTTTTCATAATTATTTAGTATAAAATTTTTATAATTAATAACGTTAGTTACAACACAAACAATATATATTTTTCTTAACCCATTAAACCTTGAATGAACGTTTTTTCAAGACGTGTTTAGGCGACTCTATTTGTTACAAAATCTGAAGTCAAAAAATTCCAAAATAATATTTTCTAACATAAAATTGCCTGAAATTTCGAAACGTGCAATCAGAATTTAAAAATACTCCAAACTAGAAAAGTTATATTTATTTATTTAACAAAAATCCGGAGTTTTCATAGAAAAGAATTTTTCTTTGAATATTTTCGTATTGAAATCGTAAAAAGATATCTCTAAATAGTGAAATTTTTACGTACATGGACCCTTAACTTCAAAGTGTATAGGTAGGTTTTTTGAAATTCAAGATGGCGACATCCAATATGGCGGCTCAAAGCTGAAACTTTTATACCATTTCTGATAATTTGGAGTAAAACAATATTTTCAAATGAATTTTCATACAATTTTGTATATAGGGGGTTTTCGGGTCCCTGATTACGAATCCGTAATCAGATTTTCCAAATTCGAGATGGCGGATCCAATTTCGCTACTAAAAGGAAAGAAAAATTGTGTATTATAAATATATGTATAAAGGTCTTTTCTGCAACTGAATTCGAATCTGTCATCAGATTTTGCGTATTCTAGAACGTGGATCTAATATAACTGTCGAAATTTTGACAATTACAAAATACGTTTCTTAGCCGTCACCGCGGGGAGGTCAACGTATATCAGAGAGCCTTTTTTTCTAAATTTTTAGTTTTTAAAATATTTTGTTATACGTTTTATTAATAGTAAGTCGAAATGTTATAAAATTAAAAAAAATTTAAATTTATAGTTACTTATGAAAAATAAAAATACAGGATGAACATGAAGAAACATTGCAGATTATACACATTTTTATGAATTTTTATGAAAATTGAAATATTTTCATAATTTTTGGCAGCCATCTTGGATCTTCCATCTTGAATTTGGAAAATCCGATTACGGATTCGTAGTCCGCAACCCGAACAACCCCTATATACAAATTTGTATGAAAATTCCTTTGAAAATATTGTTTTAATCCAAATTATCAGAAATAGTATAAAATTATCGTCTTTGAGCGCCCATATTGGATGTCACCATCTTCAATTTCAAAAAACCTACCTATACATTTTGAAGTTAAGTGTCTATGACGTAAAAATTTTTCTATTTAGAGATATCTTTTTACGATTTCAATACGAAAATATTCAAAGAAAAATTCTTTTCTATGAAAACTCCGTATTTTTTGTTAAATAAATAAATATAACTTTTATAGTTTGCAGTATCTTGTAATTTTAATTGCATATTTCGAAATTTCGGACAATTTTACGTTACAAAATATTATTTTAGAATTTTTTTACATCAGATGTTGTAACAAATACAGTCGCCTAAAAACGTCTTGAAAAAACGTCCATTCAGGGCTTAATGGGTTAAAAGGATTCCATGGGTGACGGGTATGTACACCCTGTCACATGCTCTCGCTCTCTCTCTCTCTCTCTCTCTCTTTCTCTGAGTGCCGTCATCGGCCTCCAACTTCCGTCCAATAGCATTGTTGAGCTTCCTCTCCAAGGTGATGGAGAAGATAGCCCATGACCAGATCAAAGAGTTCATTTATAGAAAGAAGATCCTTGACCCACTACAGACAGGTTTCCGACAGTATCACAATACAGAAACTGCATTAATAAAGCTAACAGAGGACATTCGAACGGGTATTAACGATAATAGAAAACTACTAACGATTCTGTTACTATTTGACTTTAGCAAGGCGTTCGACACTATATCACCATCTAAACTTCTCCGTAAGCTGATTGACATGGGGTTCTCTAGGGGTGTGCTTCTGTGGATTAAATCTTATATTATTGGTCGTAAACGAAAGGTCATAAATAGCAATGGGGATTCAGATTGGCTGACCACTAATCTGGGCGTGCCACAGGGCTCAGTCCTGGGGCCTCTGCTTTTCAGCTTGTACATTAATGACCTACAAGACGTACTGACTGGTGGCGATGTTGAACACTTGCTATACGCAGACGACTTGCAAATCTACACTCAAGTTGCCTGGCAGGATCTGCATCGGGGTATCAGCCGCATGTCGGATGTGGCGCGGGCAGTGTCAGGGTGGGCCAGTGTGTCCGGACTGAGACTGAATGGGCAAAACTAAAGCGATAGCTTTTGGTTCTGAGTACAATATAAATCAGCTGCATGATCTTGATTTGCTCGGCATTGGGTTTCAGGATGGCGTGCGTGTTCCCTTTTCTGACTCTGTCACAAACCTCGGTGTTGTCATGGACTCCAAACTTACTTGGAAAATACAGATAGAAGCAATAGGAAAGAAAGTTAACCGTGCCCTCTATAGCTTAAGATTTTTCTGTCCATGCACCACTCAGGCGTTGAGAAAACAGCTTGCATGCGCGCTGGTAGTGCCACATTTAGATTACTGTTCCGTGGTTCACCTTGATGTGTCTGATGAGCTTGAGACGAAGTGTTACAAAGACTTCAAAATTCATGTGTGAGATACATCTATGGTGTTAGAAGGGACAATCACATAAGTCCTCACAGGAAATACCTTAGCTGGCTTACCATAAAGGAAAGAAGAGCGTACTTTGCGGGTTTATTATTGTATAAAGCAATAAATATGGGACAAGCTCCGTATCTTGCGGCTCTCTTTGGTAAAAACACAGCCAGGACTTCCAGTAGGAATGGTACGAAAGAGCTCTCGGTTCCGGGATCGCGTACTGACACGGGTCTTTACTCGCTTAGAGCCCAAGGCTCGCAATTCTGGAACTCCCTTCCCTGCTGTGAGGTATCTGCCGTCATTATGTAAATTTAAAACGGCGTTAGGTAGGCACCTCAGGCAACCGCACGGTGATTAATTTGACATTTTTCATTACGACAGAGGAATACATGGGTAGTTATTTTTATTTATTTATTTATTTATTTATTTATTTATTTATTTATTTATTTATTTATTTATTTATTTATTTATTTATTTATTTATTTATTTATTTATTTATTTATTTATTTATTTATTTATTTATTTATTTATTTATTTATTTATTTATTTATTTATTTATTTATTTATTTATTTATTTATTTATTTATTTATTTATTTATTTATTTATTTATTTATTTATTTATTTATTTATTTATTTATTTATTTATTTATTTATTTATTTATTTATTTATTTATTTATTTATTTATTTATTTATTTATTTATTTATTTATTTATTTATTTATTTATTTATTTATTTATTTATTTATTTATTTATTTATTTATTTATTTATTTATTTATTTATTTATTTATTTATTTATTTATTTATTTATTTATTTATTTATTTATTTATTTATTTATTTATTTATTTATTTATTTATTTATTTATTTATTTATTTATTTATTTATTTATTTATTTATTTATTTTCATTCATTCATTCATTCATTCATTCATTCATTAATTCATTCATTCATTCATTCGTTCAATCATTCATTCATTCATTCATGCCGTCCTTCCTTCCTTCATTCATTCATTCATCCATCCATCCATCCATCCATCCATCCATCCATCCATCCATCCATCCATCCATCCATCCATCCATCCATCCATCCATCCATCCATCCACCCATCCATCCATCCATCCATCCATCCATCCATCCATCCATCTATTCATTCATTCATTCATGCATTCATTCATACATTCATTTATTTATCTGTTTTCCCGTATTTTATGTCTCAGTCGTGAAATATGTCGTAAAAATGTATATATCAATTAAGTAAGTGAGAGTGTATTTATCTGCGTGTGTGATGAGTGTATGTATCTGCTTAAATTGTTTTTAAATTGTGACTCGATGGATGTACGGGTAAGCAAGAATGGATGAGTCTCTAGAAATTGTTATGGAAACTGTGATATATATTGACATATTGTGATATTAGTTAATGACATATTGTGAAACAATCATACTTATATATTGACGACCTGTGATAGTGATGAAAGATTTAATGTAATGACGATATAACAATTCACGTAATTTAATTTTTACCAAATAATGACAAATAAATGACTCTCAGAGAGCGAGAGAGAGAGAGAAAGAGAGAAAGAGAGAGAGAGAGAGAGAGAGAGAGCTGGGTGTAATTACCCGTCACAGATGCTAACATAATAAATCATTATTTTTTAATTTTCACACCCGTGGACAGTGATGTTGGTTTAATTCAATTATATTTTCATGTGCTATTATTTCTTATAACATATTAATTTGATGTCTACCATACATAAATATTCTATTTGATGATAATGCTGGCTCTTGAATAAAAGTTTCAAAATCTCTTCTAGATATATTTCCTTCATTCCACTTAATCCCATGATGTACAGTTGTTTATTCATTGTTCACTTTTTGTATTTCACTACGTAAATCATAATATCGATGAGGTGGATTAATAATCCAATATCCTACATACTTAGGAAATATGAAATCAACAGCTGCTTCTTTTATTATTAAATTATCACTACTATCTCGTAAAAATAAAAAATAAAAAATTAAATCCATTATTAGATGTGTTCTTACAAATCTCATAAGTTAAACTAATCTCTTTTATAGTGAAAAGCCTCTTATATTTACTTTTAAATTTTTACATTTAAGTTTATGGACTATGTTTGTTAAAGGATTATATTCAATAATTTTATCATGTAATATTAAACAATATGCTGTTGTATTATCTACTATACTTTCTACCGATTCAAATTCAAGGCGAATATCAATATTTCCACTTTTTACTGACTCAATTTATCTGGAACAATCGATAACTATTATTAATACTCTTGATAAAAATTGTTCCATAGTGTAAATTAGTTTTTCTACGTTCTTTCCATAATATAATTTTTTAAATCTATTATACATAAAATATATAATCGCACATTAGTAATTTGATTATAATCAAACAATGTTGTATCAGCTGAAAAATTATTTTATTCTGTTTGTTTGCAAAGCTAAAATTACATATCTTGGTTTTTCTAATTGTGTAAAAGTTTTTATAGTTCTTTATTTGCAACTATAGTGAATCAAACAAGTTTCTTAGAACATATATAGTAGAATATATCGAAATCTCTCGCGACGCCCGGGTCTCCTGCCGTATCTACGTATACGCCGAAGACCTTAGTCACTGCCATTCCTGATGCGCTATATATCGTCCGAATTTCGTGCGCGATAATCGCTCGCGATGTTTACTTCTAATTGTACGATTCAAGACTAAAGTTTCACTCTTACAATTTCTAACGGAGTATAAACGATGAAAATATTATTTTAAGTATCGAAAATAACAGTTCATAGTGGTGAAATAACAGATCAAAAGGAATATATATGTTTAAGCTAAAAATGAAATAAAAAGATATTTATAAATTTAAAAATATGTTTATAATAAATTTTGGATGCAATAATTTATCTATGAACATTATTTTAATGGATAAAAGATATGTTCTGAGATTTATTTGATGAAAATAAGCTCCATTGAAGCGAAAAATACCCGTTCTACACAAATAATACCCATTCTATGCAAAAGCAACTAAACTTGGATAAAGTTCTTTTAGTTATTTAAATAATTTATATTGATAAACAAATGTTCTAATACGTGTAACTATATGCTCTAATAGTAGAACTAATAAACTAAACAAGAAAATCCGATTGTTTTTATTGATATATTAATATACAACGATATATAAACTTTAAACGTCTTTTTTCCCCAAAACTTTACCTGGGTTAAGTTCTTTTGCATCCAACGCCTCATATGTAACCATTCGATTACTATTTAATATTCTCAATAAGTAAAGTTGATTAATTTAATTTATTATAACATGTTGAACCCAGCACTGTAAATTAGTTAAGAGGGTACACCACCTTTGAACCTACAAACAAAATTTATTTGTATTAGTCCATAAAGACTCTTCCTTTCAAAAGCAATTTTTCCGAAATTTTGTTTTCTATAAATACTTAGTATTACTTTTAATTTTACCATAAAAACAGATCAAAATTTTGATCCAGGTCGTCATATAAAACCACCATAGTTATTAAGCTCCTAATCCACTACCCACGGGATTCCAAGTGATCCCGTCGACCAAATTTCTCCAGGTTTGGGAATATTACTTTTCAATACATTAGTTATGGTATGAATACAGGAAATTAATTTTTACTACGTAGAAAATTGTGTACATACATATATATGTTAAAATTAATTAATAATATTAAATAATTAATTAAAAAGTCAATAATATATATGTGAAACTTTTTCTACGTAGTAAAAATTAATTTCCTGTATTCATACCATAACTAATGTATTGAAAAGTAATATTCCCAAACCTAGAGAAATTTGGTCGTCGGGATCACTTGAAATCCCGTGCGCAGTGGATTAGGAGCTTAATAACTATGGTGGTTTTATATGACAAGCTGGATCAAAATTTTGAGCATTTCTTATGGTCAAATTAAAGATTCTACCGAGTATTTATAGCAAAAAATTTTTTTATAATGATTTCTTTTTAAACGAAGAATTTTTATGGACTCATACATTTAAGGTGTGTTTCCTTAAATCTATCCTAAGTTTTACATCTACTGTTGTTACAGCACAATTTAAATCGTTTCTAGATTTACTTACAATTAATTCTCGTTTAGAATTAGTAATAATATATTTATAATATTCGCAAAATACTAATATTTTTTTTATGGAATTAATCAATTGAACTGTTGGTATTTTGTTACAACTATGTTACTTTTACTACTCCATCCAGCAATAGTCATATAATTTTCTTCATCTAATCGTAATGAAATTACGTTTTTTATTGTTGTAGTAATTCCAACATTTTTAGTTTGATCAATATCAATACCGCTTAATTCATAACGTATTTCATCCGACGTAAAAAATAAAAGATTGCTGACAATGCATTAGCACTTAGCTTCTTCAAACTAAATTAATTGTTCCAATATGAAATTCTTTTTTCTTATGAGTTAACATAGTTATCTCTCTTTTGTTTCGCCTGCCGCCGTGTCGGATACACGACGATTTATGCGCTAGGTTATACTGCCTACGCGAGTTTATAAAGAGGCGTCGAAAATTTTTCTGAGCGTGCATGACTATGGGAAATGTGCGCCAAAGAAGCGTCGTGATTTATTGAAATTACACGCACACGACGTTGGGGAGCACATTTTAATTAAGTGACACGCAGGTGACGTCAATTAGCGGTAACTGCCGGTTGCAGATACTTGTGTATCAATGTATTCACGTTTGGCTTTATAATTACAATTATTATTGTTATAGTAAAGAGTCACGACACGCGTACGCGACTTACAAAATGACCTTGGTCTTTAAAATTGATATCTCAAAGATGCGCCGCGCCGATTTGCCGTTTTCTAAAAATAGCGTGATGTAGCAGAAATAATCTGAATTGAAGAAATGTGTCTTTTATTTTACTTGCAAAATAGTTGAATTATATAGATTCTCATGAAATGAGTTTATATATTACTTAATGAGATTTAAGAAAGTATTTTACATTAAAGCCAATTCATGTATGTAAAAAGACTCTTTGTAAAAGTTAAAAACAGATAATCTTAGCTTTATAAACATTAGTTTTTTCCACAAGTAAAATGATTTTTCTTCTGAAATAAAAAATAAATAACTATTTTTTTTTTATTTTCTTTATTTAAAGTCGCATTGACAACTAGGCCATTAGCGACTTATAAAAAAGAATCTAAATTATGTCATTGAGTTTAATGTCTTTTAGAAATGTAATCACTTTGATAAACACTAGAGAGTCGTTGAGCATTATCTTGATATCTTGAGGAAGATTGTTTTTTCTTCTTTCTACGTTAAATGGAAGACATTCTAATAGAATGTGTGGAATAGTCAATCTCACTTTGCAGGTGTGACATTCAGCAGGAGCATTTTTTTCCAAAATGTGTTGATGTGACAAGAGCGTGTGTCCTATCCTCAGTCTAGTTATTATTTTTTGATCTTTACGTGTTAGCTTGTGGTCTTGAACTTTGTGAAAAATATCGTCTCTAATCGAGCTTAAGAAGGTCAGATTTGAGTCTCGCCATTTATTTTGCCAAAATAGTAATACTGCTTTAACTAGAAGTTTTTGTGCATGTTTTATTAGAAGTGGGCAGTTTACTGGAATAGGTTGATTTACTGTGAACTCTTGAGCGAGAGCAGCTGATCTTATTTGATTCGGAGAATTTAACCTGGCTTTGGTTATTACAATATTATATTTTTTCTTGATGATTTGGTGAATCTTTTTTTGGATGGTTTGGATCAGCTGATTGTTAGTATAGGGTTTAGTTAAATTTAATTAACTGTTGTAGGATGGAGTCAGAATTAATATAAATTATGGCTTTCAAGTATTCACGTGAGTCTACTATTTCAAGAGCGTTTATGATGGAAATGCATTTTGCTTCGGTCTCTGAATATAAGTTATGCAGTGGAATTTTGATTTCATCAACTGGAGAAATTATAACGACTCCTGTGCCTGAATCATTTTTAAAACCTTCAGAGTATAAAAGGGCTGTATCTATGTGGTACTAGATCTCGTTGTACTCTGGGTTTAGTGATGTCATGATATCTACTATTTCTGTCGGATTTAATGGTTGGACTCTTAAGAGAGTTTTTGGAAGATCTATATCTAATTCGGTAAAAAGGTTTTCAAGTCTTTTTGCAAACGGAAATGGACAAAGTTTATTCATAATTCCACAGTTATTCATGTCAATGAAGATTTGTTCACATGCTGGGTTATTTGGATTAGCAGAGAGTTTGCAGGCGTATTTACACATTAGGATTTTTCTTCGATAGCTTAGTGGAGGTAGGTTTGCTTCTGCAAGTATGCTGGGAGTAGGGCTAGTGTGGAATGCTCCTAAGGCAATTTTGAGTCCTAAGTTATGAATCGGTTCTAACATTTGGGAAGCCGGTGAGGAGTCGTATAATATACTTCCATAGTCTAGTTTAGAGAGAACCGTAGCTTTATAGGTGTTTAGTAGCACTTGTTTGTTGGCTCCCCAGTCTTTGGCAGCAAGAGTCTTGATCAAATTTAATTGTTGCTTTGCTTGATTTTTTAAATCTTGTAGATGGAATTTCCAGCTTAATTTAGGGCCAAAAGTACATCCAAGAATTTTCATTCGGTCAGTCTCTTTGACTCTATGATTTTTTATCAAAAGTTCGATGTCAGGATATTTTAGATAACTCTTTGTAAATACAATGAATTCTGATTTAGTACTTGAGAATATGAATCCTGAAGTTAGTGCCAATTGTTGAAGTTTGTTAAGAGAGTTTTGTAGAATTTTTTGTGTCGACTGTAAATTTTTTCCTGAGCAATAGATCGTTAAATCATCAGCAAACAAGCAGCAGTGTACTGGAGAATCTATGTTTTTTACGATATCATTTATAGCTATTAGGAATAGAGAAACACTTATAACTGAGCCCTGTGGCGCAGCATTTTGCAGGGTTTTGATTTGAGAAATAACACCATTTGCTTTAACTTGTACTAGTCTATTTTTTAAAATTTTTTTTATAAACTCTAGCATATTACCTTATACTCCTGCTTCAAGTATGATATCTAGAATGCGGTCTTTCCATACCATTTCAAAGGCCTTTTCTATGTCAAGACTCACTGCTATTGAATGTGATTTATTCTGAAACGCCGTACAAATTGCATTTTCTAGCATTATTGCTAGACTCAAGAAATGATTTCAGGCGCTTGTTAATAATTTTTTCCATTAGTTTGCATAGGTTGTTTGTAAGTGAAATTGGTCTGTAATTTTTTGGATTGGACTTATCTTTACCGGGTTTAGGTATGGAAATAATGGTAGCTAATTTCCATTGATCCGGAAAGACTCGGTCAGACCATATTTTATTGAAGATTTTATGAATAAGTTCTATTGCAGATTGTGGAAGGTTTTTCAACATAATATTTGGAATTTGATCAGATCCAGGGCTTGAGTTTTTGCATGATAGTAACGTATCAGAGATTTCGACAATTTCAATTTTTTTGTTAAAAAATGGAATTTCTAGGTTTTCAAAATGTTGATGATTGTATTTCGTTGAGTAACTGTTTTTATACTGTAAAAAGTCTCGATCGTAATTATCGTTACTCGAATTTTCAGCGAAAGTTTGTGCGAGTTTGTCAGCGATTTCATGTGATTTAAAAATCATTTTGTTGTTATCTTTAAGCACAGAAATTTTAGTAGATTTGTATTTACCCTGTATTTGTTGAATTTTTTTCCAGATTACTGATGAGGGAGTGTTGACATCTAATTCGGCAACAATTTTTAGCCAAAAAGTTTTTTGGGCGTTTTTAAGTGTTCTTTTGGCTATCGCCTTACGCTTGTTATGCTCTATCTTATTTTCGGAAGTTTTATGTTTTTTGTAGCGATTGGAGGCGTGTTTGGATTTTTGAATCGCTTTTTCACAGTCTGGGTTCCACCACGGGACTTGTTTTTTGTTCAGCTTAATCTTTTTTACCGGTATTGCTTTGTCTGCCGCTGAGAGAATAATCGCGTTGAGTTTTTCTATTTTTTCGTTTATTTCAAAATCTATATCTTGAGAGTTTCCCTGGAGCTTCAAAAGTTTATTAGTAACATCTGACTGAAATAGTGGCCAGTTTGCTAACTTATAATTGTAGATTTTTTGCGGAGTTAGATTTGAATCCGTTTGATTGGGAGACATGGTGGAAATGTTCAAACTTATCGGATAATGGTCGCTGTCATATAAATTGTCGAGCACTTCCCAATCTAAATTATCTGTTTCCGAGAACGAGACAATGGACAGGTCAATTGCACCGGAACTGCCGGTTGCTGGGTCGAATCTTGTACTCTGATTTGTGTTGAATAGCGAAATTTCAGGGTCATCCAGAAATTTTTCTACAATTTTTCCTTTGTAGTCGGTATTGACGCACCCCCAGAGGGTATTATGAGAGTTGAAGTCACCCAAAATTAAGTAAGGTTTTGACAGTTGGGCTTTTAAATTTTCCAGTTGATGTAAATCTAAATTTTGACTATTAGGTAAGTAAACGTTACAGATTGTAATTTTATTTGGTAAAAAACATTCAATAGCGACTGCCTCTATGTCTGTGTTGAGGGATAATTTGCTAGAGTGTATACTATTTTTTACGAATATAGCTTTCGTAGTGGATAGTCTGTTATACACTTAGTATATCTATAGCGCCTTGCGCACGGTAATATTCCCCTTCTACCCGAACTGCAGCCAATCACGGCGCAGCCGGGTAGTATATAAGAGATCGAGTTTCGAGACTCCGTCTGACTTCTGACTTCTCGGCCGACCAGACCAGAGACAAGTCCTCGACCCCGACACTAGAAAAGAATAAACAACTTCCAAAAGTTACCGACGTCCTTATCATTGCCTAAACCGGTACGCGTATTCAAAGAGCGCAGCGGGAGAGAAAAAGAGACGGGAGCGCGAGCGAATCCATACCTAACCGCTATCAGCGCCGAGCCGCCGCGCTCACTACAGAGCGGTCGGAACAGCTCTCGCGTTTACTATAAGTAAGGGGGCGCGCGCCTCCCGAATCAGTCGGCCTCGGCGCACCGCACCGGCCGGACCTCCTAGGTTGAGAGCAATCTCCCGAAGTAGCTAGTGTGCGGTGCACGGTAAGTGCCTAGTCTTATCTCCCAAGGAAGGCTTAGCTCTCAAGGAAGCCTTATTAGGAGGGCAGTATCTCTCAGTTAATCACGGCTCTTGACGAACGCGCGTCAAGAGATCGGGGGCAGTTGAACGAAGTCCCTGATAGGAGAGCTGCTTAAGGGCGTCGTTCTCTAACGAGAGTCGATAGCGTCCTTTAGCAGCGTTTTCTCCTCGTATCCTACAACCTGGAGCCGGGAGTTAATAATTTAACTCCTGGAAGTTCAGTTGTGGCTACGCAGAGACAGGCTCTTAGAGAGCGCGTGCCTCTAAGAGTCGGCCACGACGCACCGCACCGGCCGGACCTCCTCGGTTGAGAGAAATGCCCCTGAAGTAGTCAGCCTGTGATATTCGGCACACATCACAATAATCAAAAAATGTACGGAAGGATTGAGCGGAGCAACTCCCCTCTTCTCCCCCCTTCTCCTTACCCCGCAACTCTCACTTATAACAAGTCTATTTTTAAAAAAACTATCATATCCTTTAATTGAAGCGCAGAAGTCGTTTTTGAAGTTAGTTTCTTGCAAACATATGATATCGGGGTTTAAGCCATATAAGAGTTTTCGTAAAAAGACGTACCTCTTGTAGTATCCGTTTAGGTTCCACTGACACAGTATTATAAGTTTATTTATTTTGTTTGGTGTATTATCCATTTTAGTTTGATTTTTGAGCAGAGAGTTCAATTCGTTTTATAATCCTTCTAAAAGCCGATTTTATGCCTCTGTTTTGAAGATGTGGATACAGTTTTCTCATCATTGACGATATATTAGTGATTACAGGGGAGAATTCTGAGGCTAACCTATCGATTTCAGGGTTACATCTCGATCTATCAAGGAAGTTCAAAAGCTGGAGATAGTTGAGGGAATAATTGTTGATTGGATTATCTATTATTTCTTTAAGAGGGAATATTTTAATTTCTAGATTGGAAGATTTGTCTTGTTTTGAGTTTTCTACTTTACTTTTCTTGGCTGGGCTTTTGGTATTTTTTGAATTTTCTACATTTACTGGGGGCTTTTTTGAGTTTTCTGTCAGAACTGGGGAGACTGCGTTTTCAATGGAATAAAACTCTTCTGATATTGACTCTAGGCTAGTTTCTGAGCTTGAGAGAAATTTAGAATTGGTAAGAGATGTCGAGTATGAGGAATCAGAGAGCGGACGTTTGAATGCAGAATCTGAGGGTCCCTTTGGCGTAGAGTGGGTCCGGTGTAGTAAGTCTGTGCTGTCCGTCGGAGTCTCCACCACAGCAGGCGTGGCTGCAGCTCCGAAGTCAGCTTGCTCTGATCGGTTTTGTGTCGTTCCTATTTCTTGGTTTGTTATTTCAATAAGCTCAGTAGTAGAAGACGATGATGCTTGCATAAGCAGTAGTTGGCTGCTTTGATGTGCTTCACATTGCCGGGCTACGTGACCCTCTTGTTTACATATGAAACATTTGAGAGTATCGGTAGAAGCGTATATCCAATACGTAGTGTTATCATAGTCGATTTTGAAGGAGCCTGGTAATTTCTGAATATCTTCCGGGTTTACGTAGATTTGTCGCCTAAAGTTTAGAATGTGTGCAAAGTCCGGTCCCGTGAAGCCCGCTTTGATAAAGGTCATTTTTTATTCTAGTTTAACCTTGCAAGCAGTCAAATAATTTTCTAGAACTTCATGAGGTATAACAGGGCAGACATTTGAGAGAATTAACCTTTTAGCACGCACCATTAACAGCCTGATTTTTACTGTAGTATCTTTTATTATTATATGTTTTTCAATAAGCTCATCAGCGATATGTTTAGTAGCTAGGTAAATACAAATTCTGTTATTTGAAATTCTAGAAGTGAAACTAATGTTAGTTGGTTGGGTGAGCTTAGCAATTTCGTTTACGTAATCTTTGATCTAACTTCCCTCAATAGAATCTATTATAATAGCTTGCTCTTTTCTCGGGAAACAATCTGATTTAATGGCACCTGCATAGTTGGGTTGTGAGAGTTGTGATTCTTGTTGTGATTCCTGGTGTTGGTTCATCTCGTTGTGTGTATTGGTTGGTGCACCTCTGTAGTCAGAGGAATGCATCTTTGGTAATTTTGAGCTGCAATTGCACCCAGTGCACTTGCAGCATTTAATTTCACTAGCACTGAGAGTATAAGCGACACTAATGAGATCACTTATGAGAACACAGCATACGTGAGGATGAGACTCGTGATCACTGTAAACAGACGGAGCGTAAACACGTCCGACCTGTACGGAGACTGTGAGTCGACTGAGAAATAACTTATCATTAAAATGATAACTTTGTCGTAACTAGTGTCACAGCTCGTTTCAATGACCCTAAAAATACCCAACTAATAAGATTTAAGCGATGCAATATTTAAGGCATGTAACTACCCTCCAAGTGGCAAAATTGCGATCCCCAATCTCTGTGACAATAATACTATTTTACATGCTAAATAATAAATTAATACCATCAAATTATTATAATTAATAAAACATTTAAGTTTATGAAGAAGTTAACTTATTATATCACCACAAGAAAAGTATGGATTATAAAAATCGTTATAAAACAAAAACAAATTGACGAAATTTAGTCTTTTTAATTTTAAACCTTTATCAAAAACATAAAAAAAATGACATTGATTTATCTGTGTATTAGCGTCATATGCAATATCATGATCAGGACAAGCTGTATCTAATAAATTTATTCCCTTATCTCCTCTTAATAAACGTTTCTTAACATTATACCTGGCGGTAGATTTCTGACACTTCTTGTACGCATTATCCAGAGTAGTCGTAGACAATGTTTTGCGTGTTAATTGGAAGCTTTTAAGAAGTATTAAATATATGAACAAACTTCTTAAAATGATCGGACTTTAATGCAAAAAGGAATGTTACAGCCGACAAAAAATCGCCAAAAGCTGATTTAATTCATTAACGTACTTATTTGACTTTAAACAAATTTTATAATATTAATTTGCTATTTACAATTAATGTTGCAATAATTAAATTGTATACCTTTTGAAATGTTTATAGCATGATTTGTTGCTTTTATAGTTAAACTTACATTTAGTTGTTAATATTTTAAATAGAAACTTTTGCTAGGTTATTTAGACGTACAACATGATTCTCTTGCATGATATTTTATAATTCTTAATAGTCTTGTTGTAACAAGTTTCAAGAATATAACAATAAATATCTGAATAGAATGTAGGTGACAATGTTCGTGTAATTATAATAAATCATTGAACTATTTTGAAAAATATACTTTGCCTACTCAATATTTCAACATTCATAATCATGCTGTAACAAGGTTGTAGGACATAACAAGAAATAATAAAATAGAATAAAGGTTACAGCAATTACGTAATAAATAATTATACATGAAGTAGTTCAATAATGTTGCAATAGAAAATAATAAATATTAAAACAGAAAGTAGGTCGAAGCAATTACGAAATAAAGTTTTATTATAGAAAGTAGGTCAATACATTTTCTAATGAAAACTATTAAATACTTACGCAATATAAAATGTAGGTAAGGAAGCAAAAATGAGATTTATTCGTTAATATAAACTCCTAAAAATTATTAACATACATAATGAATTTGATAGAAATTTTAATCTTAAATCGTACATGAATCTTCGCTACCAAAAATAAAATAAAAAAAAAAAAAAAAAAAAAAAATCTATTATAACTGGTTCGTCTAATTGTAGAAAATCTAATGCTCTTATAAGTCTATTAATTAGTCCTAATAGTTTAAGATTTGAAAATTTATATATCTATTCTAAATCGTTAAATCAACCAAAATATTTATATCTTGAAGAAATGATGAGTAATTTGGAAAATATTGCCTCTTTTATCTTTTCAAACAATGTAGATATTGTATCTCCTCAAGATCCGATACCTAATTTAATATTTTGTCAGCTTCAATTGAAACAGAGATATATCGCAAAAAAAGTTGGAATAAACGTATCTCGCAGAAGTGGTTAGAAAATACGTATCTTGCAGAAGGGGTTAGAAAAGACTTATTTCGTAGAAGTGGTTGGAAAACACGGTATTATCCGCATGATACCGCATGTTTGGGGGGGGGGGGGAGGGAGCAAACATTTTTAGGGCCTGCTTTACATAAGTCTGGCGTAGTTTAAGTTTGTACTACTTATTTTTATCAGACAGCGAGGTACGTCTTTTTACAAATGTACTCCGAAAAAGTGTTTTCAAACTAATTCTGCAAGACACGTCTTTTACAACTTTTTCCGCGAGATACATCTTTTTCAATTGGAGCCGTCGATCAATTTTTGATGATATTGCTTCTGATAAACAGAATACAATTAGAGAATACATTTCAATGGGTAGACAATAGACATGCTAATATAGACTCTTCCTTTTTTTGTCAGTCATACGCTAAGATTTGGAAACAGTGAAATGTTCAAGGCATTACATGTAGCATTACTGAAGTTATCGTTGTAAAAAAAAATATTTTTTTTGCATAATATCTTTTTTTTTTCAGAAAACAAACCGTCTTATTACCTACAAAATTTCAAGAATATACCTGTATATAGAACAAGTGTTGAGTAAAAATTTGACTAACTTTTATTTTATAGTTTTTAAGTAATAAATGTTAAAAAAGAAATGTTGTCACACAGTATAACAACTGAAAAACGTATTATATAACATCGTTTCTGTTCATAAAATGAAGGATTTTATGAGTACTTTATTGTGTAAAAATTTGCTTCCCAAGAACCATTCTTGCATTGAAATAAATTCAAAAAACCGAAATTTGAAAATTATTAAATTATGAATAATGGCCATTAAAAAAATTATTCAACCATTTTCGGTGATACTTTCAAGTACTTAACGGGTATTAATAGCAGACATCTGTGCAAATTTTGGAAAATAATAATAAATATATAACTCGCAGCCGCGGTTAGCCCCTCTTAAGCCGCACTGGTGACATACCCTCTTAATTTGAAATAGTGAAAATTCACTGTTTCGCAGTGAAAACTCAGCCACTACATGGATTAGTTGCTGAGTTCTCACTGCGAAACAGTGAGATTTCACTGCTTTACAGTGAAATTTCCAAGGTTTCACTATTTCAAATTATAGAGTAAACACAGACTCCAATCGCTTGACCTTGTGCCGTAGCCTGGTCGAGCTGTTGGTGGAAGCTCTCTGACTCGCGGCACATTCTCGCCTGGAACTCGGCGATCATCGCTTGTGCTTCCTCAAGCTCCTGTTCTAAGCGTTGCCTCTCCTGCTGCCGATTCTGGACACACTGGTCCGCCGCTGCTTGTGCCGCTCTAGCGTCGACGACTCGAAGGCAGACGTCTGCCCCTAGGTGGCGGCCCTCCTCTCCTCGGCGATCGACGAATGACTTGAAGTCGTTGCACGCCGCTAAGTGTCGGCGGTGAGCTTCGAAGAACTCCCGCTTCTAGGTGAGGAGCCCTTAGGAGGCGTCTGTCGCTTCGCCTGGGCTTGGACTTCTGACGGCCTCGATGAAGGTAAGGGCATCTTCCTCGTCATCACTCCCAGACTCGCTGGGATCGTCATCGACTACTTCCCAGCATGTCGCTGTTCCCCCTGCCCCTGCTTCTGCATCACGGATGGTCGGTTCTGCGCTGGTGACGACTCTTGCAGGTCGATAGTCGAGAGATGGTTGGTCCCCCGAGCCCTATCCTAACTCGAGAGGGACCTCATTAATTACGAATCCCTCTGATATTAAGCTTCCAGAGGGGCCGCTTGGCAGGACGGGTCGCCGCTGACCGGCCAGTCTCACCACTAGGCGGAAAGCGAGTGTCGCATTAGTGTGCTCGAGTTCTGGTCTTGGATCCATTTTTTTCCTAGGAGGGAATAGCGTACTTAGTAGAGGATTCCCAGGTAACCAAAGGCGCATTTACAATAGATAGTAGTTGAATGAACAGATATAGATATAATTTGAGAAAATCGTGATTCTAATGTTGTCTTTACCGTTTCAGACCATGGGCGTCAAGGAGATACGTCGCCACAGGACGCGGAAGGTTTTGTGGACCCTTTTTGTCTCCCATGACCTCTTTTAGGTTTATCTTTCGCAATTCTCGCAGACGTTACGTTGCACTCAATCCTTACCTCGCGTACTCTACTTGGTCGTTTACCTACTCGATTACTGACAATCTTAGCTTTACCCTTAACTACTAGATGCATTTGACACAGCATACCACGCTCTTTCCCTACTATTACAGGCCCATCGTTCGCTCGCAACTCGTCTGGCTGAGGCTCGAAGTTGCTTGGCCCCTCGCTGTCCTTAGAAGATTCTTCTACGATTTGCTCCATCTTGTTTCCGGATTTGTCAGTTGATTGGTAGGTGCTGTAGCCTTGTTTTTCGGAAATGACGTATGGCCCAGTATATTTAGGGGTCCATTTAGCAGTAATTCCTTGTAGCGCACACGAAAGAAAGCAATTACGCCGCAATACTTTCTTGCCAACACCATACTGCACATATCGCCGCTTGCTATTATAATATGCTAATATTGCTTTGTGTTCTTGCGATTTTGCTGAATTTTCTGCTGGTAAATATCGCACTTCACGTAGTTTGTTCATATTATTCGTAGCTCGTTCCAATTCTCTAACGTAGCTGTATCTGCTGCATGCGCTGCGGCAAGTTCTTCTTGTCTCCGAAACGTACTTGGGGGCACAGACGTATGTCCGAAATTTAGAAAAGCTGGTGACAATTCCATAGATTCTTACACGGTCGTATTATAGGAAAACACTAGCTCGGGAATATGTGAGCCCGAAGTTCTATGGTTTTTCTGTATATACGACGTGATGATGGTCTTGAAAGTGAGGTTTATTCGCTCTACGCGATTTGCTTATGCATCATAAGGTGGTATTGTCGTATGGATAACTCCATGTTCTTCTAAGAACGGTCCACTATCTTGCTTTTTAATTCTGTTCCATTATCAGAGTGGAACGTCTCCGGTACTCTGAAGCGCAGGAAAATCTTCTCTCCGAGTTCCCTTTTAATCGTTTTCGCATTTGCCTTGCGAATAGGGATACACTGCACCCAGCGACCGAAAAGGTCCATGAATACTATCATGTATTCATGATTGCACGGTGTAGGAGAGTTGAACCCCATAATAGCTCCAGCTACTATCTACCACGGTCTCGTTACAATAGGCCGGCCCATCAGTTCAGCAGGTGCTAACTGGACAGCTTTACACTGCTGGCATACTGTGCAGCGACGCACGTAATTCGATACGACCTTATAAATTGACGGACAATAATATATCAATGCAATACGCTCATATGTCTTTGCGCAACCCAAATGCCCAGCTGTAGGCTCGTCATGCTCTTCGTGTAGGACTTGCATCCGCTTTTCGTTTGGTAGGACTAGCTTCCAAGCACCCTGATTCTCTATAAGATCTTCGATTGAAGTATTTGATCGATAATAATACAGTATGTTGCCAACTATTTTCCAATATGGATGATCTGTAGAATTGACGTGAACTGTTGGTACTCCCTCAGTCGCGATCGGTGTAAGAACAGGCTCAACGTGCGCTTGTGCTTCATTGGTCTTATTCGAGTGAGTCGGTGAGGTCCTTAAGTTAGCTGCAGTGGTAGGGACCTGATCTACACACCCCCGCTCTTTTCCCGCACGCTCTGTTACGTTCTTGTCTGGATACGTTCTTGTAGTGTATCCTGGCCAGCTATAGCCCCAGCAGACAAGATGGGAACGAGGTCCAGGTTTCTGTGCTTTATTTTCGTCGCTGGTCAACCGTCGTGTGGGACTTCTTCTCTTCAGACTGCTGCCCCTCTTATAATACGACCCTTTGACGGTGGAGCTTTCACGGGACCAGTCAGAGTTAGTTGCTTTAGCTTTTCCTCGAGTAACTTTTCAATCATAGCTGAAATGTCTTAAGGCGTAGTCTGCGATATCGCTGTCAGAGTTGGAGCGATGCGCTTTGCACTCAATTTGCCCTCGACCAGGCGAACTTTCCGCAATCGCAGCCAGACTCATTTTATAATAATTGGTCGGTGCGCGTGGTCCATTATACGCCAATTCAGGTAACAAGCACTTATCAGCTGGAGGTGGCTCCTTCCAGTTACGCCGCACCTCCACGACAGCTTCTTCCTGTCGCGCCAACCGAATCAGAGTGTCCAGATCCGTGGATTTCTCTTGACTCACGATCGCTTGCAAATCTGGCGATATATTTTGACAAATGAGTTGTAATTTTCTTTCCTCGTCCCAAGGTACTTCAAATTTCCCAATGTACGAGAGCAGAAAAAATATATATTCGGTGACTGGTGCCGCAAATCCTTGGGCGCGCGCCGTCGCTTCCGTTACTAATCGCTATTGATAACGGCTATCATCGTCGTAACAGCGTCGAGTTGCCTCGCAAATGTCTTACCATGTATGCCACTTCTTCCTGGATTGACGACACCATTAGAGTACTGCTCCCTTCAGCAACTCTGTCATGGCATTCAAGAGGTGCTCGTCCTCTATACGGGTCAGTTGCGGGACTCATTGACACGTAGCAGAAATTCTTCTATACTACGACCATCTTTCTCACCGGAAAACTTAATATTTCAGGATCAAACTGTTTTTCCAATCGAAAAATGTGCTGTTCTGCGATAGTTGTTTTGGAGTACAGAGACACTCTCCTCCCCCTACACTCTTGCCGGAAAGAGACAGTCTGATCACTCTGGCGAGCCATCGCTGGTACTCTCTCTCTCTCTTGGCTGTTGTATCATTGAGATGAAACTTGGAGTATTCGCGTTAAGTCGCGATCTACCTCCTCTTGCAATAACCTCTTCTGTTGTCCGTGGATTATAGTTTAGCAGGTAGTCCTCTTCGTAACGAAAGACGAACGTGTCTTGGAAGGTGACGCCTCTGTTATATTTGAGCCTTGTGCCTTGTCATTGTTGCGTGTTCTCCGATTCGTTACTATGCCTTGTTTCGACGTGTTGTCCTTGAAGTTTTAGGACTTGTTGACCCTGCTATTAGTATTTGCGTAGTCTCTCATTTCTATTTCCCCTTGCGCGGAAATGGAGTACGTCGTTCTGTCTAACAACGTCATCCTTATCTAATTTGTATTTTCAAGCGCATTTGCGAATTGTCTTGTGCCAGTAGAAAATACCGTACTTGGGTTATCCGTTCTACTTGTACCTCTTGAGCCGGTTGCTGTAGTAGTTATAGTTATAGTTTTAGTACTCGTTACTGATACCATACTTGGTGGTACCTGTGGTACTAGTCATCTTGATTTCCCGGAGTTACAGTGGCGGTAATGGCGGTGGTGGCGGTGGTGTGAGCGGTCGAGTAGGTGGTTCATATACCGGTAGTATAGGTACTATTGTAGGTGGTGTATGTACCGGTGCTGCCGTAACAACCATAATAGCCGCCGCTACTCCTGCACGTGCACCGTGTTGTATATTGCCAGAATTTATTTGCCTATTATCTTGGCATGGCGTCATAGACATATTTAAAGAACTCGTCTGTGCGGAGCTGGTTGCTGTTGGATCAAAATCACTTGGTAAGCCCATTTCTGTTCTTTGGCTTGCCAAATATTACTGTCTACCTAGAATTTCAGTCTGTATCCTATTGCTAAATTTTGCATCCGTTAATACTTCGTCAAGCTTCTCCTTTTGACGGATTTTCTGCTATTTAATGTTTGTCCTACCTAAACTACAAAATCGGTTGCTGTGTAGTCGCCCCGTAAGCGTCTATATATCCTATCGCTTTTCGAAAATTGCGTGCCATTGCTTTTTAATTCCAGCCTATTTAAAAAAATATCCAGCACTTGTCCGTCTAAACGTAAAATCCACGGTTTGATCTCGGTTCCTACCGTTGCATCAAAGGAGATGTTGTATTGATTCGCCATTTTCTTGTGTTATAATTAAATTTTAATTTTGCGCAAGAAAAAAAAATGTAAATTTCAAGTATGATTTCAAGTTTTGAATTTTAAATACCAGTTATTAATTCAAACTATCAACAGTAAAATAAAGTTTATTTATTTTCACCAAGTAAATTGTTGTACAGAAAAATAGGGCGCTGCAAAGTTTTCGATAAGAAAAAGTATCAATTTTCGATTACTTACACTAATAATCCGCTAATCAGCTATTCCTAGTGCATATAATAGATCTTGAGCTTCCTCAAAAAACTGATTTTGATGAATTTTCTCGAGTCTACAAGCAGTACGAGCTTCCTTGCTGGAAAATGAGTGGCGTTTATTTCCCCCCTCGAACCGTTGCTATTCAACGTTATAAGCAAATATTTGGCACTGCTGGCCAATACTCAAATTCAGCAACTATATGGTACCCAAAACCGTAGAATACCCCTCATTGAATATACCTACAGCCATGTAGGCGGCAATTTCAATGACTTTTTGACCAGAATGCAGATGTTTCGGATTCATGCGCCAGACTGTCGAGTTGAACGACTCGTTGGAATTTTGCGTATGACCACCTAAGCAATGCGTTAAAAGTTCATCATTTGAAAGTTTCTCAAACATTGGGAGAATGCGTTCCTCAACTTTTTCGTCAATCAATCGAACAGAATGCTTAAAAGATTACAGTTGATTCATGAATGCAGCCTTGCGCCATTCACACCAGCTGTCGGCACCTGCTGGATAATTATCGTGCCGACGAGATTTATCTGTGGAACAATAATGATTCAACGTTGCTATTATAGTTTTTTCATCTCTTGGTTAGAATTAATGTTTCTTCTAATTGCCAAACCATAATAGATCGTTAGCTTTTTAATGAGACTTACCTCCGAGCTTCTTTTGCTGCTTTTTATTTCGGAGTCGCGTACCCATATGTTCTTGTACATCCCCACGCATTTATTTTTTATAACAGGGCAATCGTCACCATATGGATTTATCTTCAGTATACCCGCAAAAGTTTTAGAATTGCCATTGCCGATGTAATCTGTATATTTCACGCCAAATTTCTCTTCGGATTTTGAAAACATTTCTATGATATAATTCACCTCCATCTTTCCTGCTGAACCTTCGTGATTTGAGGAGTATGATTCTTTGTGTTCTTCATACCATTCTTCAAAATCGTCGTCGTCTGATGTTTTCTGTTTTAGGGTACAAGAGTGACTGTATGCACTTTTCACGACGAGGTCGACTACTTTGCTACAGTAGTCCGCAATGAAAGTTTTTACATCTTACAGTGAGGTAAAGCCACGTTTTTTCCAGGATCCATCGCCAGACACTTTCAAATGAGTTTTGGTTCTCCCATGTTCTACATTCTTTTCTCGCTCCTCTTTGACAGCTTTCTTACTGACAATTTTGAACATCGATTCCGACGCTGAGTGAAGATGCTGGACTATCTTATCGTCGTTGATTTCGACAAACCTTGACACAGGTCCATGAGACCACAAAACATATTGATGCCTTCTCTTTCAACACCAAGAAACCTCATAACGAACATGATCCGTCTATTTATTTCGCAACCGGTATTTATCAACGGTACTGAACTGATACACGATGGAACAATTTTAAAACCTAAGCCTCTATGTACACTCTCAGCAAATGAGAATTTTCGCGCACTACTTCCTGTATCCAACTTTTTATCGTCTGATCGAGTAGTGAATTGATTACCGTGAAATTTACGTTTATGCGGCTTCGATGAACGTTCGAAGGTCAATTTTTCACCTTGCGGATAACTTGCCATGCTATTTTTACGACGTGTACTCGTCAAGAATCAGATTAAATCTAATCGTTGATGCTAGAAGCAGCAAAGTAGACACACGTACACAGAGAGGGATTATACACCTTGACACTTCATAAAACCGTATTATTGCTCAACACGACACTACTAAAAACACTAAAGCTTGTTTTGAAAGACCGTTGAACCGTTTCAGGTATGAAATTCGGAGTAGAAGATCGAGGGGCCGATCGCGCACTCGAGTCTAGCCAAGCGCTCGCGCACCTGCTCGACGTCCCTTTGCTTTCGGCTCTGTATCTTCGGCTATATCTTCGGCTCTTTATTGGTTCAATCGCAGTTGAATGACATATACTACACTGCGACTACACAGACTCACACCTACACAACCATTTGTAGTCTATACAGTACAGTCAAGCGAACAATTAAATTAGCAAATACAAGAGAAAGTGATCAAACGTACTGTATTGTTTATGAAATGTTTTATTTAAACATAAATTAATTCTGCAAACAAGTAATTCATTTTGCCAGAAAAATATTTAATTTCAACTGCCGAAAACAAATGTAACGATAAACTAAAATAATATAGTTTATGAGTAATTTACACTATTACTCAATTTACCAAAACAGAATTTTCAATAATTAATTTATTTGTAAACATTTCAAAATAAAGAAAAATTTTAACAACATTTTGGGACTTTTTATTGAGAATGCTGAAGGAATTCCAAATTCAAAAATGACGGATCCAAAATGGCGGACATTATACCACCACCAAACCCGTTGTACCGCAACAAATGATTTTAGATCAGTTTAAAGTATCGATATGGGGATTTTCGGGGCCACTGAATCTTATTTTAACCTCGAAATTTCGAAATTCAAAATGGCCGATACAATATGGCGGACATTACCCCCCACCAAACCCATTTTACCGCAACAAATGATTTATGATCAGTTTAATGTAGCGATATGGGGGTTTTCGAGGTTTTTGAATCTTATTTGAATATCGAGAATCTAAAATTCAAAATGGCGGATCCAATATGGCGGGCATTACCCCCCACCAAACCCATTTTACCGCAGCAAATGATTTAAGATCAGTTGAAAGCATCGATATGGGGGTTTTCGGGGCTTCTGAATCTTATTTTAACATCGATATTTCGAACTTCAAAATGACGGATCGAATATGGCGGACATTACCCATTTTACCACAACAATAGATTTTAGATCAGTTTAGAGTATCAATCTGGGGATTTGTGAGGTAAATGGTTCTAAATGTATCACCGGAATTAGTATTTGTGCATAATGATTCTTATATTTTTCCAGTCTATTAGATTCAGAATTATCTGTCGGCGGTTTGTGTACGTACATTTTTCTATCGTTCTGTATATATATGCCTGCGTGGATGAAAAAAAAATAGAATTTAGCCAAATGAATCAATATTTAATGACATTCGATGCACTCTTATTAATTCTGGCTCCTTGTTCGTGGAGCTTTTACTGGTGATAAATGGCTTTCGCCAATATCATAAATTACTTTGTTCCTAGGTTCGTTGGCATTTGAGTAATGCATGACTTTTAACGTTTCATTATTTTCTGGGATAAACCCATGCCCTATTTGTATGTTTGTGACAGATGGGTAGTTTTTAAATCTCTTTGTTAGGAATTGACGAGTTTGTTCCTGATCTTTCTTGGTGTACAAGAAGAATTTCATATTGAATGATCGCCCATTAGCCCATGAATAAAGAGCTTTAATATCTAGAATGGCTTTATTTTTTGCAGCTTGTAAGCTCGCTCTTGTAGCTTCTCTCTTTACTATCGCTCCAACTCCATCGCAACTACCTTTTCCTTGTGCTGTTGCCAGTGCCATTAGCATTTCCTTGTGCTGTTGCCAGTGCCATTAGCATCAACGCCAAAATCTCTCTTATTGATCATTAAACTACTCATTTGTTAACGATTTTTAAAATGCTGTTTACAGCAGACAAACCTTGCAAATTTCAGGTATAAGCTTTTGCTGCATTATGTATACTGCAGTGGCATCATGCGTAGTACAGTCGGACATAGATACTGTACTGAAATGCTTTAGCTTGCCTGCAGATTTATAATAAACGACAGCAGGAAAAATCGTACTCTGATCATTATTAAAATGAAATGCCTGTGCAGCATCTTGAGCTGTAAAAGCATAGTTCTCAGCAAAATCAAATTAAGCAAGAACTTATTCATCGGAAAGGTTATTTTTCTTCTCAGAAATAAACTTTGATTGTACCTTAGCGATGAAGTGATGAGGTATCAACTTTTCTAGGCTAGAACATAAAGTTTCAATAAATTCTTGCTATGTTAGACATTGTTTTATCAAAGTGTATCTATCGGTTCATTGCCACGTGCTGAAGATGACTTGATGAATATTGTGTTCATTCATAATATTCTCAACGTAATTAGAAAAGTTTGAATGTCTGAACAAAACTTGCAATCATTTAAATAACAACTGGGTTTGGGATCCTTACATAGAACGCAGTTCAAACAATCTTTATAATTCTTCAGAATATTGTTTGAGATTTTTTCTATATTTACTGCATCAATCATCGCCTTGAAATTTTGATGTATCGTACACATACATACGTTGTGTGTACCAGAGCATCATGCACCTTTTTCACCATCTTCAAAAATACTGACGGTATCTTTTTTATTTGTTTTTTTCATTGTGAGTAGTTTCTGCAGGTAAAGTTTTTCCACTTTTTGCAACAGGAGAAGTCAAAACTCCATCTGATTCTCTTAACTTTTTGGCTTTACGAGCTATTCTGTAAGCCACACCAAATTGGTCCATAATTTTACGTATTTAATGAGGTTAGTTGGTAATTTTGCAGGATGCAAATTTCTTCAAATTTCTTTTTTAATTCATTGGTATTTTTTGGATTTGACTTTCGTTTTGGAATGTATTTGTTTAAAAAAAGTGAATCTTAATTAAAATATACACCCGGGGTAGTATACAATTACTATAGTATAATGGTATAACTCTAAAAAATCATTTGAAATTAATTACAAACTAATTTTAAATTAATTACAGATTAATTGCCTTTGACACGCACGCGAAATAACGCGCTGAAAATAGGAGTCAACTAACCAGAGGTTGCTGACCTACCACCACAGGAAAACAACTTTTCAATATCGACACACGCAGATAAGCATGACACTGATTTCTCACCTTTACATTATATTCTATCAGCTCCTACACGCGCGAATTTTGCAGCCGTATTACGTTGTATTAAATCCTGTTGTAATCCTTATGTTCAGTCGTTCTTTGTTAAATGGTCGAAATCTCTAAAAAAACTTAATTATTTCAAATTCTGAACTAATATTTTTGCTCAAGTGCAGAACTCACGATATTGTTCCGCAGTACATTTTTAATATTAATAAGATAATTAAAAATATGTCGTTTCATAGTAACTAGATTTCGAAAATATACAACTATTTTTCTAAGTATGTTAAAAAAAAATTGAATCTTGAAATTTCCAACTTGAATACTCATATTGTTGAATTTGAACATTTCGCGCCACATCCCCTCCATGCCGCACCAGATGGCGATCCAGCCCCCCCCCCCCTCTCAACTCCAGCTATGGGCCGCATTACCGCTGGCCTACAGACGCCAGTCCAGTTCCAGCCACCGTTACTACTAGCTCATTATGTACAGCCGTGTTTGCTAAATAAAGCGCTAGTCTCTCGGCATTCGAGAATCGACATATCTCTCTCTCTCTCTCTCTCTCTCTCTCTCTCTCTCTCTCTCTCTCTCTCCTCACCTTGCGACAATCCTCCCGCTAAAGTCAACATTGATCCTTCCAGCTGAGAGCTTCAACCCCGACGTCGAAATTTGAGCTGCCCGATCGGATTTCAAACTCAGAGCTATCCATTCGGAGACGTCGAGCTGAACTCACCACTGAGAGCATCTCGCTGTCACGCCTTATGGAACCGACAGCCGGAGCACCGAGTAAGTATACCAAAGGCCGACCTCGCGACGCTCTCCCGAGTACCACCTGAGCCTCGCGCCTCACCGCCTAACCCTGTAGCGCGCGCATTGTTTGGTACCCTGTATTCTCGACGGCGTACCCGCGCTACGCGCAGCCATCTTGGTGAACGCGACACGCAATTCGGCGCTCTGGCCGACGCGGCGACCTAAGAATTCACTCCTCAGCTCGGAGGTCTGTTCAACGCGACGTGCTCTCTGCATCGACGCCGACTAGGGAAGCTCCTCGGCGCCGCGATACAAACGAGCGTAAACGCTGCCATTATCGCCTCAAACTCAGTGCGCGGGCCTGACGTCACTCCGCCGGGAAGGCCTGGCTCTCTCTCTCTCTCTCTCTCTCTCTCCCTCTCTCTCTCTCATTCCCGCAAAAAATCAGAACACTGGAATCGCCGCCTGGCCGGATTTTTCAATCGCCTCTGGAATTTGGATTTTAGCAGTTAGCAACGCTGTCTTCTAATTAATTTCAAATGCGCGGGAAATTTCAAATAATTGAATTATACCTGGCATTTTAATCACCTGCATTACCGATTTGTGATAGTGTATTTCTTTTCCTTAATTTTATTTAATTACTTGAGTATTGAATTGCTGATTGTTTTGATTAGTTGGGGTACTTTTATTAATTTAAACTGCTTTATACTACTCTATTTATTTTTTATTGTGTTAACTTATTTTGTATAGTCTTAATTATTTGTATTGTCTTAAATTATTTTATATTGACTTAAATTATGTTGTATTGTCTTAAATTCTTTAAACTATTTAAATTATTATTAATTATTAAAATTATTAAAATTATTTTTAATTATTTAAAATTATTTTATTATTTTTAATTAATTAAAAATATTTTATTATTTTTAATTATTTAAAATTATTTTTATTATTTAAAATTATTTTTAATTATTTAACATAAATTTTAATTATTTTAAATTACTTTGATTTATTTAATAATATTTTTACTTATTACACTTTATTATGAATTGTTTTAACTACTATTAGTAGATTTTTAATAATTTTTATTTGACTCGGCAGAAGTTTAACTTGACTTAATTTATTTTGATTATTTGAGCAATTTTCATGTAATTTCTAGTCATGAAACTGATGTCTTCTGCTAAATGCAAGAGGTTGCATTGCTCAAATGCACAATTGCGTAAGTGTAAACGCTGTATAAAAATTTATCATTACGTGTGTGATAACTGGAAATTGGTCGGGGGCATTCAATATATCAGCGTACAATGCAAAGCCAAAAATGTAAATAATAATAGTAATAATAGCGAAGTAAACAGTATCAATAGTAATAAGGACAAATCAGGCAACAAAAAGATACTTTTAGACATGCCAAAGAATACAAATAATTCTGATAATTCTCTTAATGATAACTCTACAAGAAATACGTTATTAATGAAACTATGAGCCTCGACATCTACTCGTATTGCCTCAAATGTGAATACTGTCACAGATAGAAAGAAAATCGCTGACAATTTTTCCCTACATAAAATTATTGTACAATGTCGAAATCGATGTTTGACCATTAGCAATGCGTCAACTACCGTACCAGCAACTGAGGGGTTGATTGACGAACAAGTGGCTCGAATTTCCTCACTAGAGAGTACAATTGATCTGCAATCATGCCAGCTGGAGGATTTACACAACGATCGGTTGCAGCTGTTACAAGAAAATAACATCTTGAAAGAACTGATGCAAAACTTGTTGACCAAAACTTCTGTTCTTATCGATAATTTGAAAGGTAATTACAATGACATGCGTTCCAGCAACGCCAATAGTGCGAATGACTCACATGCAATAGATAAAAATGCAAATAACGATAATATTAGCGGCTGCATTGACGGTGACCCTGCTGGTGTTGAGAACTGTGACAACACCAGCACGGAGAACAATAATATTTTAGTTACTGAATTGACGTTATACTCGTCGATGATAATGATGAGGTGTTGAGTGCTGGCAATCGAATGGCGTCCTTCCCTAGTCACCATTATATTATTGATGTTACAATAAAGACACACACCATCACAGCGCCTAAGACATCTTCATTTACATATAGAGACTACAAATTCATAGATCAAATACAGTTACTTTCCACACTTCAAAACTGCGATTGGTCGCCACTCGATTGCTTAGACGACGAAATTAACGAGAGACTGACGTGTGTGAGCTTCAACCTCATGGAGTCTATATATAAACTAGCACCCCTAAAAAGCTTCACGCCTAAGAATAATACTAAACCTCCACGCTATTCGCAGACGGTACAAGAAGATGAGGGATAATAAACTTTGGCTCGAATATTTACAACTGGCTTCAGAAGCTGAGAAAAGAGCAGAATATGCCCGCAAGTCCTTTCTTCAAAACAGAATTTTTGAGGCACTTAATCATAAAAAAGATATCTGGAAGGAGCTGCGCTCGCTCGGGCTATTGCCTGCTGCAAAAGAAGAACTACACGGTTTTATTCCGGAAGAGCTTAACTCTCACTTTGCTGGGGTGTCGATCTCTCAGAGCGAATGTGAGAAAGAGGTGAGCAACATCCTGGCCTTGGTTTCGGAGGATGGCTTCAGTTTTAAGGAGGTTTCTTCCGCGGATGTGGTTCTCGTCGTCTCTGATTTCTCCTCGCAAGCGGTGGAAGAAGACGGCATCCCACAAAGGCTAGTAGCCGGGGCTCTTCCGGCAATTGGCATACATCTCGCCAAACTATTTAACATCTCATTTTCTCGTGGCGTTTTCCCGGAGACTTGGAAGAAGGCTCACTTGGTGCCTTTAAAGAAGACAGCCGTACCATCCTCGGTCACGGGCTTTCGTCCGATAGCCCTTTTGAGCTTTCTATCCAAGGTCCTTGAGAAGATTGCACACACTACCGAGATACCGAGATTGATTACCGAGTACATAACTTCAAAAAATATCCTTAATCCTCTTCAGACCGGCTTTAGACAATAGCACAGGACTCAGACCGCCTTACTCAAACTAACTGATGATATACGAGGTGGCATCGATGGCATTAATATTGATGGTGTTAATAAAAATAAAAAATTGCTTACTATAGTACTCATTTTTGATTTTAGTAAGGCCTTCGATACCATCTCGCCGACGAGACTGCTACATCAACTAATTAGAATGGGGTTTTCCAGGAGCGTTATTCTGTGGATTAGATCTTATATATCCGGGAGAGAACAAAAAGTCGTGACCAGAACTCACGGGCAGTCGGATTGACTTAGCAGACATTCTTGACTATGAAGACGTCAGACAATTACTTTACGCAAACGACCTACAAATTTACACACAGACTGAACTGACTGAACTACAACAGGGCATCATGCGCCTGACGGCTGCAGCACGAACTGTGTCGGCATGGGCGTCGTCTGCGGGTCTGCGCCTCAATGTCAGTAAAACTAAGGCTATTATTTTTGGTTCAGTGTTCAACATCAACTCCTTAGAAGATCTGCAGTTACCGGGCATTGAGGTGGAGAGCGGCGCATTCGTGCCCTTCGTTGACGCGGTCTGGAATCACGGTGTTGTTATGGATTTGAAGTTGACATGGAGACAACATGTTGAATACGTTACCAAGCGCGTCAATCGCGTTCTTTATGGGTTGAAATTTTTCCGATCCTGCACCACCGAGGCTCTGCGTAAGCAGTTGGCGGGTGCATTGATTGTGGCATACATTTGCGGTGTCAGGAGGGATTAACACATCACCCCCTACAGATTGGAACTGGACTGGCTAAATATTAAACAACGACGTACATATTTCGCCGCGCTCTTACTCTATAAGATTATAAGAATAGGGAAACCCCCTTATCTTGATGCATTTTTTGATAAAACCAGGCCAGAACCTCCAGTAGGGGCGTGACAATCAGAGATATCTCAGTTCCAGGATCGTGCACTGACGTAGGCTTTTAGAGCTCGCGGTTCACGTCTTTGAAATTCCATTCCCCGCAACATCAATTTAAGTCGGCGATGCGCAGGTACATACGCTCACAAAGCAATGATGAAGATTGCATACTTTCATAAGCTATGGTGTAGTCCGTCTTTGTATTTATTATGTATGTATGATGTTTAGTTTCTTAATAATTGACGCAACCTATACATTTCTGTGATATAGTACCTGACGAGCATATTTTCTTGAAAATGTGCGATTATGTGATATTTTACTAACGTGTGTGTTTTAGATCGTATGTGTGTGATTTGAGAAAATGTTGCTATTGACTATTTTACAAAAGTAACGAGATATGTATTTAACACGACGTATGTACTATAGCTGTGATAAAATGCATTTAACAAGCATAAAGTGTACAAAACAAACTGTGATACTTAAGACTTTTTATGTAATATTTTTTAAAATTAACTGTACTATTTTGTTTAAAATAGAACAAATAAATGCATATCAATCAATCAATCAATCAATCTCTCCTTCATTCCATTTCTTTTTCGCTCTCTCTGGCTCCCTCTCGCGGTCTCCCTCTCATGCGAATGAGTGTCACTACGCTTTTCGCAAGCCTCGCATTATCGTCACGAACTTAAGTGTGCGCACGGCCTGCCGTCGTTCCCCGGGCACTCCTGGCTCTCTCTCTCTCTCTCTCTCTCTTGCCTCCGCGCGGTCACGCTTCCCCGGAACGCGCATCGGGCCTCTCCCGTCTTGCACACGGTTCTGCCCTTTCCTACCAGTACTTGGAACGCGCATCGGGCCTCTCCCGTCTTGCACACGGTTCTGCCCTTTCCTACCAGTACTTGGAAGCACGTCGGGCCTGCCCTGTCTCCTGCATAACTCGCGCATCAGGACTCAGCCTGTCTTGCGCGGGGCCCCGCTCCTCCAGGACGCGCATCGGGCCTGCCCCGCCTTGCGCTTGGTTCTGCTCTTTCCCAGTGATATTCGGCCCAATCATGAGCAGTCTCGAATTTCTGGATGGCTATTGAAAAGACTTTCCAGAAGTCGAGCTATCTCCCTTTCCAGAGGCACTGGAAAGTAACTACTTCCTGAACGATGACTACGTGACGGTGGAAGATCTCTGCAATACACAATGGCCGGCTACTACTAATACATGGACGGCTTTATGACGCACGGACACGCACTAAGGCGCCCTCCGTGTCCGACAGCACAATAATCTAAGTGAGAAGCTAAGGCGACCCTGGACAACATTCCGATAACCGCCTCCAAACTTTCGACAGCTCGAGCGGCCCTCGAGTCGCACTACAATCAGCGACGTGTTTTGGCGCAAGATTATTTCAAGGTTTTGCTCCATATGAAGCCCCTTAGGGAAGAATCAGCAGCTCCTTGATGATCTGACACGGCACTGAAGTAAGCTCGCCACACTTTGGACGAACCATGACAATCATAAGCCCGAAATACGAGATCTGTGGCGAAGCTAGTCCGCCGATGTTCTCCACCGGCGTCAATAATCCAGATTCAGGCTCAAATTGACCGGCGCACAAGAGTCCGCCCACGACGGACGGCAATCGTAATGATCACACCAGGTTATGTCATTCGAAGCTTAACATTAACTCCACCATCTGGTAGATGTTGATACACGTCAGGCGGATCGGTTACTTATCTGCTTCCTAATCGAAAGAGCATGGCCACGGTGGGCGGGAAAAATCCTGTCCATCTTCATCGTTCATGGAACGAGGCGGGTGGGATGTCGGATCCTTTAAGTTACTCACTTCACCACCTCGCATAAAATGCACATTTCTTATAAAGATTACATTTTGAATGAAAAAATTAAAAAAACAGAAAATTTTATCAAAAATAATAAAGAATTGATGTTTACAAAGGCTAACAAGGGAAATGTCACTGTCGTCATTGAGAATGATTGCTACCTAAATAAAGAAGTGGCCCTTAGTGACCCTAAATATTATAAATAACTTAATAAATCACCTCTTCCGAAAATGAAAAATGCTTTTTCGACGTTAATTAGCAAATGGAGGAAAGAGGAGTTCTTGACTGTGATGTATCATTTGCTGGCATAAAAGACTATTGTACACTACTCCGGGTGTATATTTTATTTAAGATTCATAAGCCAGGTAATCCCGGTAAGGTTGTTGTTTCTGCTATAGGCAACCCCTCCTATGCTCTTGATAAGGGTGTATCATTTATTTTAAACAAATACATTCCAAAACCAAAGTCAAATCTAAAAAATACCAATGAATTAAAAAAGACACTTGAAGAAATTTGCATCGCGAAAAATTACCAACTAACCTCATTAGATGTTGCGTCATTTTTCTCTAATTTTCCACACGAACTATTGTAATATTACAAGTATTGAGAAAAAGGTGGAAATATGTTAAAAGCATTATCCCCCTATTAAAACAAGAATTTTTTTCAGGTATTAAGTTGTTATTAGACTTAACCTACTTGCAGTTCAATAACAAGTATTATGAATAAGTGGTTGGTGCCTCGATGGGTTTTTGTACAAGTCCATGTTTTGCGGATATTACACTCGAAGTTTTAGGAAACAACTGTTTAAATAAATTAAAAAGTAGTGTTTTATTATTTAAGAGATATGTTGGCGATTGCTGCTTAATTAATAAAAAGATTGATTCTGCTAAAATTTTACAAACACTTAATAATTATAATAATAAATTACAGTTCACG
Organism: Gastracanthus pulcherrimus; assembly: GCA_949152435.1. NCBI lineage: Eukaryota > Metazoa > Arthropoda > Insecta > Hymenoptera > Pteromalidae > Gastracanthus > Gastracanthus pulcherrimus. The sequence goes on from OX424572.1 coordinate 160,429,302, forward strand.
GTAGAGGTGTAAAAAGATAGAAAAATAAACTTTCTTGGCATGGAAATTATTAGAATGGATAATGACCGTGTCATTACGAATTGGTACAAGAAAGCAACAGCTTGAGGTCGCTATATCAATTTTCTTTCTCACTACCCTCTATCACAGCAAGTTGCTATTATTCATAATCTAGTAAAAAAATAATTAATATTCAATTCTGAAATTATGTTTGTTTTGATATGAACGTTTTAGCCAAGTAAATTTGTGTTTTAGTTGTTTTTGATATTCAGTTTTTAAATAAAGTTTGTTTTTAATATGAATGTCTTGGCCAAGTAAATTTGTGTTTTACTTCTTTTTGATATTTAGTTTTGAAATTAAGCTTGTTTTTAATTTGAACATTTTAGCAAAGTAAATTTGTGTTTTACTTGTTTTTGATATTCAATTTTGAAATTATGCTTGTATTTGATATGATTTTTTGGCCAAGTAAATTTGACTTATCATTTGTTGGTTTTCTTTTGTTTTTTTTTTAATTCGGGGATTTCAAATGGTTAATTCAGTCTTTAAAATTGTTGACTAAAATCTTGAAACGATTTTTCGGGCCAAGTGATGTGGTTTTCACTTGTATTTTTTTATAATTTGGTCTGCACAGAGAATGCTTTAGAACAAAATTTACACTTGAAAATTCGAAAACAATATTTCTCGAAACGTGTTTTTGTGCCAAGTAATGTGGTTTTCACTTATTTTTTTTTATTTTTTTATACAACTCGATGGATTTTGGAAAATTACTCTTGTCTTCATAATATATAATTTAAATCATTTTAATCGAGGTTTTGTGCCAATGATTTGCTTTTCTCTTATGGAATTTTAATAGCTCGGTGGATTTTGAGCAAAAAAAATTTTGCTCTAATATTTTGAAACGAGTTTTTGGGCCAAGTGACTTGATTTTCCACTTGTTTCTTTTAGACAATTTATTTTTGAGAATGAATCTTGACTTTACCTGATTTTTCAAAGTTCAGATAATTAATTTGAAATTTCGAATTTAGTTTTGAAGCAAATTTGTTTAATTTATTTCAAATGAATTTCTGAATAGCGAATCTGACATCACTATATTTTTGAGGTTTAGAAAATTGATTTGTGATTTTGAATTTTATTCTTGAAGCAAATTTCCTTCTATATTTATTTATTTAATTAAAATTGATTCTGCCTTCAATTGATTTTTGAAGTTCAGAAAATTAATTTGTAATTTCAAATTATTTTTTCTTTCAAGCAAGTTTCCTTCTATTTTCATTTATTTATTTAAAAATTAATTCTGACTCCATTTGATTTCTGAGGCCTTATTATCCAAATGCTTGGCTTCCGATCGACATCCCTCGTTAAGTTCATTCTGCATTTAAAATCAAAATGAGCGAACTAATTGATTAGGCGTAATAAAATTATGCCTGCAATATCCTTTGTGGTAGGTGAGTAGGTCACTGCCGTAATAAAAACCGCTGCTAACTGCCTTAGCAGAAGGCTTTCTCAAAGGAGGGTCTTGATTAATCGACTTTTAGAATCTCATAATGGAAATTCGCATTAAACAAATTAATACTTATATTAATTTTTGATTTCAGGGTTCAACATAGCCTTAAAGGAATTAGTTCGAAAATAACTTTACGTATATATTATATATTTTAGTACGTAGTACTAAAAAATTAATTTCGATTTGCTAAAATAGCTATTTTAGAAACAAATGGATACATTCTTCAAAGTTCATTTTTTTAAAATTAATAGAAAATCACTCATTTTTTAAAAATGTATGTCTATCTCTTTTAGGCATAGTGCGTTTCTTACACATACGAATTATACACGTAATTATTGTGCACAATTTAGCATTGGTCAAATATATCTATATATAATTTGACCAATGCTAAATTGTGTACAATAATTACGTGTATAATTTTTATGTGTAAGAAATGCACTATACCCTCTTATATATCTTCAATACAAAGTGCAGAAAAAAATCATTTTTGATTTGATAAACTAGCTACTTAATAAAAAATCTTTAAATTCATGTTTATTTTTTAAAAATAGCTTAAGAGTAGTTTTAAGAGACATAAATCGAAAGAAAATCACGCGCAGCTTAAGAATGTATGTCTATCTTTTATAAATATCTCAAATAAGAACAGTAAAAAAAATTTTTTCTTATTTTTTAATATTTTTTAAAAAGTAATTATTTGATCAAAAAACGTCATAAATATTATCCAAGTAGCTCCAAATTTCTATATAATGTAAGTTCACCCGTATGGGATAGGTGTGTAAAATTTCAGCTTATAAAATGCTTCCCTGCAAGAGTTATGGTGAACACAAATTTTGGTTTCTTACACATACACACTAGTCCGGATGTTAATTTTTTTATTTTTATTTTCACTCGGGCTGGGCAAAAATTGCTTCTAGAGACCTCAAAAACCATGAGCGCATAGGTTTTAAACTCATAGCCTCGACTTTCCCGTGCCTCAAAGCACCATGTAAAAAACGGGCCAAAACGTTTATCCTTTGGCAACCCAGTGAAAATCGTGGAATTTTAACTTGAGAAGTGTATTGTCCCATGTATTTTGAGCCGCTGAATCGAACGGTGCTATTAATTTTTTCCAGAATAGTGAAATAAAAAAGTAATAAACCAAAATCGCCGAAAAACGCGAAAAATCGCAAAAAATTGCGTCAAAAATTGACTTTAAACGTTTATAAACAGTGAAAAGTAGACAATTTTTTTCAATAACATATATTTTCATGTATTTTGAACTCCTAATTCAAATGGTGCTATATTAGCTTTTGTCGGTTCAATCGAGAAAACAAATTATAAACCAAAATCGTCGAAAAACTCGAAAATCACGGTAAAAAGGTCAAACAACGAGTTTGTTACAATGTTACTGATACTGAGTCAATTATTTTAACATAAAAAGTATAGTTGTATAGTTATTTTCTGTTTTAGGTGAGTATCTTCATTTTTAAACAAAGAAAATCCATTTTATAACGGTTGATGTCTAAATAATGATAATTTTTCAGAGACCGAGAATAAAATTGTCACATTTAATTTCCTAGGTAATTTTTTTAATCCACTAACGATTATTAAAAGTTTATTATTTTTTCTGGTTGAACCAATTCAATATATTTATTATTTTCATGTATATTAAAAGTATTTCCCACTTTAAAATTCTTTGTACTTTTATCTGATAATAGTCACTTACATTTTTAACAATTAATTTTTAATAATTTGTTTTTAATCATAATAAAATTAATTCTCATTTTGAAAAATTACTTGATTGCAGTCAATCAAAAAAATCTTTAATAATAACAAAATAATTATAACTTTCATCGATACCGGTATGAATACTTTGGTATCGATAATTTTTTTAGGTATCGCCTATCCCTAGTCAACACGCAAATATATTCGCTCTGAAATTGGCTTCGTGACGTAGAGTGATATTTGAACGCCAACACCTTCAGTAAAGGAGTACGAACGTAATGTTTAAGGGATATTGTATTTTTTAATACGCCTAAGTAGAACTTCTGGCAGCAGGGAGCGCTGAAATCGCCGGTTTCCTATAAATATAGATATACTAATTGAATACCGATATAATTATGTTCGAAAATACAAATATCTAGTATTAAACGTAAAAAATATCATATAATTTAACAAAAAAGAAATATGTTGACTTTAATGCATAGTATATTATGAAAAATTATAAATTTACTTAGCTCTGTATCGATATTAGCACTGGTTTTCTGTTTAAAAACAGTTTATTATAAATGTTTTGTTGACCATTTTTGTCAAATATTATTGTAAGTGCATATAGATTCAATAGGCATATTTGATATATGTTAATACCTTAATAAGCGTTATAACATATATGAAAAAATTAACATTACAAATTTTTTTACATATTTGTCATTTTTCGCAGTCCACCAGCTTTCGTCTTTGCTTTTTTGTCTGCATAACTACAATTTCACACGTTTTAACAGCACATTTTCGTCCCACACCAAAATAACTTTATTAATAAAATTATTGTTATGTTAGTAATATTAAGCAGTTAACTTGTATTATTCATAACTAGCGAATTCAAAAAAGTAAACAAATCATCATAGCCTAATATCTCAGTCAATCACTACCTACAACAGTGCACTCTACAGTATAAAGTACCAAACGATCTATACAAATTTTAATCTTATAAATCTAGGGATATTTCTATCTCGATCGTACTCCTTTACTCTAGTCTTCATGGCCAACGCTGCGTGTTCTTTGACTATTCGAAAACTCCGAACGAAGGCGCTAATATAGTATAAATGACTTTAAAGTATTCTCGGATCAGCTGATACAAAATAATGTGACAATACAATATGCCAGTTTTCATCTTCAAGATATCTGTCCATCAACAATTTTATTTAGTTTTTCAATAATGGCTTATAATTTACGTGAAAGAGTCAATCACATTGGATATTGCACTAATCAAATAGGTGCAACTAAATAATCTACCAACGATAAAACAAGTACTGGCTAATAACTCTTTTATAGATAATAAAATATTATTTCTTTAGCTCCAGTACCTTAACAACTTGTACAGACACAAGTAAGCCATCGCCAATGTAAGTGGACTGGGAAAATTTCCATATTGAAAAGAAAAAAATTTCGGTTACCATCGAGCAGGACAAGGTAGTCGATGATTCATCAAAATTGCAAAAGAACGATCCTCTTAAAATGGCGACAAAAGGTTTGCATTGTTTAATAGTCAGTTGCTATTAGCTTTTACAAACGGAGAAAAAATGTAATAATTGCATAATTTTATTTTATTAACATTTAATTTAAAATCTTCTTTAATTTTATTTACAGAACAATTACATGAATTGCTTGGATCTGAATCTGAATCTCCATATTTTGAAAGTACACCTCCTCTGAAAAGGCGAGCTACTGAACCAATTATGACTGCGAAATTGGCAACAGTATTAGAAAAATGTAAAATTAGTAAAAGAGACGTGATGCATTTGTTGATGGCCGCTGCAGAAGCATTTGGCATTGATACGCGCAATTTAGTATTAAATACTACATCTATTCACGAGGCTCGTCAAAAATTTCGCAAAGAACGATATGAGGCCATTAAAGAACTTGCTCCATCACTTTTTTCTGGTTTACCGAGAACCATCCACTGGGGTGGAAAGTTGCTCCCAGGATATTTATGAAGAGAAACTACAGATAGACTAGCTTTTATTATTACAAGTGGTGGAATGGAACAACTCTTGGGTGTTCCAAAGATCTCTTCTAGTAGTGGAATAAATCAAGCTCAAGCAGTATTCAATACTTTGAATGACTGGTCTTTATTACAAAACATTGTAGCTCTTTGTTGTGATTCAACAGCTAACAATACTGGTCGAATGAACGGAGCTTGTGTGATATTAGAAAGATTAATCGGTAAAGATCTTCTCTATTTTATCTGCAGGCATCATATTTACGATCTTGTACTGAAATGTACTTTTGAAATAAAATTTGGTAACACTACTGGCCCAGAGTTGATAAAAAAATACGAACCAGGAATTAGTGATGATTTTGTAAATGAATCTCTGCAAGAAGCAAAAGGAGAAATTTTAGACTTTTGTTCGGAGTATTTAAAACAGGATTTAATCAGAAGTGATTTCAAAGAATTTTTAGAACTAGTCATCATTTTTCTAGGCGGAAAATTACATAGCGGTATAACTTTTCATCCACCTGGAGCTATTCACCATGCTAGATGAATGGCAAAAGCAATATATTATTTGAAAATATTCATCTTTCGGAAACAATATTTGCTAGACAAAAAGGATGTTGAAGTAAAATGTAGAGACGTTTGCATTTTTATAGTAAAAGTCTACGTTCAAGCCCGGTTTTGTGCTCCGTTTGCTACTCAAGCACCAAATCAAGATTTAAAGTTTTTGACATGTTTGTACGAATACAAAAGAATTGATGGAAGTATATCTGACTGTGCTGTTAGAAAATTTATTAATCACTTGTAGTAGTTAACTCCGCAACTAGCAGCACTAGCATTTTTTGACTCTACTATTTCAAATGAAGAAAAGTTGAAAATGTGCGAAGCACTGCAGTCAAATTCTAGTGCATTTGTTTATGGAAAACGAATTATGGCTAATGAAAAAAAATTTAACGAAATAGTAAATTCAAGTATAAGTGATTTTATTTGCAAAGACTCTTATGAATTTTTTTAATGTTTTCAAATTGACACAACTTTTTTGGCGAAAAATCCATCGAAATGGGCAAAAGAAAGAAACTACATTCATGGCTTGGAAGTTGTTAAAAATCTTAAAGTCGTGAATGATACAACCGAAAGAGAAGTAAAATTCGTGACTGAATTCAACAAAAACTTTTGACTAAAAATGACGAGCAATCGCAGTACCTACTACCTGTGATAAAAGGTCACCGAAGCTTGTTTCCAGATAGCAACAAGAAAACGTCAATGCAGTCATATGAATAAATATTTTGTTTGAATATGTGATTAGAACATTTGATTGACTAAATATGTGAGCAAGCGTTACTCATAGAAAAAAATTCACGTTTATTTTTAAAAAATAGCTTAAGAATAGTTTTACAATACATAAATTTAAAGGATATTACGCGAATTTTAAGTATTTGTGTCTATCTTTTGTATATCGTCAATAACAACTACCAAAGACGAATTTGTATTTTTTAACATTTTTAAAAAAAAGTGATCATTTTATTAAAAAACGTCCTAAATATTATCCATTTAGTTCCAAATTTTTATCAGATCTTAGTTTGTTCGCGCGTTTTCTGATTAAATTCTAATATTTAAACGCTCGCCAAAACTTGCGTAAGATCGCAATAAGTTATGTTCCGAACACGTGGCCGAGGAGCGGAGGTGGTGTAGATAATTAAATGGAGTAAGGCGAGCTTTTGATGTAACGACACAAAGAGAATTTATATTTAAACTTAGTCTCAACTATTTACAAATTACTCAATTCAATTACTTAAAGTGTGTATGTGTTTGTGTGTGTGATATGACTTGCCACGGTCAACACGAGGTGGTTTTAGTGGACGAAGTCGCGAGTCTTTAGGGTGAGCTACTTATCTTACTCAGAGTCCGGCAGGAAGAGAGCGAAAAGGCCCGGGGTCTACAATAGACAACCACCAGCGGAGTTATCCCACCAGGCCAAGGGGAGAAGATGATGGTGACGAGGTAGCGCCGCGGCGCACAAATTTAAATAGTAGCGGCCGCAACATTCTGCCCGCCCCGTTGTGAAGTTACAACGAGAGAAAATCAGCGTGAAAAGAAAAGAAAAAAAAGGATCTGAAAGAGAAGAAGTGATATTAGAAAGTGACTGGTAATAATGCAGTAAAAAGTATAGGATTTTATTTTTAAGAAAACTTGATTCAAAAAGAGGTTGAGAAAGAAAAACAAAACCAAAAAGCGGGGGTATTGTAAGAAATGAAAGATAGAGATGTGTATATGTTTAATAGAATAATTCTTCATGAAGTCCTTGCTCTTGTGGTGGATGCGCCGCCCGCCATGGGTTGCTCAGGCTCGGAGACGAGTATCGGACTCTTGCCCGCAGACTGAGTGCTGTCGACTGTGGGTGCTGTTGGAGCGGCCTGCAGGTCCACAGACAGGCGAATGACCTTGGCTAAAAGTCTCTGCAGGGTTGTTGATGCCGTTTTCGGTGTGAGCACGCGGGTCATACCATCCGGTCCAGAATGGAGCTGTGCAACGCGTGCAAGTGGCCACTTCGTGGGTGGGCCGAGATCGTCCGTAAAGAGGACCAAGTCGCTTTTCTGAATGGCAGCGTTGCGCGGCAGCCACTTGGAACGTTGCTGCATGTTGTGGAGTACCTCCTTTTGCCATCGTCTCCAAAAATGGTTGCGCAATTGCGTCGTCAACTTATAGCGGTGAACAGCTGAAACCGAATCAGAAAAAATAAATGGCTCTGGTAGAGCCGTGAGTGTAGATCCCACGAGGAAGTGCCCGGGAGTGAGCACCGATAAGTCATCCGGATCGTTGCTGAGTGGGCTGAGCGGCCTTGAATTAAGACACGCTTCGATTTGTGTCACTAGGGTGGTGAATTCCTCGAAGGTGAGTTTGGAGTCGCCCAACACTCTGCGTAGGTGGTGTTTTAAGGCCTTGACACCGGCTTCCCACAATCCTCCAAAGTGAGGAGCACGTGGAGGGATGAATTTCCACGTTATACCGTCATTGGCCACCGCGGCCGCTATCTCCTGATTGAGCTGTGATGTTGTTGAGAAAAGGCGACGAAGTTCTGCGCTGGCTCCCTGGAAAGTTGTGCCGTTGTCGCTGTATACCGTGTGACAGAGACCTCGTCGTGCTATAAAGCGCCTAAATGCTAATAAAAAGGTTTGTGAGGTGTAATCAGAGACTACCTCGATGCGTACTGCTCTGCTGACCATACACACAAAAATTGCAATATTTCCTTTGAAGGACTTTTGACCACGTCCCTTTGAAGTACGTAGATGGTACGGTCCCGCGTAGTCGAGTCTCGTGCTGCTAAAAGGCCTGGATGGGGTGACTCGCATGGCTGGCAGTGGGGCCATCTGCTGAACCTCTGGACGACTTTGGAAGCGCGTGCATCTCACGGAGTTTATGACAGTCTGCCGCACTTGATTACGAGCGCGTACGATCCAATAAAGGCGTCAGAGATGGCTCATCATGAGCTGCTGTCCACCATGCAGAGTTCGATGATGAGCATCGCGAAGCAATAACTCCGCTAGATGGCTGTTGTTCGGGATGATTGATGGGTGCTTTTCTTCTTCCCCAAGGAAGTCATTCTGAAGTCGCCCGCCCACTCTGATGATGCCTGAAGAGTCCACAAAGGGCAGGAAACGGCAGAAGGTGCAAGCCGATGGTAGTGTGTCATCTGAAAGCAAACAGATGCGCTCAAGTGCGTAATGTTCAAGTTGAACAGCGCGCCCCAAAGCCAGACGTGCGTGATTAATCTCTTCGCCATTGAGGGGCTGCGTCATGCGATCGTCTTTGCGAAGACGTGCATTGGCCCGCCACCTGTAAACGTACGCTATGATGCGTACAAGTCGAGTGAGAGACGAGAACGTTGACATGGTTTTTTAAAAGGTCTCTGTGGGTACGTCGTCTTTGACAGCAGTAAATACGGTGTGTTCCTTCCGTTCTTCTTGGTTTGTTGTGAAATTATGGACTGAGGGGCCCCACTGACTCCAGTCAGTGGTGATCAACGGGGGCCCGGACCACCAAAGTTTTTCCTCCTTAAGCTGAGCTGGCGAGAGACCTCTGGTAGCAAGGTCGGCAGGATTTTCCGAGGATTTGACATGACCCCAGTGAGCGTCTACCAGAGTCGTTTGTATTTCGCTAACTCGATTCGCCACGAACGTCCTCCAACGCGCTGGATTTTTGTCGCCCAGCCACGCCAAAATTACCTGAGAGTCTGACCAACAGTGGATTCTGGCCGGAGGGATGTGCATAGCTGCCAGAATGCTGTCTATGAGGCGAGTAAGCAGCAGCGCTCCACACAGATCCAATTTGGGCAGGCTGATTGTCTTGATGAGGGCAACCTTACTTTTGGAGATTATGAGCGTTGACCTGGGGGTGTGATCCTCATCTTGTACCACCAGATATACCGCGGCAGCGTAGGCCCGCATTGATACATCCGAAAATCCGTGTAGGTACCAGGATGATGCTTGCAGAGAGCCAAACCATCTGGGAATTCGAATATGCTCAATGTCCGGTAGTTGCCCCTGTAGTGTTGTACAAGCACTGTGAATCTCGCTGTCGACTGGCTGGTCCCACTCGAATCGTTTGATCCAAAGTAGTTGATTGAGCAGCTTTGCTCTTACTACGAGTAGTGCCATCAATCCAATGGGGTCGTATAGGCGAGCGACTGCCGACAGCATTGATCTTTTTGTTGAGGTTTCATCTTGTCGATTAGTGGATACTCTAAAATAAAATGAATCATTAGTGGGATTCCAACGTAATCCGAGCGTTAAAACGACGTCTAGTTCATCGAAAGAACGATCAGCTTCAGAAATAGACTTTAAATTTTTTAATAAAGTGGGATGGTTTGAAGACCACTTATCCAGTGACATCCCTGCTGAGTTCAGGATAGCAATCAGCTGATCTCGTGCATCGGTGGCTAGCTGCAGTGTGTCCCCGCCCGCCAGTGCGTCATCGACGTACATGTGGTTCTGTAGGATGTGGGCTCCAGGTGGAAAACGATGAAGTTCGTCCTGAGCCAGTTGCAGCAAAGTCCTCAAGGTCAGGTACGGAGCACAGGCCGTTCCATACGTGACTGTAGTCATCCTCAAGTGCAGCACAACCTGATCTGGTGAAGCTCTCCATACGATGCGTAACCAGTCCCGATCATCTGGATGAATGAGGAACTGCCTGAACATTTTAACAATGTCTGCTGTAAAAACATATTTAAGCAATCTCCAGCGTGTCAGAATCACAGTGATGTATGTCTCTAGTTTGGGTCCTGCATATAGACAGTCATTTAAAGATAGCCCATTTGAAGAGGGCTGCGAAGCGTTAACGACTACACGTATCTTCCCACTTCCGTCCTGTTTGTAGACAGCGTGATGTGGCATGTAGAAGGCTGCTCGCTTGAGTTGCTCACCTGCAGGAACCAGCTCCATGTGTCCGAGTGAGAGAAACTCGGACATGAATTTGGAGTAAGCCTCTCGTCCTTCAGGCTTACATTGTAAGCGATGTTCAGTCTGCATGAGTCGAGCAGTAGCCACGTTCAAGGATCCAGGACAGTTCGGAGTGCTGGAAATAGGTAACCTCAAAATGTACCTGCCAGAGCTGTCACGCAGATGTGTCTGCTGGAAGTGTTCTTCGCACTCTTGGTCCTGGGTGGAGAGGTTAGGTTTCCCCTTGACCTCTTCGAGCTCCCAGAATCTGCGTAACTCCTCGCAGATGTTGACCTCCGTGGTCAAGTGACTGTAGGCGGTAGGCACTAGTGCAGTATTGCCCTTTGAGTCGACCGGGCCCATCACCACCCAACCCAGCACAGTTTTTTAGGCGACTGGTTGATTCAGCGTACCTTTGCGAAGTCCTTCTTGTAGTAAAGCTGAATAAATATCTCCTCCGATGATGCAGTCTATCCCAGCGGGTTCAAACCAGACAGGATCTGCCAGTGCGAGAGTCTGCATATGCCTCCATCGATGCTGGATTCTAGTTCGAGGCATGGTTGAGGTTAGGGTAGGAAGAACCAAGGCTGAAAAACTCAGTGCAAAATTAGTTGTATGCAGAGATCGCAAAATCACAATGACTGAAGCTTTAGCAGTGCTATTTGCCACGTTCCCAACCCCTCGAATAAGCACACTAGTGGTTTTCTTGGAGAGTGAGAGCGCTTGAGTCACTCGCTCAGATACAAAAGAGCACTCCGATCCATGGTCTAGAGTGCTCGTACCAAAACCCGTTCCCCGCTTGGAGCCTCAAGATAGAGTTCTGCTGTAGCCAGTAGCGTAGACTGGCATTTAATAAGAATTGACTTGGCGTCACTTACTTGACATGTGCCTGCGTACAGACCTGGAGAGGGCATGAATTCTCCCACCGGAGCTTCTTTTTTCGAGGAGCTGGTAGCATTGTCTGGATGCAGCGTAGTGTGATGCAACTCATTGCAGTGAGAGATCCTACAGCGCCCTTTTGATGAACATCCAGGTGTTTGGTGACGTCTGCGAAGGCAGTTCGTGCAGAGATTAACCTCCTTAACGTAGCTGAGCTTTCTGTCAGCTGCATAAGCCTGATAGGTAGGGCAGTATCCCAGGAAGTGTTTTCCTTTACACAGCTGGCAGACAGGTTTGGGCACTTTGTCGTTTGCCTGCTTGTCCACTGGAGCCGTTGGGACTGAGACTGTGGGCAGTGCTTTCCAAAGATTGTTCCCAGTCCTCACGTGTCTGGTGATCGAGTCTAGACTCCAGCAACTGGATGAACAAGTCATCCCACTTGTCGACTGGTCGTTGAAGGATTCTGAAGCCACGAATTCCTTCTTCTATGGTGTCGAGGAGACGAGTGATCTCACTGGAGCACTTGGCGGAGACTGAAGGCATCGAGAGTAGGTTGGACATGTGCGCTAAGAGTCGCACACGCTTATTGTCGTATCGCCTCAGCAGTGTGTCCCATCCTACCTAGAAGTTTGCGCCAATTACTGGCAGATTTTTGAGACGCCTCGCAGCTTCCCCATCTAAACAAGAAAGAAGATGTTGTAATTTTATAATAGGAGAAAGGGTAGCCACATCTCCAACCATGGAGCCGAACATTTCCCTGAATGTTTACCATTCCACCTGTTTTCCAGAGAAACGATGTAGATATAATTTGGGTAGGGATGTGGTCGAGGAAGGTATAACAAAGCTGGCCACAGTGCCATCAGCAATTCTAATATTTAAATGCAGGCGAAAACTTGCGTAAGATCGCAATAAGTTATGTTCCGAACACGTGGCCGAGGAGCGGAGGTGGTGTAGATAATTAAAAGGAGTAAGGCGAGCTTTTGATGTAACGACACAAAGAGAATTTATATATAAACTCAACTATTTACAAATTCATTTCAAAAGAATTCTCAACTATTTACAAATTACTCAATTCAATTACTTAAAGTGTTTATTTGTTTGTGTGTGTGAAAATTACAGAGGAAGAAAATGCCAGTGAGAGATATGACTTGCCACGGTCAACACGAGGTGGTTTTAGTGGACGAAGTCGCGAGTCTAGGGTGAGCTACTTATCTTACTCAGAGTCCGGCAGGAAGAGAGCGAAAAGGCCCGGGGTCGGTGGTTTTGTTCAAGCCTCGACCCCGACGGAGAGAGGGGAAAAAGAGAAAGGAGAGAGAGAAAGGGCTGGGCAACTCGCGACACTGCTCTCGAGACGACCATCAATGGAGTTATCCCACCAGGCCTAGGGGAGAAGATGATGGTGACGAGGTAGCGCTGCGGCGCGCAAATTTAAGGGGGAGTCTGCTTTAGAAGCCGAAAAAAAGCGTTTTCTCAGCGATTTTTTTGAAAGGGAAGGAAATGATTGCGGTAAACGAACATTTGAGAACATAATGTACTATATTTTAGCTTTAAAAAACAATTTTTGTTATAAAAAAATATTAAAATTTCTTCAATTTATGACCATTTTGCCGGAGCGCCTGGAGTCTGCACTTTCTAATCGCTGCCGGTGATGGAGGTCGTGCGGTGCGTCTGAAACAGTCGATACAACATTTTTTTAATTTTTATAAGTTTCTTTTCTATATGAACTCAGAAAATACCGAAGAAGTTGTCAAATTCCAAATTTTTTCGAAGTTTGAAAAAAAATTCACTTTTTTGAAAAAAAAATTCACTGTAAGTTGCAAAAAAAGTAGTTTAAATAATACTTTTGTCCAACTTTTTTAGTTCAAATAGAAGATAATTTAATACTGAAGCTAGATCACATTGATTTTTTTCGATCGGACGTGTATTCTTTTTGCTATCACCGACACCGTTTTCTAAAAGTCGTAAAAATGAAAACTCGAGAAAACGCGCTTTAAAGTTTTCGGTCCAAAAAAATATAAGTTTTTGGGTACTTACAGTAATTAGAGGTTAATCAGCTATCCCTGGGCCATACATTAGTCCTTCCTCTTCTTCAAAAAACTTGTTTTGGCTGAGGGTTTCCAATCTTCGGGCTGTACGAGCCTTCTTGCTAGAAAATGATGCGCGCCGGTTCTCCCGCGTTATGCGCTCAGCATCGACGGCGTCAGCAAAATTTTTGCACTGCTGCCCGATGATGATATTGAGGAGCTGCATGGTGGAAAGTACAGCAGAGTAGCCCTCGTTAAAAATGCCTGCAGCCATATATACTGCAATTTCGACGATTTTATATCCGGAATTCAAATGTTTCGGACTTAGGCGCTACACAATCGAATTGAACGATTCGTTGAAATTTTGAGTGTGTCCGCCTAAGCACCGCCTCATTAAATCGTCATTAGAGAGCTCTTCATAAATTGGACGAATGTGCTTCTCCACGGTTTCATCGATTAATCTCGCCGGATGTTTGTAAGATGCAAGATTATTCGCCGCTTGAGCCTTGCGCCATTCGCACCAACTCTCGGCGCCTTCTGGACGAGTTTCATGCCGACGATTTTCATCCGTGGAACAGTAGTGGTTTAATGGTGCTATATAGCTTTCTTCATACCTTTCACTGAATCAATATTTCGACGAATGGCCAGACCGTAGTATATCGTCAAAGCTGACGCTACAAACGGCAGTGTAGAAGCCGATGCCGAGAGCTATAGTATACCGTTATATTGTATACCGTTCTCCCTACTACTACCCAACATAGACCTTCTAGAAAGTCGAATAATAGAATACATCGAGAGGCGGAGCGCGCGCCCGGGTCTGCCCGAGCATTCGCACCTGCTCGATGCTTGGACACTAAAACTGCTCTAGCTTCGGAAATATGTCGAATTGGCTTCTGAAATTTTGAAGACATATTCTTGGATAGTTTTGGAATAGATTTAAGACAAAAAAAATTGATTTTCGAAGCCGGTAAAGCAGACTCCCTCCTTAAATAGTAGCGGTCGCAACATAGTTTAAACGTACCTAATATGTCTGCAAAATTTCAGCTCGTAACATGCTTCCTTGCAAGAGTTATTGTGGACACTAATTTTGCGTTTTTTAAATCTCCGTTTCTTAGTTTGGCTGTTTTGAGATTATAATCTATGCCAATTATCCCGGAGGGACCTTCATAATCCTAGTCATATTTTTCTTTCTGGGGCTCTTTCAATCTATATTCAATCTCTCCTTCCCAAAAATGTACCACATTAAGCTTCAGGTCATAATAATATTTTGACCTATATTTAGCATGCACTAAATTCAGTGTAGCTTGAGTTTGCATTGCAGAGAGATTGTGAATGAGATCAGCGATGTAATCTCCATATGTTAAAAGCTAATCTCTGGGAGGGGGCGGGGGGGAGGAAGGGACTAGACGGTCTTCTAGCTTTCTGGTGAAATACTAACTCGTAAGGTGTAAAATCAGAAGAGTCGTGACGTGTGCAATTGTACGCATGTTGGCTGATTGGCACCAATTTGCTACAATAATTTATTTTATCAATGTATTTCTTTAAATACTCAGTCAGCGTATGATGCATACGCTCAATTCCTCCATTCGACTGAGGATGACAAGCTGTTGTACAGTATTTATCTATCCTGAAAACGTCTGCAAAACTTCTTAGCATGTCGTTCAAAAATAGCATATCACTTTCTCGGTATATGCTCGAGCCACTTCTAATACCTAGCCGTTCTTAACTGGAATATGAATTCAAAATTTGGTTAGGGAATCCTGAACCATAAGCACGTATGTATGGCCTTCAGGTGATTCCTCGAGGGGGCATAAAAATCCATGATTAATTTTTGGAATGGCTTTGAGGGTGTGTCTGTGATGACGAGAGTCAGACGCAGACGCATTTTTATGCGGACTAGGTTATTTATCTGACATGCGACACAGCGTAAAAAAATTGTTGGACATCAGGGCGCATATTCCACCAGTAATAATCAGGGCGCGTATTCCACCAGTAATAATCTGCGGCAATCTTGTTGTAAATTTTGTTGATTCCTCTGTGCGCTGCCACAGCTCCTTCGTGATATCCTTTGAACAACTTGTAGCGATGCTCCACAGAGGGAATCGGAAGATTAATTAAATGCAAAACTGCTGCAACAGATAAGCCATCAAGCATTCAGTCGAAAGGATCGATAAAATTCGACCATTCTGGCAGAGTAAGAATGCCCATATTCTTTATTACGCCAAAGGTAGCAATATTATTATTATTTATGTGCCTTATTAGCTTTTTAATGCAGTTCGACAAAACTGATTTTATTGGCCTTTCATGCATAACATTTTTTACGAACAAACCGGTTATATTGATGTTTTTGCATTTTGTGGCATAGATATTTATTTTGCATTTGGAATTTTATGATATCAGAGGTCTTTATGTATCGCCGCTCGAGCAAAGTCTCCAAAATTTCAGTATTAAGGAAACAGTCCGTTGTCAATAAACAAACAATGTTCTCTTTATGATGAAAAGCTGGCGTGGCGGCGCTTGCCCATCGAGGGGAGCCCAAGATGTTTTCTCGCGCGGTGGTTGAGCATTCATAACCAAGCGTTTGTCAAATTTTCCGGTGTGCGCTCGAGCTCTTATTTACTTATCGCGCATGCTGACGATCTCAGCTTGCGCGTCATCCGTACGAGTCATGCTGACGTCAGATTGAAATAAGATGCGTTCGCTTTTACTCGACTAACAGCAACTGCTATCTTCATCGTGTAGAGGCGCGCTGCCACTTGATTTTTCACCCAAAGGCGTCTCCTCACTCTTTTTCTCGCTTAATGATGGATTCGAGTTTTCATCCGATTTTCCATCTGTATGACTTCCTTTGCCGCTTGCATCATCGTCTCCATTTTCGTCGGAGTTTTGTGGTTTGCTCTCTTCAAAATCAAACCAACCCTACCTTAAGATGTATAATACCGACCGACTAACAAGGAGAACACTAACCCTGCGGAACTCGGATTTCGATTAGGCTTTGGCGGGTGTTTTCTGGTACCTGAAAATTAAGCCTAGCACTTTAATTTGTTCTAATGGTTCTTTGTATTCGAAATATAAGCTATTTTAATTAAAATATACGTTATTTTAGTGAAAACGGGTACCTCTTCTAGTGATTATAAATATGCATGTATTGATACTAGAAAAAATGGCTTGAAAGATAATAAAAATAGACAGAAAGAGTTTTAATTTCAGACATGTAGCATTAGAAAATATTAATTTCAATCAAAGTTATTAACAAATGAAGATGATGACTAAAAATGCATGAAGATTTGTAGAATTTAAACCGCTTTAATTTCTTGAATTTTGTATGCACTTTTAGTCATAATCTTGAATTGTTAATAATTTTGACTTCGAATAATATTTTGTTAACGTTACGGTTCTCAAATTAAAGCTCTTTTTGCCTACTTTTATTATCTTTGAAACCAAAGTTTTTTTCTAGTGTCAATACATGCATATTTATAAGTACTAGAAGAAGTACCTTTTTTCACTATAATAACGTATATTCAGAGTAAAATAGCTTATATCTCAAATACAAGAGCACATTAGAACAAACAAAGGGTGCTAGGCTTCATTTCTATGTACTAGAAAGCTCCTCGTAAAGCCTCATCAAAATCCGAGTTTCGCAGGAATAGAGTTCTTGTAAGTTTAGGTGTATGCAGTTTTCTGTAGAGATCATAAATATATGCCAGATGTCCCCTCCTCCTGTTTCTAAGTGGCGGTGTATGCATATATTTTGCTGAAATTCCTGCATGAAAATATATGCGCAGTTTACATTACCATATTTGGTTCTTGAAGATAAGATTTCTCTTACTTCTTCTGTATCTCCACACGTTGAAAAAGCCGGAGGTTGAAGTAGTCGCTTACGCAGCTCTGTAGCTGTCATTGTCAGCTTTCGCAGCTTTTTGGTCGAGAAAAGAGGCAGTTCCCTAGCGGGTTTGCGGGGATGTTGATGTCATGAGCCAAAATTGTGCGCGGATTGGCGTACCACTCTCTTTTTACGTAAACCAAAAGATTCCCTTTATAAGATGCTACAAAGGATTTCAGATCCTCGATTCTGGTTTCGATCCGGTCGACACTGCGAGGAACATATTTGAGATGGTCTGACATTCCGTATTCGTAGGGATCGGTGTCAGGAAAGTCGTTATTCTGAGTGACTATCCCTTTTGGACCGGTCTCAGGTAATTCAGTTTTTTCGTTATCTCCTGCTAAATCTATTAACGAGATTTTAATTCGAGAATCTTGATGTGATAAGTCGATTGTGGATATGAAGAATCACTGTCTATAGACAGCTCTCGTTCGACTGTAGCCTCTTTTGTCTCTCGCGCGGGTGACGCGTATTGCGTCAGCTGCGCCTCGGGTTTCCTCCCACCGAAGTCCATGCATGCAATGGGATTAAAATATGGAACAGTGCCTGGTTTGTCTCGTCAATATCCACAATTAATCGTCTGCGTAATTTAGCTGCTAAGTCGAGCGACGCTGAAGTGTGCGGTGATTGCTGCTTATTGCAGCTTCGTTCTTCTCACCGTCGGCTGGACTGGCGACGGATCCTCGAATGCTTTCCGCTGCTACATTATTTTGAGCTGCACTGTAACGACTTCCAGTGGTTCTAAATCCTGATCTTGGAGATGTTCATTGATTGATATATGAGGGCTCGGCCCTCGAATATGCCAGAGCGCTAGGATGATGCTCTAGCCGGTGTAGAGTGATCGGCCGTGGACAGGAGCAAGGCGGAGATGATGGGAGAATAACTGGGAGAGACACCAGAAGTGCATGTGCACAACATCTACTATATTGATACGTACAGAACATATGTTAGCCGTACGAATGCGTGGGCAAAGCTGAAGTCTGCCAGAGCTGTTGCGTGCGACCAAAGTTATGGCGTGCGAGAGTGCAGAGAAGATGCATGCACCTCGCATGGCGTCGTTACCGGATCTGGGGTGTGGCAGCAGGAACGCCGGAGCTAGAAGAGTCCTCGCGGCTCTAGTCGCTGCTTGCGTCGATGGTGCTGCCGCTCGCCTGTCGGTAAGTGTGGCGGTAAGTATGAGGGTACCACAGCCACTCCCCTTCTAGTGGCTGACGATTAAGGAGGGCACGATGATAATGGTGATGCTGATGAGGGTTCCTGAAAAGTAACCGTGCGACGTGGCTGTCGCTGGGGGGCGCTGGCGCATTCGGACGGGCGGCTCATCTCTGTCTATGTACGCTGGCTTGAGGTCAGCGATGGATACGGTTTATGGCTCCCCATCGACGTTGATGGCGAAGCGCTTCTGGTCCAGACGATGCATGATGCGGTGTGGCCCTGTGTAGAGCGGTGTCAAGGGCGGCTTGACGGCGTTGACCTTGCAGAAAACGTGCGTGCAGGTGGCCATGTTCTTGTGGAAGAAGAACATGGGTGCGACGTGGTGATTGGTCTGCAGCGGCTTCAGCATCCTGAAGTGGTCTTGAAGCTTCCATAGAAAAGAAACAGAATCTGCCGGGTACTCCTGCGTCGTGAAGAAGTCCCGAGGTATGCGTAGGGTAGTTCCAAACATCAGCTGGGCCGATAAAGCTTCGAGGTCTTCCTTGTAGGCGATCCTGAGCCCAAGGAGGACGGTCGGTAGTTGCTGGAACCATGGTCTTCCAGGATGGCAGATGAGTGGGTCCTTCAGCGTCCTGTGCCACCTTTCCAACATCTCGTTGGACTGCAGGTGATAGGGCGTGGTCCTGATCCTGCCTGCTCCGATCACCCGTGCGAGGGCAGTGAAGAGCGCTGACTCGAACTAAGTTTCCTGGTCCGTGGTGATGGTGAGCGGTGTACCAAAGGTGGTGATCCAGCCACTGTAGGAGGCAGAGGCTATGGTTTCGGCCTGCATGCCCTGAAACGGGATCGCGTGAGGCCACCTGGAGAAACGGTCGATCATCGTCAAGCAGTACCTGTAGCCGTAGAGCAGAGGCATGACTATGATGTCCAGGTGAACATGGTTGAAGTGCTGGTCGGGCACATCGATGTTCGTAGGCGGCACGCGGGCGTGTCGGTGGATTTTTGCGCGCTGACAAAGAAAGCACTCGCGCGCCCATTTGAGTGCGTCCTTCATGATCCCGGGCCAGACGAATTTCTCCTTCAGCATGCACGAGGTGGTGCGCCCACTGGGGTATGCAGGCGAATGGATGACGTTACTGAGATCAGACTCTCCTTACATCGGTCGCTTGGCCTTCTTCTTTGCTCCATAGAGAAGGTCTGTGAAGGGCGCTTGAACAACTACTGCGTCGGTTCGACGCACGGTAGTAATTTACCATACCTAGAAAACGACGGAGGTTCATGATGGTCGCTGGTCATGTGTATTCGGCTATGGCGGCGACTTTGGCCATTGGTGGCTTGAAGCCACTGGCGCTGAGGTGGTTGCCCAGGAATATTGTGCCCAGCTTGAGCGTGAGTCTGGCATTCGCCAAAACCTCGACAACTGCCTTGATGTGGCGAATATGCTCCTCTCGGTTGCGGGTGGCGATGACCAGGTCATCGAAGTAGACACGGACGAAGGGTATACCTCTGAAGAGTGTGTCTAGGTAGGCCCAGGAACTCGAACAGCTCGAATGGTGTGATAACAGTCGTCTTCGGGACATCCTCTAGAGCGACTGGGATCTGAAAATATGCTCGATAAAGGTCCAGGATCCTGAATAGCGTGCAACCTCGCAGACTACTTAGAAAGTCTTCGATCCGAGGAAGCGGGTATCGATCCGGGACAGTGATGGAGTTGAGTCTGCGGTAGTCTCCCGTAGTGCACCAGCCACCACCAGGTTTTTCCACCATGTGCAGTGGGCTGGTCCATTGGCTGCTGAATGGACGGATGACGCCATCGAAGAGTAGCGAGTCGGAGGCTTCCTTAGTAGCCTCGAGTTTGTCGCCCGCCAGCCGTCGTGCCTGTGCGAAGACTGGCGCTCTTGTGGTGACAATGTGGTGCCAAGGTGGCCTGCAGTACCTTGTGGTACTCGTCGACTGGTCCCAAATTTTGCGAGGAGATCCAGCCAATTTTTACATTTGTGTTGTGGCTTTAGCATCCATAATACAGTGCGACTTAGCCGGAATTTCGAAGCATTCTTCTTCCGTGAAAGGAATCGTTATCATGCATAGGATGAAACTTTTACGTTCGGCATCAACGCGCCAATCGTATTATTTTATGATGTCCCATCCGATCAGTCTCTCTGAATCTATGGGGAAGCTATCGGGAACAACGTTCATTTCGTATTAAAGTCCATGCACAACCATCTTTGTTTTACATAAAGTTTGACTTTTGCCGGGGGTGGGAGCTACACTTAATCACAGACACATCCGCTTCCGGGTATACATGAAAACTGGCTGCTGTATTAATTAAGTCATTGCCTCTAAGAATTACAATAGGTAGCTTGCGCTCTGAAACCGTCAATCTAATAGAAACAACTCGAGAAGGCTCCGGCTCGCTCTATGCTGGCGAGCCGGGCTGCCCGACACCTGATGACTGCACCAAGCAATCTATTAGTTTAAAGACTTATTTTTTTCTTGCTCTGATTGCGCCTAATAATCATGATCTTCTCGTTGGTCGATATCAAGAGTATTTATTGTTAAAACAGCCTTTATGATTGTTTCCATTCTAGTTGTTACTATTATTAAATTACCTATTATTTCCATTTCCGGTCTTAACTCGCCCTGCTTTTATATCTGCTTCTAATTTGAAACAGTCTTTGTGCACGTTCCTTTGTTTTCCACAGTACTCACATTTTAATATTCCGAAACACTTCTTCTTATACTTTCCTCAACATGCGTAGTGAGACCACAACAGCTACACGCATAAACAGTGGCTATTCTTGCTAGCAGAGTATTCGCCCTAGTCTGATTTAAAATTTTCTCCTCGAGAACCGAGAGCTGCGGAGCCCGTTGGACCGACGCAGGCTACGATGCCGCATAGCTAAGTTGCGCGTGCGTCATCGGGTGCTGCGCTGCTAGGTGACTGCAAGGAAGCCGTGCGCTCTGCTTGCACTCGAAAAGACCGCAAACCTTATCGCTTCCTTGAGGCTACTCGGGTGTTCACTGCGTATCTAATGATCTAACGGGTCTGTCAATTTGAACATAGAGTTGTGCAATGCATCCGTGTTATCCCCGTGCTTACTCGATTCTCTGTCGCTATCACTTAGATCCGGCGCAGAATCAAAGATTGTAAGCAGCTGATTTAATAGTTTTTGTTGCCGTAGTTGCCCGCTCACACGCCTGACCGTTGATGTATACACTTCATTTGCATTAGAATATCATCCGCCAAATCCACATTGCTGTACTGTAAAATGAAGTCCGCGAGCAATTTTTCTACTGAGCCATAGCTTATCACCCTCGTTGCGTAGCCGTCTGCCGCCCTTCCAGATAATTTTCCCGCAAGTGCTAATAAAATAAATTTCACCTGTTGTGAGGCAAACATTTCTCTTATTTGCCGCACTGCCATTTGCCACATTTTTTGCTCTTTCGGGAAATTTCATAAAATGATTTCATCATGTCTGACTTATCAACGCATCCCATGTAAGCGTTATAATCTTTGGCCATTTGCAAAATTTATAAAAATTCACAGAGTTTGATTTTTGTAAATAAGTCTAACTCAAGGACCAGTTCTCAGCTCGAGCACAGTATTATCTTTCTGCGCTTCAAATGTAAAGACTTAAACAATTAGAGGCAGGCCATTTTCGGGAAGTAACGTGCACTCTCAACATCGAATTCTAAGAACCGATGTCCCGTTTTGATGTATCTGTACACAATCTCTCCTAAATGGCCGAGTTTTAGCTGAAAGCTAAACCCAATGGCCAAAATCATTTAAAGCCGATTTTCGATCACTAAGTCGGAGTCAAGGGATAACTAGAAAATGGATTTTCCTTCTTTCACAGACGTTGCGAATGAAAGGAAAGAGCAGAAGGTAATAGGAGAACCAAGCGAAATTGAAAGACTTCTGGGCGCAAAGCCGCTAAGTGAGGGTAAAAGGGAAATCGCTATAAGCGATGAGTTATCCGCTAGAATAAAGGCCTGGACAAGGGCCAGTTTAAACAACAAGGACGAAAAGGAGAGAATACTATCCTCAAGGCAAGCTTTCTCTGGAAGCTCTCACCTTGAACAAGGAGATCGCAGCTAGCCTACATCCTAAGGCTCAAGCCAAAGACGACCATTTCAAGGACTACCAAAATCAGGTGGGAACAGTTCTTTCGACGATAGCGTCGGTACTGGATCACTTCCTCGGGGCACAAAATCTGGATCGATAGATCATTTTAGACTCCATGGCCGATTCGGCAATGATTCTATCTGATTTGTTTTTCAACTTGAATCAGGCTAGGAAGGTTTTTCCCATCGGACGATTCGAGGAAAAGCTGCCAAAGACCTTAACGTCTGTCGACTCTACAACTCTGCTCTTTCCAGATAATCACAGAGCAGCCATTGACAACTCAATGGCTGTGGAGAAAATCTCCAAAGAGATGAAGCCCAGGCCCAGGGCATCCCTCAAGCCAAGCAACTCTTTAAACTGGAAGACTCCTCCCCTCAGAAGAGAGCCAGGGCGGGGGAGTTACAAGACAAGGACAAGCATCTACCGAACACCATCCAACCAAGGCCACAGCTGGTACAGGGCACAACCCGCAAAGAGGAGCTACGCGCAGACGCAACCGCACCAAAGCAGACGCTAACGCAGATAAAGACTGTTGCTAGATTAAAATACTTTGCGCATGAGTGGCTGCAGATCACTAAAGACCCGTTTATCCTGGAAACGATTCGGGAATATAAAATCAATCTTGAGCGCACACAGCATCAGTATGAGAAATTCCCTATTAACTACTCAAGTCAAGCCGAATAGGCATAATTGAAAATAGCCATAGAAAAGGTACTGGCATCTATGGCCATCGATAGGTGCAAGCCCATTGAAGATCAATTCCTGTCTTCAGTTTTTCTTACTCCTAAATCGGATGGCTCTCTAAGGTTAATCCTAAATACGAGGTCTGTCCAAAAAGTATCCGACCTACCTCGATTTCTCGGCGCTTGATTTATTCTTCGTCATCCGGGGGGTGGCATCCTTCAAAGTAGTCCCCAATTGATTGAACAAGACGCTCATATCGATGTTTCCACTTAACTCGTATTAAAGCACTCTTGAAAGTCAGACTTCGGAATCGCCTTTAGTGCATTCGTCGCATTAGTTTCAACAGTCTGTTTATTGTCGAATCGATGTCCTTTAAGCGGCATTTTCAATCGAGGAAACAGCCAAAAGTCGCAGGGAGCTATATCAGGACTGTATGGAGGCTGGCGGAGCTGCGCAACACTGTGTTTCAATAAATACTGCTGCACAAGGTTTGATGCGTGCTCTGGAGCATTGTCGTGATGAAGAAGCCAGTCACCGGTTTCCCAAATTCTCGGTTAAAATTCGCCAAACAGTACTTTTTGGTATTCCAAGTTCATCTTTCAGTTCTCTCACAGTCAAACGACGATCTTGTTCAACTGCGACACGCACACGTTCGACATTATCCGACGATGTTCCGGTCGAAGGTCGACCAGAACGAGGATCACTGTCAACAGATGTGCGGCCACTTTTGAACCGCCTATACTATTCTTTTATTTGTGTTTTGCCCATACACTCATCTTTAAAGGCCTTTTGCAACATTTTAATAGTTTCCGCACAACTTTTACCGAGATTAAAGCAAAATTTTATGCAAATTCGCTGTTCGGTTCGTTCTGCCATTTTTAGCAATAAGCAAATTGCGACGAACGCAAAAAAGTCGTTGTAAACAAATACACGCTGCGCGGGAACTAAGGCGTTTCATCGGTATCTCAGGCTACTGACAAGAAGGTTAGGAGTTGCTGGTGACGTTCGTACCCTCCAGAGGTCGCCTGAGTCTCTCCGCGCGAAGATATGAACGTAGGTCGGATATTTTTGGGACAGACCTTGTATAAAACATTTTAATGAATTCGTTAAGAAAGAGCACTTCAAAATCGAGGATTTACGGACTCCACTAAATCTATTAAACGCGGGGGACTATATATTCAAGTTACAGTATATATTCAAGTTGCGTATTCCGCAAAA
The DNA here is from genome assembly GCA_949152435.1 of Gastracanthus pulcherrimus. Lineage (NCBI taxonomy): Eukaryota > Metazoa > Arthropoda > Insecta > Hymenoptera > Pteromalidae > Gastracanthus > Gastracanthus pulcherrimus. Next base: position 160,453,895 of record OX424572.1, read on the forward strand.
ACCCAAATATTTCTCTCAATGCCCTCATAATGATTTAGTCCGGTTATCTAGGGACCGATGCATCGTTCCTCCCATTCCATTAATGTAGGACAGTGATGGGATGTTATCTATTCTCAATAAAATCTGTTTATTAATGCACGTGCTTGTGAAGCATTTAAAACCCAGAAAGGCTGCATTGATTTCTAAAAAGTTCATGTGCTTCTTTCTTTCAGATACACTCTAAAAGCTGTGCCAGAAGCGTCACTAAAGATCTCCATGTCAAAAGAGATAGATCTGATTTTATTTATACTATTTAGTATATGTGTGTTCCAGCATCTCAGCTCAGTTATAACTTCTGGGCTTAGATCAAGTCTCTGTCTCCTACTGTGACTGTGAGTGGTAAGAGCACTTTATTTCAACATTTCTAGATCTTTATAATAAAGCCATCCGTATGTGATGGCTAGGCAAGCCGCTACCAATAACCCAATAATTTCCATCAACTTTTGTAACTCTATTCTCTGAGAATTTAAAATGTCTTCTAGCAATCCCTTTATTTTTAGACGTTTTTGCAGGGGTAATTCGATGTGCATATCTTTGGAGTTAGTAATCATACCCAGGAATTTACATGATTATTTAAGTTCATTATCGCTCTTGTCTCAATTGATAAGAAATCCCAAAAGTATTAACAGAGAAACTACAAAGTCCGTGTGTCTCTTACATTCCTCCCAGGCCCTGCCAAAGATAAGAAAGTCGTCCAGATAGACCACAATTTTGAAACCCCTGCTTCTCAAGTAATTAATGATTGGCTGAAGGATTTCGGTTAATATGAATGGTGCAGATGACAGGCCAGAAGATAGAGCATTGACTTCGTAGGTTAGTCCGTCAAATTCAAATCTGAGGAATTTCTTAGAAACCTCATGGAAGAGGATTAGTAGGTGAGCATTCTTGAGGTCTAACTTGCACATACAGTTCCCCACATTTAATAGGTTTATTGAATAATTCTATTTTATTTGCATAATATAATTTATATTTATGTATGGTAATTGTACAAATAATTTGGTTTTTCCTTTATGCAGAGTGGCACATTGCAAGCACTGCAAAAAAATTTAGTCCTACAAGGTTTAGCTTTGGTACTGCACAGACCGCAACGTCTTCAATCTAGGAGCATGTGAGCAGAATTAGAGCGCCTTTTTTCATTAGATATTTGAAGTTTACTGTTCACATTAGGAGGAGATTTATCTTGGCATTTCCTACCTTTGGTGTTGGAAAACAATCGTCTGCTAGTTGATCAACCAAACGTAATCTGAAGTTTATTGATTTTATTCTATATTCCAAATTTGTTGTATTGTGAATAATCAACGCATTTATTATAGTTAAGTCTACAAAATGCCAGAATATGCGGTGCCACCATTTTTTAGACTTTCTATCAATTTTGCAAGTTGATACAAGGTGGTCGGATCTATCAACATACCCCATATTTTAATGATAATCCGAGAAAATAACTGGGCTATTTATAGTTTTAGTTGAACCATCTTTTTGTGTCCTATTTGTAACAGTAACTTCGCAAGGATCATGATAGTTTGATAAAAAGAAATCAGCTTTTTTATCCATCCATTTGATCCAGCTAATTCCATCACCACAAGTACGGTATGTATATTGCCCACGATCCATTTTTTTATCAGGAATCTCACTTTTTGGTAAATCTTTCTGTTACTACGAATTGTTCCACAACCAAAAATTTTAGCTTTTTTCAAACTTTCATAAGATAAAGACCAGTAGAGAAATTATCAAAAAATACATGGTTATTTTTCCCCACTAAGTTATGCTTCAAATCCTTTACAACACGTGCATCTAATTATTATTCAGTATTTTCAGCTTTACCCGAATACATCTGAAACTCGCATACGTATTGTGATGAGTCTGCACGGGACAAAATTTTATATCCGCGTTTTATGGGCTTGTTTGGCATGTATTTTTTCATCTACGGCGACCTTTGAACTTTATCATAGACTCGTCAACAGATTGATTTTCACTCGGGTTGCAGCAGTTTTTATAAGTTTCCGTTAATATTAGATCATTAGCAAATAAACATAAAAATATATCCAAATGTGTGGTTACATTGTCCGAAATATTTGGACCGAACGTTTCAGTGAATGGAATATCATCTCTAGTTTTTTCACTCTTCGTCCACTTATCAATATCAATAAACTCTCTAGAATCATTCTCATCAGAACATTCCGAGTCGGAATCACCTTCACCTTCTACACTTTCAGAATCATCTTCAACATCAGAATCACATAACCCACCAATATATTCACAGTCACTAGGAACTATTACAAGATTGTTTCTTTTGTACCAAGATATAAAAGGAAAGTAAATATTATTCTTGAAAACGTTTTTATTTCGTTATTTATTTATCTTACCTAGATCAATTAGGGTTTAGGTGATGTGAAAAAGCTATCAGTAAACCAAACAGACCACACATCTAAATCTTATAAAATATTATTTATTGAAAATTATCCCAAAATACTGCAGATGTTTTGGCACTCCACCGCTAGGTGGCGACTGAATTTTCGTGTCTATAACCAAATTATAAACTTTTAGAAAATCTATTAATGGTTTATATGATTTTGATGTTGAAGATGATTCCGAAAGTGTAGCAGGTGAAGGTGCTTCCGATTCGGAGTGTTCTGATGAGAATGATTCTAGAGAGTTCATTGATATTGATAAGTGGACGAAGAGTGGAAAAACCAGAGATGATTTCCAAAACTGTACACAAAACGTAAATAATTTAAAATCCACTAATATTTCAATTTTTGGCCGCCATTTTGGATCCACCATTTTGAATTTTCAAAATCTGAGTTCAGTTTCATAATCAGCCACACCGAAAACCCATATATTCAATTTTTAGCGAAATCCAGCAATCTTTGAATTTTTGGCCACCATCTTCAATCCGCCATTTTGAATTTTCCAAATCTACGTTTCGTAATCCGTGAACCCGAGAACCCCAATATACACACTCTTAGGCCAATCCAATTAACCGTTTTCCTGCACTGCATTTTTTTTTTATTAAAAAGACGATTTTTATTTCTTTATTTACGTATACAACAAAATATTAAATAAATATTGACTCAAATACAATGTTAAACGTTTCTTCAACTCCCACTTAAATTGGATTTAAAAAAGACCGGGCGAAAATACATTATTTAGTCTTCAAAAAACTCAAAATTTGAAGTATATACCGATGGTCACTATAGTAGCCACCGTGCCGCAAAGGGTTAAGGTCTTTTGCAGCTTTTCCTCGAATCGTCCGACTAGAAAAACCTTCCTAGTCTGATTCAAATTAAAAAACAAATCGGATAGAATCATTACCGAATCGGCCATGGAGTCTAGAATGGCCTGTCGATCCAGATTCTGTGCCTCGAGGATGTGATCCAGTACCGACGCTATCGCCGAAAGAACTATTCCCACCTGATTTTGGTAGTCCTTGAAATGGTCGACTTTAGATTGAGCCTTAGGATGTAGGCTAGCTGCGATCTCCTCGTTCAAAGTGGGAGCTTCCAGAGAGACTTTGCCTTTTCCGGAATAAGAAAAAAGTTAAATATTCGCGCCATCCGTGCCGCCATCGCAACTCGTTATGTTATTAAAAGGTTAATATTGGTTATGTATAACCATTTTCTGTAAGATAAATTAGTGTTTGCCAGAGCTATTATATTTGGCACTGACACGACCGATATATTTTTTCGTTACTGCCAGTTATGGTCAAGTTTTGCCTTGAGGCATCAGTCGAATAAAATTTCTCAAACTGTTTGAGATCATTACTTGGGTAAGGGTTCATACATTACGGGTGAGACATAGTGATCATCTCGAACGAGATTCTCATATAACTTGAATCGAACTTCACTTACAGGTAAGTTCGTTTGAATAATTTGATTAATAATTTGATTAATCTCGTTCTCCGAGATTACTATGTAGATGTTAAGGGCTAATTGAAATTTTATCGACAATCTATTCCTATCGGTCCGCATTATAGACACTGCAATAATTTTTAATAATTTTGTTGTTACAGATGAAAATATAGAAAAGCTAGCATTGTTAATAATTTGCTACGATTTTGATATTTATTTAACGTAACAAGATATTCCACTAACTAAAGGAAGTTGCAGTGGTAGTTTTAAACGGCGATATTAGTGCTTATTGGTTAGTGTCACCAACAAGGTCTATACACAGTTTAAATGAAAATATTAGGAGGCAAAATAACTGCTTAACTCAAAATCATCATGATTTTGACTATTTTGAAGGTGAACTGTCTTTGAAAGTGCTTTATAAAACTCTGTGAGATACTACTAAAAATGTATGAAAAATATACTTAAGAGAAAACGAGAAGTGGTTAATATTGTACAAACTTATAGCTTGGGAAATTATTAATTTGGAGTATGATTTAGATTGCCCAAGTTTGAATAATTTATCGGCCGATGCTTACTGCATTTATAACGCTGTAAAATCATTCTACCAAATATATCGTTGTGCATTAAAAACGTGTATCGTTTAAAATCTTGGTTGTGTAATGGACAGTTTACAAATCTTGAAAAACCTTTCGGGAATCAAGCACTTCAGCGGTGGATGAAACCGACAGTGTTTGTAATAAACAGTGATAGTCACCAAAGACCCGGTATGCACTGGATCGCTATATACGTTGATAAATCTTGGAACACTTTGTATTTTGATAGTTTTGGATTACCACCGCTTATACCGGAACATGTAAATCGCTTACGAAAAATTAGAAACAATTTTGTTGGAATGTAACCCAACTACAGAGTAAATCGTCCGACGTATGTGGGTAATTTTGTTTAATGTTCTTGTATTATTATTTCTGCTGACCTGCAGAAAAATCATAAAATAGTCAGAAACTTTGTAAGATATAAAAATGCTGACAGACATTTCATTGGAAACGGTTGCTGTATTGTCAGATTTTTACAAAACTGTAGCTCTAAAATGTCGTTATTGTAACTTGATACTCTCTGTCTGATGCAATATTATTTACTTTTCTTGGAATGAAAATGCTGACTGAAATTTCATTAGAAACGGTGGATGGATTCTCAGATGTTTACAAAACTCTAATGCGTCTTTGTAGTAACACAATATTCTGTCTGATGTAACATTCTTGAAATGTCAGTAGTCTTTGTTAAAGTCCTCTTTTACATCAGTCTATCTTAACCATCGAAGAGACACGACAACATAGCGGAACAACCACGAACCACTCGTCGTCCCCATCAAATATTTAGCACGTTATGTGGCCTAAACAAGACATATACCAAGAAGATTATCGTTGGTTTAGAATATGGTGCATACAAGGATATCTACTAGCAACCAACTGTACGTCTGTTATCAGGTGACTTTGACGGTATCGCTTTTTCACACAGTGATTGGCAGGAGTTTAAAACGACTTTTAGCGATATCTCCAAATACTTTAATGGAGTTGCTGACGAATTAATAGATCAAACAGTTTATGGTACTGGTTAGGCACTAAAATTTATGAGGCTATCGAAATGGAAGAAGATCGGAGATCTGGAGTACCTATTCTGTATAAACGTTTTCATCATAGTATTATCAATTAAAAAAGTTACTTTTGACTGCCTTGATGAATATATAGTAAAATCTATCGACACTCGTCTGGAATATTTAAACTCTATAGCGGGTAGTGTTAGTTGCATTGCGGATGAGGTTCTTGAATTTATTGTAAATAAAAGTAGTTTGATGAATGAAGCGCAAGTACAAATTTATACAGCGAGTATTGTTACGGATGTTGTAAATTTAGTCGACGATAATGTTATAGATTTTACAACCACTAGTATACAAACACGTTGAAAGGGATTGAATAAACAAATTCTTCTTTGTAAAAATAATATTGTAGATATTTTTGAACAGCTTCTATCTTTACACATGAATAATATTCCTGATGTAGTAACCAATCAGATATTTTCTAATAAATAGAAAAAAATTGTACTTACCTTGTATTTTTATTCACCTAATTACATTCCTGTTCCTTTAAAAATCATTAATTATATTTTCAAAAACATTACTAAAAGATCAGTTATAAAGTTTATTTCTTTAATATATTAAATTCTAGAGAGTATAAAGTTTATTTTATTTATATTTTTAAAATATTAAAATTCAAGAGAAATCATAAAGTTCATTTATATTTTAATAATAATAAAATTTAGTTTCTTTAATGTTTGTATGACTGTAATAGCGTCACATGCATGGGGTCAAGGTTAACCGTAATTGGTACAGTGTGAACCACTTCTTCGTATACCTAACAACAGTTTGGAAAGAGGAGAAAGATGTGTCATAGTACCACGGAGCGGGGATAGTGTGCACTCTCGATGTTTTTCTTCACCAAAGCGCTATGATAACTACTGACATATATACATACACACGTACATACAGACATACATTTTTTTAAAACTTATTGTAAACCTATTTTTATGACTCAAGAACCTCCAAAATATCGAGATCCATCGAATCTCTGGCAAAATTTTTTATCATTGTTACAAAGCTTTCTCTTTCACAAAGCCAAAATGATATTCCGCATAGCACTCCATGTACATGTACACACCACGTAGTGATTTTTCACCCGTGAAGTAGTTTTTATGTAAATATGCCCTTTTATTTTACTTGTTCTGTTACACTAAGGGGGTTGTCTGCAGATGAAAAAAGTATTTTTAAAGTCTAAAAAATGTTTTCTTTATTAGTCTAATTACTACATGCAATGCCATGTGCAATACCAGTTTCACGTAATTTACAATGTAGAAATCTATACGGTCTTCAAAAAAGATTTCTTATTAAATTTTAATTTGATTGTATTTAAGGTGGCTCCCTGGTGTTTTCTCATGATTTTAACAAATGTATCCAATAATTTTCTTTTCATTAATACTATTCAGTTTTTCATCCATTTAATATTGGAAACAATTTAGTTTATTCTATACTACTGTTATATGTATACAAAAAAATTGTAAATTAAAAGATTTTTTTGGAATTCATAGTCCTCTTTCGGTGAATGGTCTTATCAAAGTCCTGAATTTGGACACAAATTGATCCTGGCGCATATAAAAAAATTTTAAACTTTGAAAATATGTTCTTTAAGGTATTTTCAACAAAAATTTCTTCGTTTTTTATTAAGTTATACTTAAAATTTTATTTATAATACAATTTTTAATAAAATAACGGTATTTATATAGCAAATTTGAAACAAAATCACATATATATTTTTCAAAGCTATATAATAAATAATCAAGTCAAATTAAAAACGAATATTGGTTATTTTAAGCTCTAAAAACATGATAGAATTTTCTTAGAAGTGTATGACAATGTGGTGTGCGCGAAGGCTATTTTGAATATATCCCATTTTCACTAAAAAATAACACATTATGCTGAATACTGTGAACATATAGGTTTAAAAAATCTGAAAATTGATGTGTGACTTCATATAATACTAACAAATGAGGCCCAGATGTTTAAAATTTATTACCGAGATTTTAGAAATTTCATCAGGGAGCCACCTTAAGCAAAATTTTGGTGCTGCATATTAATATAAAAACAAAACAAAAACTACTTACATTACATTCTTCTTATTTATTACAAAAATCATAATATATTACCTTAACTCGAACTTCTGGACATTGACAATAAGAATAGCGTAATATTACTAAGTCATGATGCATATTACAGTATCGATATTCAATTGTATGAATCAATGTCTAGAACTATTTAAATATTAGCATTTAAAATAAAGAGATTGAGTACAAAAAATAAAATAAAAACGTTCAACAGATATGATAGTATAAATGATTTTTCCTGTAAATAAGCATAAACAAAATAAGATCAGAAAATTACATTAATTTGAGACGCCAATAAATGTATTTTGTATGTAAACAAAGTGCAAGTGTCAGTGTAAAAATAAATGTAAGTAATACGTGTATACTTAGTTCATCAAGTTATAAATGAAAGTTAAATTTCTCATTCAAAAAGTGTATACAGGTATAACATTTCATTTTGAGGTAGAACAAGTTGGCCAGTATTCTGCGTGTGAGTGGCAGACATAGATACGGACAATTTCTACATTAGAAGACATGCCTAGTAATGAAAAACATCAGGTACCGATTATTTATCTGCCAGACACAAATACCGATTTCTATATAGCTAATATACTCTATACTGTGTCGTTATAGTTAGTATTACATTATAATTAAAATATATCATCGATTACTTTTAACTCTTTGTGGTTACAAACATTATTTTGCATCTTGATAGTTTGAGAACTTGTAGACTTTCAAATCCTGCAGAATTTACTGCAATTATCAATATTTTGAACACAAACAGCCAAAATTATTTATAACAGATAAAATCGTGTACTAGAAGTCATCAATTCCTCCATCAGGTACTCCAGCTTTCACCTTATCTAACACTATATTCACAAACTCTGTTGAGTGGTTGGCTATTTTTACTTCTGGCCAAAAACAATAATATGTTAATATTCATTGAAACATATGTAAAATATGACAAATATTTTTGAAATTCGTATACTCACTAGTGGCATTACTACAAATTATTTCCATTTGCCGCGAAAGCTCTTCTTGAGCTTCAGTATTTATTTCAGCCAACTTAGCAGCCAATATCTGTTTAGCTTGCACTATACCATGTATGAGGCGCTCTGAAATTGAATACACAAAATTTTCTTAATAAAATGAATGTTAAAAAAATATTAATGAAAGTCGCTGTAATGTACATAGATACACAAATTATGCAGTAAGGCGCCGTCCATAACTTACGTAAGGCTTTGAGGAGAGAGGGAGATCTTTATTTTCCTTACGTGTATACTTAATACATACACGGAGAGAAACGCCACACTAATTCTTATTAATAAATGTATGAATTTTTACTATGTTTATTTGTAATGTTTGGACGTACTTGTATTATATTAATTTTTCCAATTTATTTTAGTAATTTTCTAAAATATTTAATAGCAATTTAAACTTCAAATTTTAAAAACATACTTTTCATTTTAATGTTTCCGTGATTGTTATTTAATTTAGATATTATAATCTTTATATTCGTATAGTTTATATTCAAATAAAAATATTTTAACCGCCAAAACCGATCTCGTGGAGGTTTGAACCGGCGACCGTTAGCTCCTGAAGCGGACGATCTGCCAACTGTGCCATCATGATCCTTGTTTACTAAACTTCGAATCGTCCTTGTAAGCTACACTAGGTTTTGTTTTTGCTTATGCTTATCTTGTTAATATTCATTAAATATCAATGATACACTTATGCATTGTTGTAGTTCTAATTAACTTACATGTATTGATATAATCAAAATGATCTTATATCATCGAATTAAAAGTATCGTAGTCAGTTGCAAAAGATTACAAAGTTTTTGAGGTTAGATTTTCTGAGTCCAGACCGGTTTACTAAAAAATTTACGAGAATTTGATAAGTAAGTACGTTAAAATTACTAAAAAACATAGTACTCTGAAAAAATACCAAATAAGATTATAATTTCTAGTACTCTTTGCTGTAATATTCAGCACAAATTACTATTTTTTTTTGTAAATTCTAGAAGTTGACATTTTTTACTACAGTAGATAGTAAAGTTTCGCATGATTCATTGCAGCATTTCGTACACGTTTAACAATAACTTCTGCAAAATACAGTAAGAAGCACGAGAATGCAAGTATATTCCACCATTCCTACATAAAATAGTAATTTTAATACAGTAAATAGTAATTACTAATACATCTCATCTCTCCGTGTAGAAAAATCAGTGAAATGTCTTACACGGGGAGAGGGAATTTGAAATTCTCAAAAAATGTCTTACGTAATTGATGGACGGCCCCAAAGATCAATTCGAATTATATAATTTTTAATTAAATTTTCATTTCAGCAGTACTTTCGAGAAAACGGCTTTTTTTTGCAAGTGAGTCTCACAAGAAATACTGTTTGTGATGAAGAGTGTACAAGTCACTCAAAACGTTATCGAAAATAATTTACGCACACTCACATACACACACACACACACACATAATCACACACACTCACTCACTCATTCACTCACTCACTCATTCGATCAATCTCTCAATCACACGCACACAAGACTCAAGAAAAATATCGATGTTGTCGTGTCTTGTCTTGTTTTTCAAGACAAGATGTACAAAATTTTTTCAAGACAAGACAATGACTTGCAATACCAAGAATAAGATCAAGACAAGACGTTATAGTCAATATATTGCAAGATTCTTGATCTCGTTTCTCCGATACTTTTTTCTTTTTTGTATTTAACTATTGCAATAAATAAAAAATTGAATTTAAAACTCTTAATATCTTTATTAGTATTAAATACTAAGTTTTATCAACACTTTAATTTATGCGTTGTTTATTGTAATGCAAAAATTAAATAAAATGAAAACGATTTTTATTTGTATATTTAATAGTATATTGTGTAACAAGGGCGATCATTGGGTCTTCTTTGACTGAGTGTGGAGTTTACAGCACGAGTCATAGGCGAGTGCGTATCACGAGCCGGAGACGAGTAATGCAAACATACGAGGTCAAAAAGGCTCACTCGCCCGTGGCAGACATCATATTTTTTGTAACTCATGTCTCGATTACGTGTTTTTCTTATACCTATAGAGCGGCACTAAAGTGTACCGCTTTTCGACACAGCGCAAACGAGGACCTGTTAGGTTAAAAAATTAAAAACATATGTATGACTTATTTTAGACAAATCAAGTTACTAAAGTGTTTAGGATCCCTAAACACGTGATATCATCCGGATGGTATCCTATGTTTAGGGTCCTGAACACCTTTTGTCTAAAGATTTGTCTTGATTGCTCAGTGAACTAAACAGCTCTAAGCGGGCGAAAATGTAAAAATCGGGCGCAAAAAGCTGGCGTAAAAAACTTTTCTGTAAAACATGCACGATTTTTGCGGTTTTTTGGACCTAAAAAGCGAGCCTAAACTGCTTGTTTTCTGACCAGCGGGCAGAGAAGTAGTTATTTTTGCAGATTATTGATTTATTTACTTTAAGTTTTTATTCTAACATGTGTCACAACAATATGGTATGCACCAAGGGCTAGTGGGCTTTTTGATCTCGTGCATTTGCTGTACTCGGTCTAAAACAGCCCACTTTATGCCCTTGGTACACAATATACTATTTGCGCGTGCTTTTCTTCCGGTCGGAAAACGTTCACTTTAGGTCCCCTTTAAACGTTATAAAAACGCAAAAATCGTGCGTGTGTTACAAAAATTATATATAAAGAGAAAATAACTTAATTGGTTATATGTACTAAATACGATTTAGATAAAGATGAGGGATTTAAGAAATAATTATCACATTTAAAAAGTTGAAAGCAGGTAACTACTGTTAACGAAGTTTTTTATCAGAAATAGTTTTTTAGTTTTACCGAAAAGATTTTGATTAGATGTAAGTTTACAAATATAGCTAAAATGTTATTATCAAAACCTGTCGTCAATTTTGATTATGCAAATGACAATTGTAGCTATAGATAGCACCTACGTACCTTTAAATATTACCTTTCTAATACAAGCTTTTACGTAGCATAAAGGAAATAATTATTTCTGATAGTTTGAAAATTTTCTATACAACGGTTACCTAGTAACCAGGGTTGTTACCCGTTTTGACTCTCCATTTTAAGAATGCTTAAACCTTTCCTTTTAAAATCACTCAATGAGTCAAAATACAAAAACTTATACCCTGCACGTATAAAAACCAAGACCATGAGTAACAAATAAACCAAAAGATGGAAAACAAGAAACCAAAATTAAAACCGAAATTGATTAAAAAACTTTTCGTAAGCGCAAGTTTGAACAGCTTATTGTGAATATCTGAATTTTCTTTAAAATATTGTTCATGTTCATTTACAATGTGATAAACTTTTAGGAATAATTTACTTTTCTCATCCTTAAAACAGTAACAATATTCAATCAATTAACTGTCACAACCGATTTCAATCCGTATTCTATAAAAATAATAATATATATATATTGCACCACAATACAATGTTTAAATATTTAAATATTACAATTTATTTTAAACTCTACATAACTTAAATAATCCACTTTCATATAAAGTGTTACTTGTTAACAAATTATCATAATAAGCCACTAGATGTAGCTGGATATTTCAATGTTAACTTTGATTATCAGAGTGTGCAACCATTCATAACATTCCTTAGAAATAAACTTCAATTATAAATGAATAATTCAAGATTTATACAGAAAATAGAATCAATAACATTTAAAATAATAAATTTAGTACGATTATACATTTCGTACGATTCGCGACTCCAGAAAGCTCCTGGTATAATTTTCAAAAGATTTCTATGCAAAAGCTTCGAAATATATTTTTCAAAGATCGAAACGACTTGAACTTATTTGGTATTTTGTTGTCAAGAAATTGTTTGGAGACTTGAGTGATGGTCATAGTTTCATTAACAACATACATATCGGAACAAATTCAAGTCGTTCGTATATTTCAATAAAGAGTGCAGAGACGTCTTGATAGAAATATTTTCCGAGATGTCTGCCATCTGCTGAATATTATTGTTTGTCAGATGAGTAAAATTATTAATATTATTATTTGATTTTTTTATGTATATTTATTTTTAATAAATATAAATACAAAGTCAATGTTTTTCTAACCTTGAATAGATAACCTATGTGTTTACATTTTTAGCGTATGAGCGCTCTTTGAGCGGATGCTTAGTGTTTTTTAAATTTAATTTTACAGCGCTAATTTGAAATTAACTGCTATAAAAAGAACTTTTAGATCGTTGTCGTTTCGAAGCAACCGCTTGACGCCTGGGCCGATTATCCTGCATAGCTACGGCAATTTCCAGTTCCGAGCGCAGCTTACGCATCGGTAATACAAAAATTTTTACGCAGCTGTAACCGACTGTGGGCATGACGACGGCGATCTCCGATTCTTCTTAAGCCGCTCAGCGCATCCGTGCACCCCGCACCGAAGCTTCTACACGACAACTCGACGACGGCCATCTCGAGCTGATTGATATTTGGACTGCTATTATATCAATGTGCGCACTTCCCGAGGTTACACATTTTAATGCAATTACAGGTAAGACTTTTAGATTACGACTACAATAATGTAATTTATTAATATAAAATCTTCAATATTGTCAATAAAAAAGAATGACCTTAGAAAATAGATTATTAGTTTTTTTTTTTTAACTAAAATAAAAAAATACAAAATTAAAACCCATAACCTTAAAAATACTTTTTCAGTACTTACTGTTTAAAATTCCGTCAAATTCGAAAAATGTCTGTGAGTATATTTAAGCCAAATTAGAGACTGCACTAAAAATCTGAAAGTTTCACTCCACATAATTATAAGAGTTTTAATAAAGTTTCGTGTAATTTTGTGAAAAACTTTAAAACATTCTCTTTTTAGTCAGATTTCCATTCAATTTGGTAATCACCTAGACCGTTTTATAATTAGAAAATTAATAGAAATATTAGTTTTGAAATAATCACTGCTTGTAAAAATATTTTGTTTATTGTGAAATTTAAGCTCATTGGAACACCTTTAGATGCCCAAATATAGTTCAAATATATACATAACCTCAGATTGATCGATAAATATTTTAAAGTATTAAAAATGAAGATTAACCCTAAATATTAGACGATTAATATTAATTTTACATGATAAAATGGCGTTTTCTTACATTTGTATGAATGTTTTTTGGATTTATATATGTATAATAATTGTATACGTAATTTGAATAATTTATTTTTTCAAAGTTGTCAAAGTATTTTAATCGAGTGGCTACATAATTATTTCTTTTCAATATAATATTCAATTAGATGTCCTGAATGTTTGTAAAATAGAGCCATGATACACACGGAGAGATGAGATGTAGGAATGGTGGAATATACTTGCATTCTCGTGCTTCTTACTGTATTTTGTAAAAGTTATTGTTAAACGTGTACGAAATGCTGCAATGAAACATACGAAACTTTACTATCTACTATAGTAAAAAATGTCAACTTCTAGAATTTACAAAAAAAATAGTAATTTTTACTGAATATTACAGCAAAGAGTACTAGAAATTATAATCTTATTTGTTATTTTTCCAGAGTACTATGTTTTTTAGTAATTTTAACGTACTTACTTATCAAATTCTCGTACTCAGAAAATCTAACCTCAAAAACTTTGTAATCTTTTGCAACTGACTACGATACTTTTAATTAGATGATACAAGATCATTTTGATTATATCAATACATGTAAGTTAATTAGAACTACAACAATGCATAAGTGTATCATTAATATTTAATGAATATTAACAAGATAAGCATAAGCAAAAACAAAGCCTAGTGTAGCTTATAAGGACGATTCGAAGTTTAGTAAACAAGGTTCATGATGGCACAGTTGGCAGAACGTCCGCTTCAGGAGCTAACGGTCGCCGGTTCAAATATCAACGAGATCGGTTTTATCGGTTAAAATATTTTTATTTGAATATAAACTATACAAATATAAAAATTATAATATCTAAATTAAATAACAATCACGAAAACATGTAAATAAAAAGAATTTTTTTAAATTTGAATTTTAAAATTACTATTTAATATTTTACAAAATTACTAAAATAAACTGTAAAAATTAATGAAATACGAGTACGTCCAAACATTAAAAATGAAAATAGTTAAAATTCATACATTTATTAATAAGAATTAGTGTGTTGTTTTTCTCCGTACATAAATCGATTATACTAATGATATTGAGGTATCGCAACCCATGAACTTAAATCTATTATACGTGCCACACGAACCGAATAAGTACTGAAAAAGTACTTTTAATGTTATAGGTTTTAATTTTTGTATTTTTTTTATTTTAGTTGGACAATCGATCTAGGCGTTAAAGAGGTTCGCTCAAAAGTCGCCTTATTATACATTTTTTTTAAATTTTGACATGTTAACAATTATATTAATTACTACTGAGTAAAATTTAAAGTGGCTCCCACGAACAGAAATAGAGATTTTAAACTTCAAAGTTGTAACTTTTAACACAGATGACATTCAAGAAGCTACTATTGTATTGAGGTTTTAATTAATAGCAGCGAAAATAATTTATAATTTTTTTAAAAAAACTAATATGTTACGCAGAGTATTTATATGAATAACATAAAAAAATTAATACCTTCTCACGAACAGTTTGGAGTTATAACACTGTTAAGTGCACTATTTGATGGTATTTTGGGCAGACATGGAGACGTGAAAAAGAGAGGGAACTCGACCGGGCAAATACACATACTAATGTGGGTGTGTATAGGTGAGCCGCAGTCTGCGCAGGTATGGAAGTGTGCATAAGGGGCGGGCTTATGGAGTACAAGCGCTCGGGAAATTTATACGCGCATCGTGCTGTGCGTTCACCGAAGAAACACATGAGCACGCGGTAAACTTTTGAGGGCTGTTATATCGAGCGAAATTCCTTAAGCAGTTGCTTCAAAACGAGAAAGTTCTAAAACTTCTCTTTTACGTACGTAAACTGACGTCAGTTAATTCCAAATTAGTTCTGTAAAATTAAATTTAAAAAAACTAAGCATACGCTCAAAGAGACTGACAAACAAAAATGTAAACACATAGGTCATCTATTCAAGGTTACAAAAACATTGACTATGTATTTACATTTATTAAATATATACATAAAAAATCAAATAATAATATTAATAATTTTACTCATCTGACAAACAATAATATTCAGCAGGTGGCAGACATCTCGGAAAATATTTCTATCAAAACGTCTCTGCACTCTTTATTGAAATATATGAACGACTTGAATTTGTTCCGATATGTATGTTGTTTATGAAACTATGAACATCACTCAAAAATCTCCAAACAATTTCTTGACAACAAAATACCAAATAAGTTCAAGTCGTTTCGATCTTTGAAAAATATATTTCGAAGCTTTTGCGTAGAAATCTTTTGAAAATTATACTAACAAGGAGAACACCAACCCTGCGGAAGTCGGACTTCGATGAGGTTTTGGGAGGTGCTTTCTGGTACCTAAAAATGAAGCCAGGTACCCTTAGTTCATTCTAATGGGCCCTTGTATTCGAAATATAAACTATTCTTCTCCGAATATACGTTATTTTGGTGAATAGTGATACCTAGAAAAATTGGGCTGAAAAATAATAAAAGCAGGCAGAAAGAGCTTTAATTTGAAACCTGTAAAGTTAAAAAATATTATTCGGAGCCAAAGTTATTAACAATTGAAGATGATGACTAAAAGAGCATACAAAATTCACGAACTTAAAGCAGTTTAAATTCTACAAATATTCATGCATTTTTAGTCATCATCTTCAATTGTTAATAACTTTGGCTCCGAATAATATTTTTTAACTTTACAGGTTTCAAATTAAAGCTCTTTCTGCCTACTTTTATTATCTTTCAACTTAATTCTTCTAGTATCAATTTTATACTAATAAAAGCTTAAATTACTGCTATTTTCACCTACTTTAATTATTTTTTGGGTTAATTTTTCTAACATAAAAACTTTCCGAGTTGTTGTCGAAAGAAGAGGTACATTTTTCATTAAAATAACACATATTTTGAAGCAAAATACCTCATATCCCGTGGACTTCATTTTACTAGGCTTCATTTTCAAGTGCCAGAAACCGCCTCCTGATGTTTGATAAAGTCGTTTATCCAGGAAGTGCACTATTCTTGTTAGTATATAAATGTTCAACATGGGTCGTGTTTTTCTACAGTTTTTCTTCCTTATAGAGCAAGCTTTGTCATAGTAAAAAAAATGTGTGTATCATGGGACGCACGACAGAAGTGAAATTTTAAGGTATTTTGCGCCTAAATGTTGTTTATGAGGAAAATTGATTTAATGCAAAACAAATAAATGGCATTTCGTTTAAAATTATTTATAAATTAATTATTTTAAATTTCATCGATTATATCTTCTGTATAAATCTTGAATTATTCATTTATAATTGAAGTTTATTTCTGAGGAATGTTATGAATGGTTGCACTCTCTCATCATCAAACATTGAAATATGCGGCTAAAATTAGTGGCTTATTATGATAATATGTCTATGAGTAACACTTTATATGAAAGTGGATTATTTAAGTTATGTACCGTTTAAGATAATTTGTAATATTTAAATATTTAAACATTATATTGTGGTGCAGCATAAATATTATTATTGTTATAGAATACAGATTGAAATAAGTTGTGACTGTTAATTGATGAAATATAGTTATTGTTTTTAGGATAAGAAAAGTAAATTACTCCTAATAGTTTTTCAAATTGTAAATCATCATGAACAATATTTTAAATAAAATTCAATTTAAGAATTCAAATTTCCTTATTCAAATTATTTTTCCGAGAGTGCAGCGCTTATACCGAGAGGCTGGCCTGCCACTCGTTACAACCTCCCCACCACCCCGCCACAGAGTTGAAATCGCCGATATTGACTCATAATGATCGCAGGTAATAACTCTAACCTTGCGCTGCCCGCGTCCTCTATAACGTCCCGGACAATATACGCGTGCTCTAACTCATCTAAAAAGCATACACAAAACAAAAGAAACCTATGGGGGCTTATCGCACAGGCATACTTACACACTAACGCACGCAAACGCGCGCTATATAGCGTAGAGTTGCCGAGCTGTGCTCACACCTCTTCGATTCGCTTCTCATGTGCGTTCACTATCGGCAGCAGCTACGAAAATTGTTCCTCGGACTCGAAACAATTCTCGAGAATCCAACTCTCTGCTGCCGGTATCGAACCTCTAGCTCTGTTTTGATTCCCCGTGCTGCGCGGTTGTGGCCAGAGCCACCGTTACTCTGGCTTTGTCGTAGGCAAAGGTGACCTCCGCTTTGCCCACGACGACCCTCGCGCATTCTCTCGTTCCAAAGCGCTTGAAAATTCGACGTTCGAATTTTGTGTTGCAGATAACTACGCGAGATTTTTCTGAGTGAGAGTTTCGCGAATTTAAAATGGAAATCGCGTGAATTTATTTTTCGCGGTTCCTTCCTGGTAGCCGAGACACGTTAAGGGCGCCATATAACAGGGATTTGGGCGGGGGGGAGTGCGGTAATTATTCATCACATAATTAACACAAGCGGCCTCGAGCTCCCGCTCAGCCCTTGTCCAAAAACTTACTATATTAACCCCCTTGTACACTAGTTTTACTCACCTAACAGATCAAACAAAACTAAACCCCGATAGTAGTTTTTGAGGTCGCGGATTATGCATTCGCTCTCAAAATTTTAAAATTAATAATTGCGGATCAAATATTGCGGATTAGTTGGCGTTTTCTTGAAAATATCTACTCCGGGGTTTTTGGAGTCGCTGAGTACGTTCCGTTATCAGAATTTTAAAATTAAAAATGGTGGAACACATACAAAAATAATAAAAAAGATTTTTCAAAAAATCGATTAGAGGTCCATAAAAAAATAATAAATAAGAAAACGTGCTCCGCTCTTTTTGTAATACATGTCAAAAAAAGTCGATGATCCGACGAAAAAAAAATGAATGTTTCTTTAATAAATATGTTATTGAGAATAATGATTTATTGTGAAGTGTAGGATAAAGATTTCGAGACTTTATAACGGTAAAATTTAATGAAGGTATGAGATAGACGCGCCAATAACTACATGAGCATGTACCATAATGAGATCGTATATTGATCAGTTATAAATACATAGAGGCTTTCTCGGTCGAGCCGCACGTCCTATCTTTCTCCCTCTATCTCTCACGCTTCCACTCTCGCATTCACTCTTTTTCTGTCTCTCGCAGCCACTCGCATGGGTCTGTCGCACGAGCCTCGAAGAAGTGCCACCTTGGAGATAGTAAGACCAGGAGTTACACACTGACTGGGAGCTACTGCTGTCCGCCCGTCCTCCTCGACGGCGCGGGCGGATACACACGCCTCACAAGCTCACGCATCGACGCTCTCTCTCGCACTCAATGTCGCGAACTCTCACTTCCACGATCATACGATAATCTACGGGTGCTTCTACATGACGACGGCAATGGCTACTTTACGGAGACGGAACGGAACGGAAGGACGCAGTTGTCAACATCAATTTTGTGCATAGAAGTAAATAAATAATGCGCAATACTGTTGCGTCATGGTTGTTATTATCTTGCAATATTTGTAAGAAATGTTGAAAAATCGTATATTGTTTATAATTGTATTATATTTTGCAGCTAAGAATAATAAATATGCGCACAGATCTAATATTAAAAGTATTGAAAAAAGATTTTTGCTTTCTCCTAGGATAAGCTTTTTAATATATGTTTTACAATTCTACTAATAATAGCTAAAGTCTAGTAGACTAATTATAGTTCATAAAATTACATTACATTTTTCAAATTATAATTAATGCGACTATGTATCTTATAGTTATGTTTATATTTAAAGTTATATTTTGTAGATCTAAATGAGAGTCTAGTAGACTGATTATAATTCATATAACAACATTCCATTTTTCCAATACAGTTAATTAGTATATATATATATATAAATATATATATATATATATATATATATATATATATATATATATATATATATATATATATATATAGTATATTAGTTACATACAGATTTAAAGTCATATTTTATAGATCAAAATTGGATAAGATTTTTTTTTCTCTAGGATATGTAGGAAATACTACCTAAGGCACACTCGACTGGGTCCGCACAGCCGAATAGTGTGGGGCTGGTTGGGGATACATCCGTCGTGTGTACAATATAGGACGAAAAATAAAATAAACAAAAATGCGTAAAACTACACAGCCGTTGCATCGCAAAACGACCCACTAAAACCGACCTCCCTTTCCTCTTGTGGCGGAACCCACCCTGGTACCGTTCATCACATTACCTCAGGGTGGTGTCATTCTAGTATCCTCTCGACAACCGCTGTTGCCTTGACTTGAACGAAATTTAAAAATTTACAATTTTAAATCTCCCAAGGGGACATCTGTCCCTCCCTGCGACGTTTATAAAATGAGAGAAAATGAGCGTCTCCACGTTAAGCAATCGTTCCTTCTTCTCCCTTCACGTCCACTTCCATGGAGTCGTCCGACGTCCCTGGGTTATGTTGGGTTGTCGAAGCGTCTCCCAGTGCTTCATTCATACCTTCGTCGGATGCCCTGTCTAGGTACCGTTTCTCTTGTCGTAGGACTGTCTCGACGAATTTTGCCGTGGCGACCAATTTATTCTCGGTGGACAGCATTTCGCCCATGATGTTCTCAGGCGTGAATTGTCCGACCGAGCTGAAAAGAGCTGTTCTTTCTTCGTTCCACTTTCCGCAGGCGAAAAACGTGTGAAACGCATCGTCGCAATCAGCGGAGCAAAAGATGCAACTCGGGCTCTGAACTTTCTCCATACGATTGAGGTATCTGCATAAGTACCCATGGTTACTCAGTAATTGGGTTAGGTAGTAATTTACCTCCCCATGGTCTCTGTTAATCCAGCTGGTCTATCAGCCTTGCTGTCCATTTACCCTTGGTTGTGGTTGTCTAGGATCATCGCCACGTTTCCATGGTGCGTTCCCGCTCCTCTCTATGGACTATTGTTTTATCCTCTCCTGTTTTCTTCCGTTCGTAGAATCGCTTGCGCTCCATCGAGTGTAGGTCGATCGGGATGATTCCCGCAATAAAGAGTACTGCGGATCCCGAGACCATGCGATAGGCGCTGGTGACTCAGAGAGCTCCTCTACGCTGAACGGAAGTGAGTAGAATCCGGTATGAGTTATTTTTCATTGCAATGGCCAATATTTAAGAACCGTACAATAAGATGGAAGTAATGACTGACATGAAGAGTCGCCGCTTGCTCGCTTTCGGTCCACTCGTGTTCGCCATGAGACGACACAACTGTGCCGTCATTTTCGCCGCTTTATCCACTGCATACGCTAGGTGACGAAATAAAGTATGTTTAGTATCTAGTTTGAGTCCCAGATACATAGCCTCCCTCCTTATCGAAACCTCCGCGTCTCCCACATACATAAAGAAGACGGTCTCAATCCATTTGCCAGTGAAGGGCACGATCTCTGTCTTCACGGCTGCCAAGTCGAGACCGTGTTCCCCCATCCAGCGGAAGATCTTGCGCATCACCTGGTTAAGCAGATATTGTGCTTTTTCCAAGTCCCGCGCGATGATGACTAAAGCGACATCATCAGCGTAGGCTATCATGTACACCCCCTCCGGTAGCCCGAGTCGTAACAAGGCATCGCACAAGATGTTCCAAAAATCTGGGCCAAACATCGACACCTGTGCCACAACGGCGCTGAGATATTTCTCGCGTTGGCCTTCTTCTGTTTTGTAGTGGGGGGTACGGTCCTTTAGGTAGTCCCGTATCACACGCATGAGGTACTCTGGGACTCTGAACTCATTCAATACTTCCAAGATATCTGGCCACCTGACCGAGTTGAAGACGTTCTTAAGGTCCAGCGTAACGAGAAGCGCGATGTTCCTAGAAAAATGATTTTCAGTCCATGCTCTCCTTCCCAGCCGAACTACCTGTCGTATAACGTGCACCGTGGATCGCCGTTTCCTACAGACGTACTGGTTGTCTGCTAAATCGCCGGCAGCCTGCACAGCTCTCTGTAGCCGTGGTTTGAGGAACTTCTCATAGCGCTTCCCTGCGTGGTCCAACATGCACAGTGGCCTGTTAGACGACGGAAGTCGGGTTTCACCTCCCTTACCTTTGCTGATCAACACGAGCCGAGCAACCTTCCAGGAAGTGCCAAAGACACCAGCCTTCAGGCACGCGTTGTACACGTTCAGCAATAGAGTAGGTGCTTTTACTGCGATGATCTTCAAAATCTCAGCTGGTATCCCATTGGGTCTAGGCGCCTTACCGCTCCGCATCATTTTGGCGGCGATCCGCAACTGATCGGTGGAGAATAGGGGAATCTCACCTACTTCAGCGGCTTCCTCCTGGTTTTGCCTTGGCGGATGTATTGGGAACAGCGTGTCCACGATTCGAGCCATGGTGTTCTCGTTGAAAGGGGAATTTGGGAGCGCGCATAGTTTCTTGGTCACGATCTTGTAGTCTAAGCCCCACACATCCCGATTGACTTCCTCCGGTTGATCTCGCGTCGGCACGTTGTCCACCTATATCTACGTCTGCACGTCGTAACAGCCACAAGCAATCTGCCGTAAACGTGGGCAGGCTCGCGCCCGCCGTAAATTCGGCTATTCAAATTATTCTCCGGAGAGGGCAGCGCTTACACCAAACGGCAGTCTTGCCACTCGTTGCGTGCTTTAAGAAAATATCGCATTAATAACATTTCATATTGACCAAAAATTTATTTGGAAAATATTAGATAAAAATTGCAGGAAGGAACTGCAATACTCCTGCAATATTGCTGCAATGTAAAAACATAATTCACAAAACCAAATAAATAAAAAATATTTTATTAATTTTTCTTAAATATTGGTTAATCTACGATTAAATTTAAAGTTTCAGGGATCTTTTTTTTTGTTTTCATTTTAAAGGAAGAGGGCTCAAAAATAATATTTTTTATCGTGTCCGATGCGTTCTTATTTTTGTCGGTTTTTTGATTTTTGAGTTTTAATAGTTTGTTTTCTTTAATACCTTAGAAATAATATCATCGATTTAGTGGTAATGGGTTTGAAAGAGCTTAAAAGTATGTATCTTTTCCGACCGGAAATTTTTTTTGAAGTTATTTCCCTTTATACATTTCTTCTGTTATACGGGGAAACTTCATGTTTTTTAAACGGAAATATATCATGGGAATATATTAAAAAAATTGAGATGATTAGTATTGGAGTACAATATTCAGTAAAAGTTTTTTAGTCATTTCATTTTTCTCTTGTCGAGAGAAAAATCATTTTATAAAAAAAAATCAATTTTCTATGTCGCACGATAACTTGAGTAAAACGGCATTATTCTTTTTGAAAATTTCCTGAAAGGTAGCTTTCAAGTATCTCTTGGCTGAGTTATTTGCCCAGATCATGAGGACTTTTATTTTTCAAGCTATTTGAGGTTATGTTTCTTTTTCAAACTGTTTTTTCATCGCTTATATCTTAAGAACAGCGCGGTCGTTTTTTACCAACTGGGCTCATTTTTTTTTCATTTCTTAATAAGGATTCGGAATTAAAACGAAATTTTAGATTTATCAACTCGTTTTTGTTTTATAACAATCTTAGTATTTTATATTATTCTGAAATCAATGAGGTAAATTATTTTGGTATGTAAAAATAATATGATCACTTCACTGCACATGCATTTGAAAGAGCATAAAATTATCTAACTTACCCGATATGAAATTTTTTATAAGCTATCTTCCTTCTTTTGTTATACACGAAAACGTAATTTTTTGTAAAACGGCAATATTTTGGAAACATATGATGGAAAATCTTTATAAATAAGTTAAGATGGAAAAGGTAGCTTTGCACTACCTCTTGACCAGAATTGAGATCTCTTATTTTTCAAAATATTTGAAGTTATATTTTTTTAATTAATTTTTTATTGCCTTTTTCTTGGGTAGTACACGGTCATTTTTTACGAATCGGAGCTCATTTTTTTCATTTTTTGATGAAATTAAATAATTCTTGTTTTGAGTTTCATTGATACTTTTTTGTTATATAGTAATTTTTCATTTTCATGCTTTTTTTTCATTTGGTCGCTTAATTCTAGTGTATTAAGGAGGGTGTTTCGATAGATATAGGATATAAAACAAAAACTCGTATGACAGTTTATAAAGGTCCTATTATAAAACTAATGATATGTACATAAAAATAGTCCAAGACTACATGAAAGAAAAAATTGTTCCAAAAAAATCGTGACGTCACAAGTGTAAATATTATCAATTTATTTCTAAACCAATTTTAATGTTTCGGGGCTTATCTTTTTCCTTAAATATTTCTCTACAAAGTTAATGAAAGAAAATTTAAAAATAATATATCTGTAATTAGTGAAAGCCAATTGTTTATAAAATTGTACGCGGTTACTTATAAATAATTAACTTTCTCCTATTACAGATATATTATTTTTAAATTTAAAAGACAGATCCATTCAGACATTTTCTAAAAATAGTGTATTTTGATTCCCAGTATCTCAAAACATGTTGATAACATGTTTTTAGCAAAATGCTCTACAGTCTTCTTTTATTTTGAAACTATTAAATAAAAATTTTTTTACAAGTTATTGGAGTAAACGCATATTCTTGTGACAAGAACAGGGTTTTTTAAAAAATGTTCTTTACGCACACTTATTAGACAAAATCTATTTTAAATAATTTAAGTAAAATTTTAACTAATGAATAAAAGAATATTTGACTATAATTAACTCAATTTATGGTCTGAAATAAATAAAACATTTTTTGAACCTATGCACAAATATAGCATAGATTATTAAAAATATTTAAATTGTGTAAAACCTTAAACAGTTTTTGCATATCAAGTTACATTTTTTTGAATTATCAATAATAAATTTTGGTATAGTATAATTGTTGATTAAATTTTATTTATGAATATAATGTAAACTACTTTTAAAAATATTTTTTTTTTGCATTTTTCTAACGTTATCAAAAAATAAAAAAAGAACTTTGAATGGTCAAAAAATACCGAATAATTCTCAAGAAAAAAGCGATTAATTTTTTTTATAACATATGAATATCTTAAAAATGAAAATTGTTATAAAACAAAAACAAATCTATAAATCTTAAAAATTCTTCTTGATTTTAAATCTTCGGTGAAATATGTACGAAATGAGCTGTAATTGGTAAAAAATTATCGGGTATACGCAAAAAATCATCGATCAAATATTTTTGGAAAAATAAAATATAAAATATGAAAAAACATTATACAACAAAAACGATTCGATGAATCTTGAAAGTTCTTCTTTATTTAAATTCTTGACCAGAAGATGAAAAGTCATTCCTAAGAAATAAGTAATCAAAATAAAAATTAAAAATATAACCTTGAATATCTTAAAAAATAATAGTCCTCATGATCTGGGCAAAGAACTTAACCAAGAGGTAGTAAAAATCTACCTTTTTGAAAATTTTCAGAAGGAATAATCCCCTTTTACTTAAGCTATCGTCTGCAATAGAAAATTGATTTTTTTAAAAGACTCAAAAATTTAACAAAATAATTTTTTGTATTGTCCTACTCACTTCAATTTTTTTCAAACATTTTCTATCATATATTTCAAGGAATTTGCCGTGCAAATAAAAAATGACGTTTACGTGTATAACAATAGAAAGGAAACACCTCATCCGAAATTTTGAGTGGTAAAAGTGGGACATGTAAAATGCCACAAGGAAAGAGATAGAGAGAGACATAAGGTTAGATTAGAGTAGGTAGGTAGGGTTAGGTAGTAGGGAGATTATTATTATTAATTGGGATGGATAAACAAACAAACGGACGGAATCTCGCACGCACCAAACCACCGAACGCACGCTATGAACATTGCATTATTTTTTTAAGCGTATTAATCGCGCATATGATTATATATGTTTCACGGGGGAGATCGACGGCGCGACACCATACACACACCGCCAGCACAAACACACGATAGAAGCAGCAGTCGACTAAGCAGGCATATCCAGGAAAGCTGAGCAGCACGAGGAAGCGGCAACGATGGAGAAGAGGTCGAGTCCTATATTTGTTTCAGGTAGCAGCGGCCTAAAAGAGAGAAAAAGAGAAAAGCTAGAGACGATAAGAGCGACCGGGGGCCGGAGCAGCAGCAGCGGACGATAACACACTCACACACATACACACTCGCGTACGCGGACACCCGAGACAGCGATCGGAGCGCGAGGAGTTTCAGCGGCGTCATCCTTAAGGACGACGACGAGAACAGCTGATGACCAGGCGGGCGCGTGCCATGCAGCTTTAACAGATATGGAGAGTAGAGGGAGAGCCAAGCGACAAGAGAGAGAGAGAGAGAGAGAGAGAGAGAGAGAGAGAGAGAGAGAGAGAGAGAGAGAGAGAGAGAGAGAGAGAGAGATATAATATTTATTTGTAAATATTTACAAAACATTTGATACAGCTTTAACAGATATGGAGAGAGTAGAGGGAGAGCCAAGCGACAAGAGGGAGAGAGAGAGAGAGAGTTATTATATTGTATTTATCTCAACGTGAGTACAAATATTTTGGTCGGCGAGTATTTGCCCACAAAGCGCCCGACCTAATAGGATTCAAGAGAGTTTGTAATTTTTACTTAAAAATTACTTGGTGAGAGCATTCCATTCTTATTAATTTGTTTCAGTATAGTCGAGGTTCGAGGCTTGGTGGAGAGTCAGAGCTGCGGTGTGTGTGTTCGCCGTCGAATATTCTTTGTTTTAGGTCCAGGATTCCAGAGTTCGTGTAATTGTAATACAGGTTACAGGTAATACCGGCAACGCGGTCGGCACATGGTGCGTGGGAGTAGAGGTAGGGAGCGGCCATTATACCGCCAGCGTGCGACCGTAAATCCGGAGTTAAATCGGTAAAATCGAGCAATAAGTAGGGTTGTGGTGGTCAATTAAATTAACTTAGTTAAATTTCGGAGTTTGTTTTAAATATATTTATCTAGATTAATACGACAATTATTGAATTGAATAAAGATACTGCGGTATATTAACTATTAACTAACCAGCATAGAATCCATTACAATTACTATTTATATGTGCAATTTTATGTATATATTTTATATCGAGAAAGAAACGTTCGAAAAGATTTATATACATATATATCATTTATGTAGATAGAACCCGCATGCTTGGTAATAATTAAAATTTAATATAATTAGTAATATGGAATAACTCGAGATTGGATCTCCGAGGGTTGCGCCGTTTGTCTAGGCGTCCGCTCAGCGAACTTCCTCTCGAGATACGAGGAGTCAACCAGAGGGAAAGTTTCGAGTAATAAAGTGCAGTATTTGCCGAACAATAAAATAATTAATGAGTTGTATGGACAGAATCCATATCGGTAAAAGTACAACATCATAAAAGATAGAAAATTGTATGCTCTTTCAACTGCATTTTCATTGGATCGATGATATTATTTCTAACGTACGAAAAAACCCGAAAAACTATAACGAAAAAATCGAAAAACCGGTAAAAACAAAAACTAATCCGAAAAACTAAAAAAATTATTATTATGCCCCCTTCATGTAAAAAAAAAACAAACAAAATCAACCCTGGAACATTAAATTTTACCGTGCTTACTCGAGATATTGATGTATACATACACACACACACACACACACTCACATGCACGCACGCACGCACCTATGCGAAATATCCTGTAATATTGTTATGTGACATATCAAATTGAAATATTACAGTAATATTACTGTAAGTTTACATGATGACATTTCTCGATGCATTTCACATTAATGCTGCATAAATATCTGTACAATATTATACTGTGAACAATCACATTGAAATAACTGCGAAATTTTCTGTAATATTGCTATGTGACATATCGCGTGGAAATATTACAGTAATATTCCTGTAAATTTACAGGATGATATTTCTCGATGCTTCTTATATTAATACTGCCGACATATTTGTACAATATTACACTGTTATAAATCACACCAAAATATACGCGAAATATCCTGTAATATTATCATGTGACGTATTACGTTAAAAGATTTTTAAAAAATTTCTGCATCTTTTTTGACAGTTTTCTGTATTTCTGGAATATTGTTGTTGAACTCCAGGAATATATGTTGTATGAGGAAATCCTATTAGTGATCTTATAATATTGCAGTAATATTATAAGGATATTACAAATTGATTACTTGAATTTCGAAATTTTGTAAGAAACATAAAAACAAATTTTCATTGCCTATTTATTTGAGAGATTGTAAAACTGCTATTAGTTTTTGTTCATAATATTCACAAATATATAAAAATAATTTTACATAATTTGTTAAATAAAACTTTAATAAAAATTTTAATAATATTTTATTTCTTTAATTATTTTGAAATTTATCAAATATTTTGTAGTAAATAATTTGTAATGTCTTTGCAATGTTATTGCAATATTATAAGGTTGTTACAAAATGTTACAAAGCGAATGCTGTAATTCAAATCCCGCGCGCCCCACGAGTAGCCTAGTTCGATCGGCGACCGTTTGGTGACTACCCGTTTTCACTAACCACACATGAATCAGCTTCGAAGTTCATCCCCTGCAGCAATCAAGTCCACTATATAGCAGCCGCTTTTGTGTATGCCTCCACCAGGGGGGAGTATTTTTGATTTTTTCTTGCCTTCATGCAGCTAAAGTAGCTTTAATTTACCTTTATTTGGTAATTTATAGAAGTTTACATAGTTTTTAGAGTTCAATTAAACTCTATGTGGCTTTCGTAGTTAATGTTAATTCTGTAAAATTAGTACTCTTGTTTTGCTACGTATTTGTGTACCTATATCCTTGATAAAATATAAGATGTTTGCATGGTATTTACGTTCAGATTGAATATTTTACTCTCGCATCAATTGATTTTTCTGTTAAATCAGCTTTTCGGTTTTGCTGAGTATATATCAACTTGTACCTATACTGTTGATAATTTTGAGTCTTTTACATAACCTGAAAACAGTTGAAATTTGCAGTTCTCAATAATTTAGTTACAATGAAATTTAATTTTGTATTTTCTGAGCACGCATCAACGTGTACCTATATCGTTAATGGGTTTGGGAATCGAGAATATCTCTACAACACAATCGAATTCTATATGGTTATCACAAAATATTGTGCTTCAGTAAAATTATTTGCATTGAATTTTGCTAAACATACATCAACGTGTTTCTATTTCGTTTGATAGTTTTGAGAAGTTACGCAGTATACTTTAATACAATTAAACTCTATGTAGCTCTCGCTATAATTCATGCTTTGTAGAATTGGAGTTTTTATTTGGTCATTTATGTATCAACGTGTACCTATATCGTTGACCGATTTCGAGTAGTTTTCATACTTTTATACCTCGTTTAAATTCTATGTAACTCTCGCTCTCATTTATGCCGTAGTAAGATTGGGTATTATGGTTTTGATGAATATATTTTAACGTGTGTCTATATCGTTGAGATTTTGAGTAGTTAACATAGTTTATAAAAATTCAATTTGAACTTTATGTAGTTCTCGCTCTATTTTTGGTTCAGTAGAATTATTGCTTGGTTGTATTGAACACAAATCAAAGTGTACCTATATCTGTGATTTTGTAACAATACATATGATTTATAGTTATACCTCGATCTGTTTAGTTTAAGCTGAAATAACATTACATTCAAGTTGAATTTTGAATTAAATTCAATTCATATTTGAAAATTAAAAACGCTTGAATAGTTTGCTTGATTATCCCAGCGCTTTCACACTTTATACATTGATTCATAAATTTAGTCTAAAAGCCCTTATTTTTTTTATTTCAATTGCTTTTGTTTACCATGCATAGAGGTAACCTAACCTCTATAAGTACAATCTTGGTAATTTTGTTTGACTTTCATCTCATGTGCCTCTATCGTTGAGGATTTACGAATAGTATAAGTTTCAAGCTTTACCATTGCTCGCTATTACTTTAGACTTTTGAATATTTAGTCTAGACTTCTTATAATTAAATTAAACTATTTGTAGGAAGCAGCGAGAAGTGACTTCTGATTATGTCTTCTTGAAATTGCATGACCCACTGCAAGCAATCATTGAATTGCTTGGAGCCACCATATAAGCCCATTGGTTCACAGTGAGCCGCTCTGGAGCATTATAGCAACCTGAGATTAGGTTACGTTCGGTGCATAAACACCACAATGGATGCTATGCACATAAGATATTACGGTTATTACGGTTAATTAAATTAATCGATGTTGATTCAAGGCATTTGAGGTAAGTTTTTAGTCATCGGACTACAATACCCGAAGCTAGTTTAGGTCTATTTTTTACATTCATATGTATCTTTAGGCGAGTTAGTAGAAATAATTTCGATTGTCTTACTGAAATTTTGATAGTATAGGACAATTTTGAGCAAGTTGAATTTAATCTATAACTTCAAGTGTTGAATAATTTTGTTCAAAAAACTATTTTGATTTTGTCTATTCTTCTGCATTATAGTTGTTTTATTACCCTTCGTAATGGACAATTGTAATGAAGTGCAGTAGGGATTATTTAAAAAAATAGCGAGTGCCTACGATAGGTTCACTTTAAAAGGTCAAGATGTTATGACCAAGGGAAATGCAATTACTCGATTAGCTCGGTTAGAGAAATATTTTATGAAGTTCAACAAGAATCATGAAAAGATTCTAGCTGTGGAGTATGTAAACAAAAAGTTTTGATCGGAAAGGTAAATACACCGACTTTCTCTGTACCATAGAATTTGAGAAAAAAATCAAATTAGCTCAGAGAGGAGTTAGTCGGGCTCAGCCAGCTTCAGTTACAAAGCCATCGCTTAGTCCATCATTGACATGACGCAGGCACTTCCAAAATTCGATATTCCAAAATTTTCGGAAATATACATCGATTGGATAAATTTTCGGGACATGTTCCGAGCAATGATTTATCGTCGAAATGAAATGACAGGTGTAATATAATTGTACTATTTGCGTACTTTTATTTCAGGGAATGCTCTTGATAAAATAATAAATATTGAGGTTAATTATAACAATTTTTAGAAAGCATGGAAGCTGTTATTAGACTATTATGAAAATAAACGTAGGTTCATAAACAATCATATGTCCGAACTTATCGCTGTTATGGGCATGAAAAATGAATCCACTGCTGAGCTCAAGCGGCTTGT
Source organism: Gastracanthus pulcherrimus (assembly GCA_949152435.1). Lineage (NCBI taxonomy): Eukaryota > Metazoa > Arthropoda > Insecta > Hymenoptera > Pteromalidae > Gastracanthus > Gastracanthus pulcherrimus. The sequence continues at coordinate 160,484,676 of OX424572.1, forward strand.
GAAGAAGACATTTAAGAGGTAACACCACTCCAGGATTTTCAAAAAATCGATTTTTTTTTCGGCTTAAACAATACTTTAGGGTCATAAAAATAATATGCAATTGGTCCTATAGTGTCAAATAATTTTTAAAAGGTTCAAATGTCGATTTTGCGGTAGCGCCTCGGACCGCTCGCTGAGCGCGATAAATGAGAGAGCGCGGCGTGTTCTGATTCATCGCTTTTGTATTGATTTCATCTATCGGAATAATAGGAGACCTTGTTACTTACAGAGCCAAAGGTCCTTGAGGTTCCTCAGGCATCCTGCAGGGTGCGCTAATACTGAAATTAGCTTGTATCGGTGTGTATATGTGTTAGTTAGTACAGCTGCAAAGCGACGCCATGCACACGCTTCGATTTGTATTTCTGCTGATTTTTCGTTTTTATATATTTATATATTACAAACTTCGTTGATTTTAAGTGAACAGTGTGGAAATTATAAATAATATGAGTAGTGAAAGACCAGTGTATGATGGCAAGAAATCGACGAAGGGGAAAAAGAGCAATTTGAAGAGACCGAAAATTTCAAAGCGGCGGCCAAGTAATCGTTATGAAATGGAGAAGCCAAGAGTCGAGGCGGTTGGCACATCGGATCGAAAATTATCTACCATCGATCCTGATGACTTTGAAGTAGATGAAGGCTTTACTTATCGAATTCTGATTTTTTAACCGTATTTACCGCTATATTCTGTTGCAACGCCGTTACCCTAAGCGGGTCCTGGGCGTAGTCTGTTGCAACGCCGTTACCCTAAGCGGGTCCTGGGCGTAGTCGTCCAGAGCGGACGGGTGGGTGCCTATCACCACTACACAGCACGTCCTCAGGTTGCGGATAGAGGAATGACCCCTGAGAAAGAGGTTAGCTGCGAATAAAGCGAATAAGCAGTCGCGGACAGCCGATAGGCCCAGGCGTGGGTGTGATGAGCCCGCACTGGTGAACGCATTCATCTAGATACACTACGCAAGCACCGCAACAACTACAAACACTATACAAAATCTCCTATCTTACTTTCTTCTTCTACCTTACTCTGTAATCTATCTCTTTTACCACACATTTCAAACAAAAAATGGGCCAAAAATCCTGCTGTCGTGGAGGATGCGGGAGCGATGACAACTGCCCTGAGAGGGGATGTGTAGAATGATTCGCCACCTGGTCTTACATGGCAACGAAGCCAGCGAAGGCGCGCTGCCTTGCAGGGGGGCGTTAGGATATGAGAATGAAACCGAGTGTGTCTGACGACGAGTTGACTATGTCCTCGCCAAAGTCAGAAAGCTCTCATACTTAGTTCTAGGGAGGTATGAGGGTTATAACCCCTAGACGGATGGACTCACCTGCGATCGGAACAGGATCCAAAACGCGCGGGTTTAACTTACTATCATGGCTCAAAGAAAACAAAACCAAACCAAAACGAAAAGAAACTTAAGGGTGGGAACCTGGAATGTACGCAGTCTACACAGAGCAGGCGCGTTCCGGGAAATCATAACTGAAACTGAGAGGTACAATTTAGATTTAGTAGCAATACAAGAAACCCGATGGAAAGATAACGCGATGCTAGGATCCGGTAACTTCACCTTTTTATATGGGGGCGCGAGCGGGCATTCTCTAGGCACCGGATTTCTTGTTAACAAAAGCATCATACATTCCGTTAAAAGTTGCAATTTCGTGAATGACCGACTCTCGTATATCATCATCGAAGGAGCGTGGTATAATTACGTGGTTATTAACGTCCACTGTCCCACGGAGGACAAAGAGGAAGAAGTAAAAAATCTTTATTATGAAACTTTAGAGCAATTAATCGACCAATTCGCGTCTTACGACACCAAAATAGTAGTGGGGGATTTCAATGCTAAAATAGGGAGAGAGGAAATGTTTAGGCTCACCATAGGCAAAGAAAGTCTGCACGAAACCAGTAATGATAACGGTATTATGGTCATAAATTTCGCAGCCGCAAAAGATCTTATAGTCAAGACCACGTGCTTCAAGCACAAGGATATACACAAGGCAACGTGGACATCGCCGGATGGGGCCACGCACAATCAAATCGATCATTTTCTCATTGATAAGAGGCGCCACACGAATGTACTCGACGTAAGGACCTATAGGGGGGCGGATTGCGACTCAGATCATTATCTAGTAGTGGCCAAATTAAGAGCCAGATTAGTAGCCGGTCAAAATAGTAAGCGAGCGAACAAAGTAGAAACCTTTGATATTGGAAAACTACGAAGCGGGATAGAGCGAATCAAGTACCAAGTAGAAGTTAGCAACCGATTTCAGGCGCTCGAGGAAACGGAGGAACAGACGGGAGTAGATGACGATCCGAACAGGTTGTGGGGGGCTATCGAAAAAACTATAAAAGGGGCCGCGAACAAAGTACTGGGTAAGAAAAAAAGGTCGAAGAGCAAACCATGGTTTGACGAAGAGTGCGAACTCTGGTTTGAAAGGCGCAAGAAGGCTAAATTAGATAGTGTACACAATGAAAGCGGTAGGGCCGTAGAAGAATACCATGAAATAAGAAAGCAAGTACGTGTGATTTACAGAAACAAGAAGCGCGAGTATCAGAAAAATGAAATTAGAAAAATAGAAACTAATAGTAGGGAAAATAACTCGCGCGAGATGTACAAAGGAATAAACGCTATTAGGAAGAGTTTTCAGAGTAGATCGCAGTTAATGAAAGATAAGGACGGGAACCTCGTGACAAGCGAAAATGAACTATTGAAATTATGGAAAGATTATTTCGATAAGTTATTAAACGTGCATGAAAACTCCGAGGAAATGGGAGACGAAATCCACACTGCTGAACTCCATATGGACGAAACGACCTACAAAGAAGTAGAGGCCGCGATCAAAAAGCTAAAAAACAATAAGGCCGCAGGAAACGATTCTATACCAGCTGAACTACTTAAATATGGAGACACCGCGCTTACATCTAAAATTTTTTATCTAGTATGTGCTATTTGGAGAAATGAAACAATACCAGAAAATTGGAAAGAATCCATCATCATACCGATCTTTAAAACGGGAGATAAAACAGACTGCAATAACTACCGGGGAATCTCACTTTTAGCTACCTGCTACAAAGTTCTGTCAAACGTAATACAGGCCAGACTCACACCATTCGCGGAAGATATAATAGGAGATTATCAGTGTGGATTCCGGCGCAACAGGTCAACGAGCGATCAAATGTTTACCATAAGACAATTACTAGAGAAAAAGTGGGAATATTGCGAAACTATACACCATCTATTTGTGGACTTTAAGAAAGCGTATGACTCTGTCAAACGAAGCAAAATGTATGAAATCCTAGTGCTCCTTGGCGTACCAAAAAAACTCGTAAAATTAATTCAAATATGTCTCAACGGAAGCACTGGAAAGGTCCGAGTAGGCGGTAATGTATCCGAATCGTTCATGATACGCGACGGTTTAAAGCAAGGTGACGGGCTTTCAACGGTACTCTTTAACCTGACGCTAGAGCATGTTGTTAGAAAAATGCAGGCTAGCGAGCTAGGCGCAACACTCAACGGAACAACGCAAATTTTAGGCTATGCGGATGACTTGGATATAGTGGGAGATAATGGTGAAACGGTGGCGAGAAATGCGGAAATCCTTATAAATGCGGCTAAAAACACGGGGTTAGAATTGAGCGAATCGAAAACGAAATATATGATCATGGAGAAACTGGGCATTCGCGAAGCAGAGGGGGATCTCAGAGTCGGAAATTTCACATTTGAAAAGGTTAGCGAATTCAGATATTTAGGTACAACTATAAATGATCGAAACGAAATTAAAGCCGAGATTAATAAGAGACTTCATTCGGGTAATGCCTGCTTCTACGCTGTGAACAGATTACTTAAGTCAAAGCTACTGTCGAAAAATGTTAAAATAAGGATATATAGGACTATAATAATGCCGGTAATCTTGTATGGGTGCGAAACCTGGGCGCTCACTAAAGCGGAAGAAAATCGTTTTAGGGTATTTGAAAATAAGGTTCTGCGGAAAATATACGGGCCAAAGAAAGATGAGGAAACTGGGGAGTGGAGGAAACTGCACAATGACGAGCTACATAATTTGTACGCGTCACCAAATATTAACAGAATAATAAAATCACGGAGACTAAGATGGGCAGGGCACGTGGCAAGAATGGGCGATGATCGTACAGCAGCGCGCATAATGAAAGGAAAACCGAAAGCAACGCGACCTCTTGGTAGACCTAGACGCAGATGGGAGGATAACGTAAAATCAGACGTAACTGAAATTGGGCGGGAAGGCGCGAAATGGATGGGGTTGGCACAAAATAGGGAAACGTGGAAGGCTTGCGTAGATGAGACGATGAACTTTCGAGTTCGATATGCCATTTAAAAAAAAAAAAAATTTACCGCTATATTGCAAGCTGTTGGGTGCAAAAAGTGCAAGTCAGATGTGACATTCACCGAGTGTGGAAAGCGTAGCTTGGGATTAAAAATTGTTATTTCATGCCAAAACTGCGACAATATTTCTATCCCTTCTTCACCATTCATTGAAAAAGCATACAACATTATTCGTAGAATGATTCTTGCTATGCGACTACTGGGAATAGGATTGAATGGAATAATAAAATTTTGCGCGTTCATAGAGCTTCCGCGGCCAATTTTTCAATCATTTTACGATAAAGTTGTGCAGAAGATTGCTGTCGATGTAAAGGAGGTTTGTGAGCAGAGTATGAAAAATACAGTTAAGGAAGAGAAGAAAAAAAAAGATGAAAAAAGAAACATAAGTGGTATTACTGTATCTGGCCATCGCCAAGGGACGTGGTGCAAACGCGGCGTCACGTCCCTTTTCGGATTTTTATCACTTATTGGATGGCGTACTGGCAAAGTGGTCGACATTTTAGTAAAATCTAAATATTGTAAGGCATGCGAATCTTGGGAAAAGAAAAGTGACACGGATGAGTACAAGGAATGGCTTGAAACTCATGAAAACGAATGCCAATCGAACCATGACGGCTCGGCGGGAAAAATGGAAGTGGATGCCGTTATTGAGATGTTCCAGCGCTCAAAATCTTTACACCAACTTAAGTATGCCAATTACGTCGGGGACGGTGATTCAAAAACTTTTAAAGGTATCGTAGACACGCAGCCTTATGAAAATTTGTCAGTAACGAAGAAAGAGTGCATCAACCATGTGCAGAAACGGATAGGTACTCGCCTTCGAAATTTAAAAAAGAAAACTAAAGGTCTCGGCGGAAATCGTCTGGCCGCTAGAGTGGTGTTACCCCTTAATCCTCTCAAAGCTTTAGAAGCAGTAGGTCGCCTTGTTGAACAGTGGGTATATTTTCACCACCTTATATGAAATCTTCGACTAGCTTTGACCATATACGAGGTTTACAACTAGCTGATACAAATTTCATGGATAAAACTAACATTCACATTTTACTATGAGCTTCTACTTTTGTACGAATAGTAGAGGGAAATATTATTAAGGGAAAATATGACGAACCTATGGCCAGACTATCTTCTCTGGGTCTACCTTCGAGATATATATATATATATATATATATATATATATATATATATATATATATATATATATATATATATATATATATATATATATATATATATATATATATATATATATATATATGTATATATATGTATATCGGGAAAATATGACGAACCTATGGCCAGACTATCATCTCTGGGTCTACCTTCGATATATATATATATATATATATATATATATATATATATATATATATATATATATATATATATATATATATATATATATGTGACGTTCCACGTCAACCGGAACATCGCTCTGCCCAAAATTCCTTTCAACCTAAAAATTTTTAAAATATGGAAAACTTAGCATTTTATATGTACTTTCGATTAGCGTGTGGCTATTTTTAAAATTTCGTTTTCAGACGGAGCTGCACATTCCCTAACCTTAAGGAAATACTACTTTACGCAATGATCAAGCTGTTAGAAATCACAGGAGTTCCGAAAAATTCCAAGCAACGACTATTTTTATGTATTTTGAGCTGCTGAACACGAATCCGACCCTCTTTTTTACCTATACCTCAAGCGTTCGTCCCTAACCTAAAAAACACCCCAAAATTGCTGTTTCACGCAGTTGAGAGGTAGGTCCTGTGATATACGTTAGGAAAATTATTGACAGAGCGTATTTTTATATATCTAGAGTTGCTGAACACGAATCCGACCCTCTGTTTTACCGATATCTCAAGCGTTCGACACTAACCTCAAAAAACACCCCAAAATTTATGTTTCACGCGGTTGAGAGGTAGGTCCTGTGATCTACGTGAGGAAAATTATTGACAGAGAGCATTTTTATGAATTTTGAGCCACTAAACACGAATACGAATCTAATTTTATTTGGTTTCTATTAGTTGAGTAGATATAATGCAGGGAATCAAGCTCTTTTAAAACCTAATAAATTAGATAGTATTACCTTTAATTTATGCTTGCTAAAAACTTTTTTGGTCCGTCTCTACTATATCTGTTAAGCGTATACTGATTCATGGATTTGTGCAGTGACCGTAGGATTCCAAAGAAATAAATGGATTAAACGGATTGATTCGTTTTGGAAAATGATTTAAATACCTGTGATTTTGGTATTTAAATCATTATTGGATAAAATCAATATGTCTAAAAAATTTCAAAATTGTAAAGAACCGTAAAAAATTGTCTGAATTTGGAGTATGCTTTACAAGTTCTTACAGATTTTTACTCTTTTGCATTTTTTATACATTTTTACGAATTTTTACATTTCGTAACATTTTTTAAAGTTTTAAAATATATAAACTCTACAGTTTATAACAGTTTAAATGTTTATAAATTTATAAAGTATGGAAATGTTATAAACTGAAAAAAATTGTATGGAAATGTAATAGTGAAAGAAATATATAAAGAAATGTAAAAATGTGTATGAATCTATGAAAAGCTGCAAAGCATAATCCAAATACGAACAATCTTTTACGGTATTTAACTATTTTTATTAAAATTTTATAACAATTTACAGTGTTTTAAATATTTTTGTACTTTTTTACATTTATTTATACCTTTTTACATATTTTAATATTTTTACGATAATGATTTCCGCAAATTTCCTTCATATATTTTATACGAATTTGCGCTTTATTCATAACTATTACATTCCTGGATTATGACAATTACTAAACATATTTCTTTGTTATTTTATCATCATAAAATCATTCGCTATATATTATTAATCAATCCTCGTTAGTTTTCTTTACGTATTATATGCGAAATAGCGTTTTATTCCTAAATATTATTTTTCTTAATTATGTTCAATTTGACAAAAAAAAATGAAATCTATTCATTAAGTACTTTATTATTTATCGAAATATTTCTAAATTATATGATCTATTGTAGGTATTGCCAAGATATTATGTTGAAAGTATGTTTATTATCAAATTTATCAAACGTTGATAATTTTGATACTTTGTGTATATGTTTATTCGAATATATAAGTTATAAAGCCTTGTCATCGGAACAACTTCCGTTGCTGTCCAACGCAACTAACAAAGATTTTTAAAAATTGTCTATTTATAAAATCATGAATATTCACTATAATCATTAATATTATTATTACGATCGTGCTCAGCAACTGAAAATACATAAAAGTAAAGTGATCTTCACTCCAGCACAGGTTACTTGATTCCCCGGACATACGCAGCAGCGTGCATCACCGCGACCGTAGTACCGTGCCAGGCCGCTAGGCGGCTTCGACACCAGTTTTCGTATCCATTAGCTGAGTAGCGTTCCGAAAGGCAGATAATGATGCGCTAATCCATGAATTTTTACCGAACTTTTTTGTGTTATAAATATTGCCGTGTTAGAGATCATGTTTGACTGACAGGCTAACGGTTAGATATTATTTTCTCCATAGTTCAGTTTTGTTTCAAATTATATAACATTAATTCGCTGTTACTTTCCACGTAGTATTTTTTATGACAGAAAAATTAATTTGAAACAGACACAATTTACTTTTAAGTTGATATAGCCTTTGTATACTTGTCCATGATTTATGAAAGCATCTTAAATATGTACAATGTCTGAGTCTATGGTAAAGAATTCTTTTCCAATAGTTCATGTTGACAGATGTATTAATCCATTCAATGTTAATGGACATAAAGGTACAAGTCTTCGCAAAGTTTAAAAAAAATGTTTGTTAGATTATCCAGATGCACCTGAAACAGCTATGATTTGTTCATATTGTAGAAAGTCGTATTCTTCTGTAAATTTTAATTCATCTAATAACTCTCTAAATGAGAGAGTCAGGAAGGAAATGAAATAACCATAAAATAAAAGAGTCCGTCTATCGAGAGAAGCTGAACTAGAACAAATGTTGGATGGATTGAAAAGTAAATTATCTTCTCTACCTCCAAATGACCCATTCATAGTTTCTATTTTGACAATAGCGCCTGAATGATGGACTTTACACGATAGTCAATCAGAGTTTAATGTCTCTATGAGAATGGCAAAAAAGGCGAGGCATTTGAAAAATGAATTTGGTATCTTAGCAATCCATGATCTGTAAAAAGGGAAAAGTTTACCTGAAAGTACAATTAAAAACGTAAAAGAATTTTATGAATGTGATATTAATAGTCGAGTTATGCCGAATAAAAAAGATGTAGTTAAAATTAACGATAATGGTGAAATTTCGTATGTTTCAAAAAGATTTCTACTATGTGATATCAAAGTATTATATTGAAATTTTAAAGAAGAATGCCAACAATTTCCTATCAGCTTTAGCAAATTTGCAGAGCTACGTCCAAAATGGTGTGTTTTGGCCGATGAAAGAGGTACACATAGCATGTGTGTATGTGTAATAGACCAAAATTTCAAGACCATGCTTGAAGCATCCAATTTTATGGTTCTCACGAAGGAATCTGGTGATCCAATAAATGGTTATACCGATTGCTTTTCGTTAATCTTATGTACAAAGCAGAATCCTGCCTGTTTTTTAGGAAGTTGTTAAAAATGTGGTAATTTTTTAAGATTTGAAGAATATGTATCTTCTGTACTATTCGAAAATAAGATTGAAGAATTAATTTTCAGTGTCTGGCAGTCAACAGATAAATGTACTTTAAATAAAGAATGTCTTTCGGTGGATGATTTTATTTCCGAATTATCTTTAAGTTTAAAAAATATACCACATCATTGTATCGCAAAAAAACAATAAAAACATAAAAGATCTGAAAAACAATTTACAGGAGAACGAAGGGCTTCTGGAAATGGATTATTCTAAAAATTTTGCTTACGTAGTTCAGAATGCTGCTCAACAATTTCATTTTAACAATGCTCAGTGTACAATATATGCTGCAGTGCTATATTACAGAGAAGATAATGAAATAAGGCATTGTAGTTTTATAGCACTTTCTGAATGTACTACTCATGATACGTCCGCAGTTTATATTTTACAAGGAAAAATTATTCCTGAAATAAAGAAAAGATTTCGGAAAATGAATAAGAGTATATACGTTACAAATGGTGCAAAGCAGCACTATAAAAACAGATATCAAATGATAAACTTGGTAAATCATGAGTTAGACTTTCAAATAACGGCAGAGTGGCATTTCCATGCTACTGCTCAAATAAAGGGTTCATGTGATGGAGTAGGGGCCATGTTAAAAAGAGAAACTACTCGTACCAGCTTGCAGGCCAAAGCTACGGACGCGATTTTAAATTCAATGCAACTTTATGACGTTCCAAACAATAACATTCTTTCACTATTCCCAAAAAGATTATGAAAAAACATCAAGATCGCTAAAGAAAAGATTCTCAACTGCACCATCTGTTACAAAAATTTCAGTAGGACACTCGTTTTTAGTTTCTTTCGACAAAAAAATTACTATGTTTAGATACTCTAATGCACCAAATCCATTATCAATAATACAATATTAATAATTGAATTTTAAAAATGTTAAACAAAATAATACAAATGTACAAAAAATGACAATAATTAAAAAATCAAAAACTTTTAAAAAATTAGAAATTACAAAATAAAAAAAAATAAAGTAATTAGAATATACTTGAGTAGAAGTAAACAAATAACATTTAGCTTCGTGTTAATATTCAGCGACTCAAAATTCATAAAAATAGTCTCCGTCGATAATGTTCCTCAATAGACTTACGTTTTCTACCGCGTAAAACAGCAATTTTGGGGTGTTTTTTGAGTTTAGGGATCAATGCTTAAGGTATCGGTAAAAAAGAGGGTCGGATTCGTGTTCAGCAGCTCAAGATACATAAAAATACGCTCTATCAATAATTTTCATCGCGTAGATCACAGGACCTACCTTTCAACCGCATGAAACAGCAATTTTGGGGTACTTTTTGTGGTTAGGGACGAACACTTGAGGTATCGGTAAAAAAAGGGTCGGATTCGAGTTCAGCAGCACAAAATAAAAAAAAGTAGTCGTTGTTTGGAATTTTTCGCAACTCCCGTGATTTCTAAGAGCTTGAGCATTGCTCTAAAAACGAAATTTTAAAAATAGCCACCCGCTAATTGAAAATACATAAAAAATGATCAATTTTCCATATTTTTAAAAATTTTTAGAAGAAAGGAATTTAGAGCAGGGCGGTGTTCCGGTTGACGTGGGACGTCACACACACACACACACACACACACACACACACACACACACACACACACACACACACACACACACACACACACACACACACACACACACACACACACACACACACACACACACACACACACACACACACACACACACACACACACACACACACACACACACACACACACACACACACACACACACACACACACACACACACACACACACACACACACACACACACACACACACACACACACACACACACACACACACACACACACACACACACACACACACACACACACACACACACACACACACACACACACACACACACACACACACACACACACACACACACACACACACACACACACACACACACACACACACACACACACACACACACACACACACACACACACACACACACACACACACACACACACACACACACACACACACACACACACACACACACACACACACACACACACACACACACACACACACACACACACACACACACACACACACACACACACACACACACACACACACACACACACACACACACACACACACACACACACACACACACACACACACACACACACACACACACACACACACACACACACACACACACACACACACACACACACACACACACACACACACACACACACACACACACACACACACACACACACACACACACACACACACACACACACACACACACACACACACACACACACACACACACACACACACACACCCAATTGCATAACCAATGCAAGCTACTATGGTCGGTAATGACTCTGAAATGATAGCCCTCGACGTAAGAACGGTAGCGTCGAATTGCCCAGAGCACAGCCAGACATTCTCGCTCCATCGTCGAGTAGTTGCGCTCGGCGGCCGTCATCGTGCGACTTGCGAAAGCAAGTACTTTCTCGTCGCCATTAATTACCTGGGTAATTACGGCTCCAAGCCCTGCATCACTGGCATCACTGTTTGTATGCAGAACTCCTCATTGAAATCAGGCCGGTGTAGAATTGGTGCAGAAGCGACGAGCGTCTTAATGTGCTCGAATGAGCATTTTTGCTCCTCGCCCCAGACATACGCTGTAATCTTTTTCGTCAGCCCAGTTAATGGCACGGCTATAGTGGCGAAGTTTGACAAAAATTTTCGGTACCACGACGCCATTCCTAAAAACCTGCGTAATTGCTTTAAAGTTTTAGGCGCCGGGTACTCGAGAATTGGCAAGATTTTCTCGGGGTCCGGTCGGAAACCGTCGCGTTTAAGAGTATGCCGAGATATCTCACTTCGTCCCGACAAAATACACTCTTATCGCGATTAATGGTGAGGCCGGTCGACTTGATCCTGCTGAGCACAATTTCGAGTATTTTCATATGTTGCTCGAACGTCTCGGTGCAGATTATTATGTCGTCTAAGTAACAATAGCAGTAGGGCTCTAAATCGGCTGTGATCAGGGTATCAACCAGAGTTTGAAAACAAGCCGGTGCTCCCGTAAGGCCATATGGAAGGCGTTTCCAATGGAAAAGCCCAAGCCTTAATCTGGTGGTACGCGCTACTCAAATCGATAGTCGATATGTAGCGCGATTGTTGCAACTTGTTTAATATCGTTTCCATCGTGGGTAACGGATATGCATTCGGTTTGGCGACCGCATTAACCTTGCGGTAGTCGACGCAGAATCTGTATTTCCCGTTCGACTTTTTCACCAGGACGACCGGGCTTGACCAGCCGCTCTCTGAGCGCTCGATAATTCCATCCTCGAGCATCTGGTTGACCTGTGCATGCATTTCCTCCTCTATTTTCTTCAAAACAGGATAATACTTTTGTTTGATTGGTCGACAGGCCTCGACCTCGATATCGAACTCGACTAAGTTCGTGAACCCAAGAGGTCCATTATTGTTTGGAATTATTCGGCCTAGCAATTCCTCGAGCATTATGCGCTCGCCTTCGGAAATATCTGCTAGGCCAATTGACGCTAGTGCAGTTAGTTCCGGTGTAGGGGCGCTATTAACCTAGAGCTGAATAACTTCGCTCGACTCAGAATGGTAGAAACCGTGAGAGTATTCTCGCGTGGGTTAGGTCGAGCGTCAAATTCACGCACGAAGTCAGCACCGACATAGCAATCGCCGTATAGATTCGGCATAATGAGTGTAGAAATAAGTTTTGTCACTCCTGCTATTTCGAACGGCAGTTCAACTTGTCCGGTTATTGGAACTAGGTTGCCGTCTGCTACACGTGCGTTTTTGATGTCGCACGGCTTGACGGGCAATCCAAGGGCGGTAGCCATCTGTACACCGACAGGGCCGATAAATGTTCGGGCTGCCCCTGGGTCGTACAGTGCGCGTACCCTGTATTCACCGATGCCGACCTTCAGCCACCAACGAGCATCATTAATTGGTTCACTCGTGGTCAAGCACTCAGCTGTCAATGGTTGAGTGCTCTGCTCAGGCTGAGCGTCGGTGAATTCATCGGAGATCTCCTCTTCGAATGCGGGCCCAGTAGCGATCTCGTCTACTGAGGCCTTTTGCCTTTTCCCGTACAATTTGGGCAATCATAGCGGGTGTATCCGGGCGTCTTGCAGGTCCAGCAATGCTTACCTTTCTTTAGCTTTTTGCCATCGCCCTTGCCCGTTACTGCTTCCTCTACTTTATTCGGGGTAGGAGCACTCGGTTTGTCGATAGTTTGTTTATTAGGTGACCTGCCCCTGTTATTACTCGACCGAATATTAATGCCTTTCTGAGCCAAATTCTTATGTGTTTTGGTCTCAGTCTTCTTGGGCTCGATGGTATCTTTGCCGAGCATTTTTCTTATCGTCTGCTCTATCACAGCGGCAATCTCGCCCATCGGATCTGGTGCTACAGCTGCGACTGTGGGCTTTGACTGCGTCTTACCCTTTGGTGATCCTCTGTACGCGAACTCTTGAAGTAAGGAGTCATTCGGCGTAGGCGGGGGTCGTCGAGTTTGTTGGCTTTCCAAGAGCCTCTCGGCTTGCATCGCTTTTTCTAATAAGTCGTCCATACTTTGGATTTCCTCCCAATGGATGAGCGACTTAATAGACGGTAACAGGTTGTCAAATACGAGCTCGAGTTGAGAGTCCATATCCATGGGTCGCTCGAGCTTACCAAGTATAGCCAAGATGCATACGATATAATCGCGGACAGGTTCATCGTCACCTTGTGTTCGTCTGTCTGCTTCGAGGCGTAGCAGGCGTTGTTGTTGTTTGGTGACTCCGTAGTATCATCTAGCCGCTGTGCAAAAATCGCCCCAGCTCTGCCAGTGACTACGGCACTGTCGCATCCAGTGCAAGGTTACTCCCGATAGGAGCTCCGATAGTGCGTTGAGTACGTCTGCGTCGTCGAGATTGGCGAGTGCGCGGCATTCATCGACGCGCGTCAAAAATTCTTCGATGCTTTCGCCTTTTGTGCCCGAAAATTTTAAGCGCTATTTCCGTACTGTTTCTCCGACATCCTTCGGTTTATTGCGCTCACTTTGCGAGCTAGAAAAATACGAGCTCGGCGTGTTATTGTTGCTCGGCCTGGGCGGTTGCGGGAACAGCGTCGATAACTCCTCCCTCCCCCCAGCAACGCCGATAGGTGGAATATTATCGAGATCCCTATAATTTCTAATGGGTATACTCGACGAGCTGTGAGTAACTGGATGTCGTGACATTTGCGGCAGTGTTGGCGGTGGCGCGTTCGGTAATAAATTTTTATAAGTCGCACTGACTTGTGTTGGTATATTTGGATTATTCTGTTGCAACGCATTTGTTGTTTTTAGAGCCGAACGCGGCGGCACGTTTAATAAGTTTATCGGCGATGGAGTCAGCGGGCGTGGCGAGTCAAATTCACTTGAGTAGTATCCAAATAATTTGTTGTGAATGTATCTTGGAACACTACGCCTTTTGTGCGTTGTGGTTGTGCTGACGATTGATCGCTCGTCGAGCTCTGTGCTTGTGGCGCGTTTACTCTCGTACTGCTTGGCAAATGTGTGCGACAAAAATCGGGCTCTCGTCGGGCCATCGTTATTACTTGTTCGTATGTCTCTACGAACAGTTGTTTATAGTTCTCTTTTGACCGGACTGTCGCCTCATATGCTACGGCGAGTTTCTGTGGTACGTGAAAGACGTCGCCGTCGTCTAACGTAATGTACCTAAATTCTGGTTCCGTTTGCGATATGTGTATTTGTGGCCTTGAACTCGTGGCCGTAGTGCACTTTGGTTGACTAGAGGTCGTCGTGGTTACGGGCGTGCACGAGTATACGATCGAGGGTCTTGTTATGGACGGCTGTCCGTTATTAGTTGCAACATTATGGTTTTGTGCATTGTCTTCTGTCGCGAAACTTTGTTGTCTGAACGTTATTAGGTTCGCGACGCCATGGCATTCCATAAGCGACATTTGTGAATTCTCTGCTTTCCAGTACTCGCGGCGTGATTGTTTCAATGAACGACGCGCGTAAATTGATACGATGTTCTCGTAACGTTTGCTCGTCGCGAAAGTTCGGGTTTTGAATAAAATCCGCGGCGGAGTAATTTCCCGCCAAACATCGGAATAGTTGTGTTGCGCGCTCGAATTCTGCCCCCATGCTACGTAATTCTAAGTTTACCGCGCTTGTGTCATTTCACCTTGTGACATCGTTTGGATGTATGTGAACAAGTCATCTGGTTGTACGCTTGAGTCGTTCTCCTGGTACATTTTGGCGATTTTGAAGATTACGTACCAATAATACGTACCAATAAATACGACCAGATTATTTACGCGAGATATAAATGTTGCGCCGTTCTTTGGCGTGAGTTGTTTCGCTTGTATTGAGCAGTACAAAATGTATATATGCTCGGCGGACCATACAAGACAAACGGTTACGCAACGATATCTCTGTATCCGTCGGAAAAATATAAAAATAATATATGTTCGTCGGGCAATTGGGGTGTGTATACTCGTCGAGCAACGCAAGAATATATATATATATATATATATATATATATATATATATATATATATATATATATATATATATATATATATATATATATATATATATATATATATATATATATACACATATATATCAAGTGGTATGAGTATACACTTTTCTGTTCGTATGCAGGGAAACTTTCATGCAATTATTATTATTATTTTTTTTTTTTTTCTTTAACGTCGCCATGTTTGTGCTCCCATGTGGTGCTAATCGACGACGGGGGTCTGCGGTGTGTTTGTAAACAAAGCACATGTAATTTTTACAGTGGTGCTTGTATCAATCGGCAGAGACTAGGATTCGAACCCGGGTCACCGGCGTGGGAATCCGACACTCTACCGACTGAGCCACCGCAGGCCCCATTTCCTGCAATTAGCTTGAATTTAGCAGTAGTAAAATATAATTATTAAATTTAAAAATACTTTCAGCGAGTTTATTAATTGTAAAAAAAAACAAAAATAAATTAAAAAATTTACAAATTTCGCGAAATTATTCGAATTTACGTTAAGTCTGTTGATCGACTCGCGTCTATTACGCTTGTACTTCTACACGAAAATTTTCCTGCTATAAGAAGACGAAATCTCGGCTCCTTCTATGAAAACGACAATGTTTACTTGGCATGCGACTCGCTGCTCGCCTGCCGATCGCGAATATTCTACGGTTTTTCGCTGTTGGCTTGTAATAGCCGTCGAGTCGGTTTAACAATGTTAGATTTTAGTCTCGCTTTTCGCAACCTATTTTTCGGCGACAGGGTTTTTCCTACTGATGGAGGGTTTGTGCAGTTATAAAATGTGAAGAGGAAAAGAAAATTAAAGGAAAATTCGTTACGTGGTTTTTAATTAAATTTAATTTTCCACCAAGATGGGACAATTATTTACTGCGCTATCCATCCATCAAATCACTGCGGGTCCTGTCGCACAATTGTACCCAGTTTTCTAATAACGGTTTATAACGGTTTTCTAATAGAAAATCGCTCGCGGAGTTATCTACGAACGTAAATCCAAATGTTAATTTTCAAAACACCTACAAATTTCGCAAAATTATTCAAATCTACAAAAAAAAAATTTCAAAAATTTATAAATTTCGCGAAATTGTTCAAATTTACAAAAATAAATTCGAAAATTTTCAAAACTCTCAAAATTATTTGAATCTACAAAAAAAAACTCAAATTTTCAAATTTCGCGAAATTATTTAAATCTACAAAAATAAATTCAAAAGCTTTCAAATCTCGCAAAATTATTTGAATCTACAAAAATAAACTCAAAAATTTACAAATTTCGCGAAATTATTTGAATTTACAAAAATATATCTCAAAATTTATAAGTAGGTTTTAAGAAAATTTCACTAATTTATGTTGAACTTACGAAGGTAAATTCGAAAATTTACAAGGTAAATTTCTATAAAAAATTCAAGAATTTTCACGTACAATAATTGTGCATTTACTCTAATACAGTGCTACAGTATATCGACGTGTGCAAAATTTTATTTATGCGTACAAAAGGTTATGTCTGTACTGTAGCGCTGTATTAGTCGCGAAATAATATTTCGGGATTATATTTCCCTGTCTCACTCGCACTCGTTATATTGAAAAATCAGGCTCCTCAAGATCAGCCTTTCGCGGTAGGTATACTCGCGGCGCGGCAAAATGTAAACACTGCGCGACACTGTTTTCCCTGCGCGCGGATCGAGCTCGTTTGCCGCTTAGCGAACTTGGCCTTTTATACAGCTCGCGCTGAATTTTTCCGAGCTAGAGGAGAATATTATTTTTTCGATGAGTCTCGCTTTCTTGAGGTTAAGGTGGCCGTGATTTTACAATTTTATTCTTTCTATCACTCCTACAATTAATGCTTTTTCTTCAAAAGTAAGGGCACTAGTTGTAACTTTAAGCCCTTATTTTGCTAAGCTAATTTTTCCCAAAACGTTGGGCGCCATTTATAACGGTTTTATAAATAATAATAATCGAACGATTAGTTACGTTGCGGCGCGAGCTGCCGGGGTGTATACCCGCGTGCAGTGCAGCTCGGGTGCAATGCCGTTACTAGATGCGCAATGAAATCGCGCTTTACGTGATATTAGGGGTAGGCGTGCGGAAGGCACGGCTCGGCTACTTGCTCAGATTTGAACAACGTGCCCGCGGAGGCGGCGGTATCCACGCATTGGTGTGATATTAGATAAAGGTTGCTTGCAAAAGAACAAAGTACGAATTAAAATAAGTGCTGGTTTATTAAATGAAATTAAATACACGACGGTGCGCGCGGTGCCCGGGACACGCGGGAGAGAGGGAGAACACTCGCCTAATCTCGAACAGAGAGAGAGGACTAGTAATTACAAGTACGGTGGTTCGTCAGCCGAGTGGTCGCACGTAAATCTCCCCCAGGAGTCGCTCGTCCTGAGCTCTAGGGGTCGGACTCCGGCACCTCGTATGTCACTCGAACAGAGGGACGCAAACAGCACACGCGTAAAATATAAAAATGTTCGTCGGAGCTATCGAGTGCGCGCAGAGCACAAGGATCGGATTTTATGCCGAATTTTGGTTTTATCGCGAAAGCGGCTTTAGCGAGACAATCACGGTGTCGGCTATAGCGAGACTGGCGCGCGGGGGAAAACTATATCGTGCGCGTGTCCTCGGCCGTGAATTTTCTCTCTCTCTCTCTCTCTCTCGCAGGCGAGCAACTATTTGTCGCTCGGTAACGTCGCTGTCTCCTTTGGCTGCGCTCTGAAACATACTCTTACATGTGATTAGAGAAATCTATGAGCGGTTCGGAGGCTTATAACGCGCAATATGAATTAGACAATAAATAATGGGTAACGCACGTTATAATATATATATATATATATATTTTCATTTTTTTGTTCTAGATTTCCCAGAGGATCATTCATATATATATAGATATATATAGATGATTCTCTGGAAAATCTAGAACAAAAACAAGAAAAATTGTTTTTTGGCAACAAATTTACTTCTAGCACGTAAAATAGTTGTGAATGTTTATACATTTTTTAAGCCCTTATATGTAAAGTTGTTTGAAGCTGAATATGACTTTATTGCTAAAATTGGCATTTTAATCATTTTTTTAACAATATTTGATGTTATTTTGATTTGTTTAATATAAATATTGCACTTTTGCCATTTTGCGAATGTGGCAGTTACTTGCGTACTGAAAAAAGGTATCTTCATGATATTTGGTGTAATAGTTCGAATAATCAAATCCACTTTTTTTAAAGATTTTAAATTTTAAAATGAGTTTAATTAATCGAAAGCGACATTAAAAGGTTTTGGAACCATTTTTTACGATAAATTCAGAAATCATGCTAAAAAAGCCTTTGTCCCTATTTTTTTAACAGAGATTACATTTTGTTGAATAAATGGAGGTTGAAATTTGCTAAAAAATGCTTTAAAAATGGCTATATGCTCATATTTAGCCTTGATTAAGTTTAACGCTAAGGGTTTCAAAAAATCTGAAAAAATTCACATACAATCTACATACCAATAGGAATATTTTTACCGAAGAAATAAAAAAAAAATTTTGATCTCAATTTCCCAGATAATTACACGCACACACACACACACACACACACACACACACACACACACACACACACATACATATACATATATATATATATATATATATATATATATATATATATATATATATATATATATATATATATATATATATATATATATATATATATATATATATATATATATACACACGTACTCTCCTGAATTTGCTAAATTCACGTCACCCAAAATCAGCCAACGAGCGTCCACCACGACAAAGGCGACGCGCAACACGCAGCCAAGCGCTCGATGCGTTTCAGCAATCAGTATTACTCTAGCCTACACAGCCTGAGCAAGCTACCTTTCTGCAAGCTGGTTCAAAACAACAGTATTAGTTTAAATAGATAGGCGCTATTTTAAATTTACATAACATGTTTATTTATTTATTGAACCTGCTATCAAACACAAACAAAGGATGAATTTTAATAAACCAAGGGTTAAAATCTTTGTCTTGGATATCGTTTTGAATTGATGTTATTTAGATTATGTTAAATTAACATTTTCATGTGAGTAGGACTTGGATCGAGGGCGTCAGAGTGAGTGGTCGTGTGCGCGGCAACTAAGATAAAGATTTTAGTATTTTTGCGAGACTTTGTATATTTAAAATAGAAAGAAAATTTATAGAAATTCATTTAAACATACATGATAGAAGGAATCAAGAGGATATACATAGGTGGGTTAAAGATAAGAGAGGGGTTGGGTGGTTACTAACATAAGGAACGGGGAGAGTATTTTTCAGAAATGTTTGGAGAAAATGGGAAGAAAGAGAGGAGATAGAGGAGGAAATGAAAAATGTCACTAAAATAGGTCGCATACCGAGTAGAAAGGAGGAGGGGGAAAGTGAAACAGGGGGGGATAGGGCGGCTTTAGCATAAGCCAGAAATGGAGCAGTTCAGAAATAGTAGAGGAAAACACAGAGGATAATCTAAAAATGGGGCATGAGAGGATTAAGAAACTCATTTTTTGGAATGTAGTGGGGGTATGGAACAAAGATAGGAAGGTATGGGAATTTTTGGAAAAGAGTGATTTCATAACTTTATCAGAAACGTGAGTAAAGGGAAAAGATATAGAAAATTTGGAAAAAAAACTGTCGAAAAATTTTGTTTAGAAAATTATATTAGCTAGAAGAGAAGTAAAAAAAGGTAGGGCTAAGGAGGGTTTTATAATAGGGATAAAAAGAGACTGGTTAATGGAAAATAGAGAGGAAACTTTAGAAATAGAAGAAGAACTTATAAGAACAGTGATACGAAGTGACAATCAAGAAAAGGTCATTTGGTCGATATACAATGCTGGGAACATGGAGAAATATTATAAAAGGTGGGAAGAATAAGAAGAAAGACCAGGAAATAATATAATTATTGGAAGAGACTTCAATATTATAATAGGAGAGGAAGGCAGTCTTATAGGTTCTGAAGGAAATACTTTAGAACTAGAAAAAGGAAAAGTAAGGATAAAACGGCTAACAACGGGAGTAGTAATCTGATAGATTTTTGCGGGAGGGAAAGATGGTCAATACTAAGCGGAAACTTCGCGGGAGATGAAAGGGGCGATTTTAGTTATATAGGAACTAGGGGGAGCACAGTTATAGATTATATTATAGTAAATAAAGATGTGAGGAAAAGGTGTTAAAGTTTAGAGTTGAAGAAAGAATTGAATCGGATCATGCTCCAATTAGAGTAGTACTAGAAGAAACAATGGAAATAATAGAGAGGGACAAGAATACGGAATTGAAAGAGGAAAAAAATAAATGAGTACATTCATGGAACGAGCAAGTAAGGGAAATTTTTAGAAGTAAAACTCAAGTACTAGAGGTAACAGAAAGTGAAGAGGACACAACAGCAAAAAGGTGGGAAGACACGAAAAAACTAATAGATAAAGAAGTAACTAAAAAAGAAACCAAGTTAAGAATGTGGGTATTGGGAACTAAAATATGGTGAGACCGCAGTTGTTCCAGAAAGAATAGAAAAGTAAAGAGTGCATTTGAAAGATGGAGAAAAGGGAGAGGCATCAAAGAAAAATATTTAGTAGAAAGAAAAGAATGGAGAGAACTTTGTAAAAATAAATAAAAAGAGTGGAAAGAATATGAAGAGGAATAGTCAAGATCAATAAAAAATGAAAATGAAGTATGGAGATTTTTTAACAAGTCAAGGAATAGAAGAGAAAAAGTTGAAAGCAACATAGAAAATAAAACGTGTAAAGAACATTTTGTTTCGCTGTTAGAGGGATCAAAAAATAGGAAAATTAGGAAAAACAGGCAAAAATGTGGAGAAGAGGAAGCTTGGGGCATTTTGAAGAAAAGGAAAGCACCGGGAACGGACGGAATACCAAACGAAGTACGGATGTACGCAAGACAGGATTTGGTAGAAAAGTTGATAGGTATTTTGGGTAAAGTATGGACGGGCAAGGATTACCGGAAGAATGGAAATTAGGGACGATAATACCGTTATAAAAGAAAGGAAACCAAAACGAACCAAAAAACTATAGAGGAATTACGCTCATGTCAACAAATTATATACGGAGGTTATTAGAAAGAGGTTAGTGACAGAAATAGATGAAAAGGGGATTTTACCGGATGAGCAGGCAGGTTTTAGAAAGGGAAGGTCTACAATGGATAATATTTACATTTTGAATCACTTGATACAAAGAATAAAGGGAACAGGAAAAAAACTGTACTCTATGTTTATTGATTATATGGCCGCCTTCGATCTGGTAGACAGGAACATACTGTGGGAAATTATGGAAAGGTTGGGTATAAGTAAATATTTAATATAAAGAATAAAAGAAATATATGAAGAAACAAAAGTCAGGGTAAGAGTTGGGGATAACATATCAGAGGAATTCTGGACGGTTAAAGGTTTGAAACAGGGGTGCGTACTAAGTCCTATTCTTTTCTGTATTTATATAGCTGAGTTGGAAGGATTTTTTAAAGAAAGGAATATCGGGGGAGTTAAAATAGGAAATATAAGACAATGGTCGTTAGCTTATGCTGACGACATAGTCTTATTAGTGGAAAATAGAGAGGCACTGATCGACATGATGGGTTTTTTCAAAAATTTTTGAGAAAAAGAAAGATACTAAGTGACGAAAAAACAAAGGTATTAGTTTTTAACAGGGGGAGGAATAGTAAAAAAGAAAAATGGGTATGGGATGGGAAGGAGTTAGAGTAATTTAAGTCCTTTAAGTATCTAGGGTTCACATTTAATAAAGAAGGAAACTATAAGGATCATATATCAGAACTAGCAAATAAAGGGATTATAGCGGCAAAAAGGACGTGGGGTTTAGGCGAACATAAATGTAGGAACGACTTCAAAAGAAGGAAAATGTTATTTAATTATTTAGTAAAGAGTGTCATGATATATGGGTGTGAAATATGGGGCTAGAAGGAAAGTAAACAGTTGGAAAAAGTACACGTAGATTACTTTAGGTGGGTTTTGAAACTCGATTTCTGTACACCGAGGTACATCGTATTTAGAGAGGCATGCATAAACAAAATGAAAATAGGTTGGGCTAGTAGGGCATTTAAGTTTGAGAAAAAGATAAGTAAGCTAGGGGAGGGTAGAGTAGTAAAAATGTGTTTGAAAGAAAAGTTGACTGAAAAAGTGCAAGGCGTGTATGATTTAGAAAGAAAGCAATATTACAGTGATTTAGGTTTTAGTGAAATGGAGATAGTAAATATGATAGGGAGAGAACAAAGTGTGTAAGAAGAAACTGAAAAAAGAGATAGGGATATAGAGAGGCAAACTTTTGATATGAAAATAAGAGAAGCGAAATATAACGAGATCTATAAGGAGTTGCACGTTGTAGAGTTACCTAAATATCTAAGAAAGAATTGGAGGAAGTTAGACATAGAAATAATTGCGAATCTTAGATGCGGTAATTTTGTAAATGGAAATAAATATTAGCGCAAAGAAGAGAATAAATTGTGCAGAATGTGTAAGAAAGATAGGGAGACGATGGAACACTTTGTATTAGACTGCGAAGAAACGAGAGAAATAATGAAAAAGTTATTAGAGGATGTTAATTTCGAATTTAAGGAACTATTTAGTGAGGACGGAAAAACTGTTGTAGTGGAAACCTTTAACGAACTGTGGAATGAGCTGCAAAAAATAGACGAAATAAAAATAAAGTAGGTAAAGTAGATAAATAGGTACGCAAGAAAAAGTATAAGATAGAAATAAGAGTATAGAGAGGATGCGATGGTCCGAGCTACCTACGGTATGGATGGATGAAAGTGTGGGTGAAATTCTAGAGATAAGAATAGAGTAAAGTGTTACGTAGGTTAAATTCAAAGGTGTTTGGTGAATTTTTTGTATGGAAAAGACAAAGGTGGTAAAATGTAAAGTACAGCAAAATATGTAAACTGTGTAAATTACGACAAAGTTGTGTAAACTACGGTAAGAGAATGTAATTTATTGTCTAAATAAAACTGCGGTAAATCATTGTAATATATTGTAAAATATTATAAGACCAAATGAACAAAGAGACAAAAGTATGTGTTCTCTAGATATTAATATAGTGAGATATTATCATAGCGTGATATAAAGAATGGAAGAATGAGTGTGATAAGAATAGATTGTAATCCAAGTCCATTTCTGGGCCTTAATGGCTGAAATACATTTTATTATTACATTTTCATGTAAGTATTGTAGTATAAGTGTGAAAAATCACGATTTTTAATTTCTTTTTTGACTTATAAATCACCTCCAGGTATAAAAAGAAATATTTAAAAAGCTTATAAATGCATTTTCTAACTAGCATCAGTTCAAAGTGGCATTAAAAAGGAACAATTTAAGCCCTGCTAGACCTACATTCATCGAGTAGTACATCCTATAGGTTACCTGCAAGGAATAAATATTCAAAATCATATATCTCAGGACCTAAGGTGATAAGGTAAGATTGGACCCCACCAGGGTATATAAAATAACAAGAATTAGATTAATCTTAAAATTTCTTTTTAATTTTGAATCTTAATTTAAAATCGTTAGTTTTTCGTCGATGTCTATGGGGAAACTATGTACGATAAAGTAGAGTGAGATTTCACTCTACTTAAAAGTGAAAGATTTCCACTCTTTATTTATAGTTAAAAATCCACTTTAAGGGGACAGGCCTGGGTTAAACCCAAAAAAAGACTTTTTCTTACCAGTTCAGAAAACTTTTTATGTGTATTGAAAACAGTGTTTTATTGTGACATGTAGGGTCAAGATTCTGAAGTTTTACAACGGTAAAATTTAAGATATTATTGTGCTTTAGTAACATAAAAATTTTCAGAATGATTGCTTTTAAACATAAAAAGTTTTTTGAAATTGTATAAAAAAGTCTTTTTTTGAGTTTAACCCAGGCCTGCCCCCTTAATTAAAGTGATTTCTTTCACTCATTCTTCGAGTGGAATTTCACTCCAACAGGTTTAATGTGTAAGTAAATCGTTCATACATATCATTTTTAACCAGATTTATATGAAATAATACATAAAAAATACTGATATACATTATTTCATTAATCTTCAAATACCTTTTCAATAAATATTTCAAAATATCAATGGAAAAGTGATAAAAAAAAGACACAGAAATACCGTTAATTATAAGTAATTTTATACTCTTTCAAATGCAAAATGAGGCGATTATACAGCCCCCATTGGCTCAGTGGGTAATATCCTTGCCTACCGATACAAGATGCTCAAGAAGTCGTTTGATACCCGGTTAAATCTTAAGAAATTTTTTTTCGAGATTTTCGTCTCGAAAAGATCGACTACGCATATGCTTTTATGCAGGATGTATGTGCCCATACAACATCCTCACATATAGTCCAAGAAACGAGGAAGCGGCCCAATGTTAAATGTGCAAAAATTAATATCCGGAAAAAAAAATATGAGCGTGTAGGAAATTAAAATTCAGGATGAGTTTCTATTTCACGAGACTCGAGCCTGATTGCCGAACATATCCTAAACATAGCCTAAAAAATCGGCAAAGTTGCGAAAAGCGGTTTTTTGTTAATAACTAAAAAACTACAACTCCGATCGAAAAAAGTTAAATCAGGGAATTGTAGGTATTAAAAAGATCTATCATTTTGATGTACTATATTTTTCGATATCATGGATACTTTTCGAGTTATATGAGAAAAACCGTGAAAAATCGGGTTTTCTATAACTCGTTAACTATAACGTTTCCAAACTTGTTACTTGCTGTAAGTATAGCCTATAGCAAACCAAAAAAGTGCTTTTTTGAAAAATTTAAAAATTTTGATTATTTTTCAAGTTATATGGAGATTTCTCAAAAAAGATGCTCTCTTAAGTTGGTTATTTCTCGTCAGGGGATAGTGCTACGGTAACGATAAAAATGGATTCCTGGCATTTTTTAACGAATTTTAAAAAAAAAAATTAATATTCTACGATCATTAGGAGCCGAGATAATTTTTTTATTTCAAAAAAATGTGGAAGGTGTAATAATCATCCTACAGCAGTCACCTTCCCGGATATTAAGGTTGAATACCTATATTTTCAATAAAAAAATACTAGGATATGTTTAATTCATTTGCAGTATTAGTAATTGATCAATAAAGTGAGGCGGAGCGCGGCAGCTGTGGCGGGCGGCGGAGTGGGGATAGCTCTGAGCGCTCGAACTGAAAACTTATTTCGTGCGTTCAAAGTGGCTGGCGCTTGAAAAATTTTCTATTTCTCGGCTTCTGGACCACGTACAAAAATCCTTTTGTACTTAATTTGGGGTAGCTCGTCGAGATAAACACGAATATCATGTTTATTTTCGTCTTAGAAGCGATATAGACTCGCAAATATTTATTTATTTTTTAGTCTATAATTTTTGCCCCTTTTTCATTACTTAAATTATTATTTATTATTATTTTTCATAATTGTTTCAGTAAATAATACGTTATGATAGAAATGTGAATATATGCAACATATTAAGGTAAGTTTTAAATTTCATTTATTCACAAAATAATTAAATAACTTCATTATGTACAAAATATGTATTAAATCATTACAATAAAAATACTCGTATATTACATTAAAAAAATCAAATTTTTCTTTTTTTTATTGAAGGATCATCTGCTGATTCATTTGGCTCTTCTTCTTCTTTTTCTTCTTCTTCTACTTCTTCTTCTTCTTCAATATTCTGAATAAAGGCATCATCGGAAATTTTAAATTGTTCAGGATCGTTTACTATAGATGATTCAAATTTTATCGTTTCGTGATAAGATGCACAGAGTCCCAAATAAGATAAAGTATCTAAAAGACCTCTTGCAGCAAATTTCTTGTGTACAAAAGATGACAAGCCTAATAAAATTGACGACAGAAATGATCGAGGTCTGACAGAAGATATCAAAATATGCGCAATTGTTGAAACTCGTTTCGACCATTTATTATCTAACGTGCGTTCGGACTTCTTGTTGCTTTTAATAAGAGTGCCTAAAAATGTCTGCAAAGTGTTAGGTATATCTTTTTCAACGTCATTTAAGAAAGAGCTTGGTGCGTTATAACAATCGCTATCATAACGTTTACTTCTTATATCTTGACAGATAATATTGGCAGCCATTTCTACTACTCTAAGCCGATCTTCCTGAGTCGTACGGGCTTTTTTTTCATACCATTGAGCATCAAGTATATTTCCTTGACTATTTATGAAACATATTATTGTATCATTATGAATTGAATACATAATTATATCATCTTCAAAATATTTTTTTAGATGATCTTTTATAATAGAAATACGCGGCAAGTCACGAAAATCTTGTAACATTTCTTTCAAAGAAAACTGTGAGTCATCGCAGTTCTCAAGTATATGATTAATCACGTGATTGACTATTCGAGATATGTGTTCATCCATTGGACGGCCAACTTTAGGCGTGCTTGGATTGTTTGTGTAAAATACGCTCATACACTTACTGTGGTAACGAGCCTTTTTTTCTATTAAATCATTAACGTGTTCTAATCGCAATTTCAACTTCTTATTCGAATCATCTAGTCGCTTTGCCAATAATTTTAAAATATTGTCCTTAGTTTCGTTACTGCTAACTAATTTAATTTTTTCTTTATAGGTATCAGTTCTTGCATCACAACCACAAAATAAGCACAAAGAACTGAAGTCGAATTGGCGAGCTTCCTTATTATCTTTTCTTAATTGCGCAATATTCTGTAGAATAGTTTTCTTTGCACTTTGAATATGACTCGGTCTGATGTATACAGTTCTGCAGTTTACATGAACATCTAAAAACGCTAAATGTTCCATTTTTAAGTGTTTCTTATCTCCTATCTCTTTACTCGCTTTTATAAGTAAATTTATAGCCTTTTCACTGAGGTGAACTTTATCATTCATCTCCATCGTTTTATCACATAATATACATACTTCTTCATTAGTCTCTGCCATTGTATGTCAATATCTAAAAATAAATAAATAAATAAATTAGAATAATTGAATAAACTTCAATTAAAAGCCGTTATGTTTAATAAAATGAGTACTCACCAAACGAAATAAAAAAAGTTGTTACTTGTTGTTCACGTACGTTTTCTCTTGCACTGTATACTGGCACTTGAAATTGAATAAATAAAGACTTATAAAATATTGTCAGCACGAAAGTGTCTGTAATTTAAACAGAATTTGTATATTCTTCACTGTATATTCACTGTACTTCGCTTCTAACCGTTGCTGCTTTCGATCTGCTCCGTTAAGGAACTAAGACGAACTGTTTGCGAAGGCCACCGAATACTAACCGGTCCCCCTTACTATACCCGGCTCCACCCCTCCCCTGCTCCACCCCTCCCCTTCTCCAAAACCATCATAATGCCGCAGTTGCGGAGCAGCTGTTTTGAAATGCTTATAGTAGGCCTACAGTTCCATGGGTCCACCTATCGCTTCATATTATACGTTATATATGTACCGTTATAATTACTTTCCACAGGTATATTGTATATTTGGACTAAACCGTTACTTCTGAGAAGTGTCCAAAATATTATGCTTTTGAAATTTACCATTATTTAAAATTATTTTAATTATCACAGCGTTTTTAGCAAACAATCAAAACGTCACTATTATAAGCAGCAAGTTAAGGTAAATAAATAATAATTTAAGTAATGAAAAAGGGGCAAAAATTATAGACTAAAAAATAAATAAATATTTGTGAGTCTATATCGCTTCTAAGACGAAATTTTTCAAGCGCCAGCCACTTTGAACGCACGAAATAAGTTTTCAGTTCGAGCGCTCAGAGCTATCCCCACTCCGCCGCCCGCCACAGCTGCCGCGCTCCGCCTCACTTTATTGATCAATTACTAATACTGCAAATGAATTAAACATATCCTAGTATTTTTTTATTGAAAATATAGGTATTCAACCTTAATATCCGGGAAGGTGACTGCTGTAGGATGATTATTACACCTTCCACATTTTTTTGAAATAAAAAAATTATCTCGGCTCCTAATGATCGTAGAGTATTAATTTTTTTTTTAAAATTCGTTAAAAAATGCCAGGAATCCATTTTTATAACGGTCATTTTCATAAAAACAAAATTACAAAATTTATTCGAAAAAAACATGCAAAAAAAGTGCATTTTTTTTAAAGTCATTTTTTGACCCTTAAAATTAAAAAAATCAATATACTTTTTCAATAACATGAAAGTACAACTCTTAAAGAAAAAAATTAGCCCGGAATCGTTACCGTAGCACTGTCCCCTGACGAGAAATAACCAACTTAAGAGAGCATCTTTTTTGAGAAATCTCCATATAACTTGAAAAATAATCAAAATTTTTAAATTTTTCAAAAAAGCACTTTTTTGGTTTGCTATAGGCTATACTTACAGCAAGTAACAAGTTTGGAAACGTTATAGTTAACGAGTTATAGAAAACCCGATTTTTCACGGTTTTTCTCATATAACTCGAAAAGTATCCATGATATCGAAAAATATAGTACATCAAAATGATAGATCTTTTTAATACCTACAATTCCCTGATTTAACTTTTTTCGATCGGAGTTGTAGTTTTTTAGTTATTAACAAAAAACCGCTTTTCGCAACTTTGCCGATTTTTTAGGTTATGTTCGGCAATCAGGCTCGAATCTCGTGAAATAGAAACTCATCCTGAATTTTAATTTCCTACACGCTCATATTTTTTTTTCCGGATATTAATTTTTGCACGCACTTTTCCCTATTGCTTGGACTAATAGATGCACATCTGGGTCCTGCGAGTGAAAGGTCACGTACGCATCTTGCCGATAGCCGAAACCAAGGAGAGGACGAAGCCGCAGTCTCATTGTCTTCCCCTCTCTACTCACCACCCTACTCCACGCAGCCTGCGCATACCGATAACCAATCCGAGAGAGGGGTGAAAGGGGACAGTCCTTTCATCATCTCCCCTCTCTGTCCACCCACGCAGTGTCACCCTTACAAAGCATCGTCAAGAACAGTAGCAGAGTCAGCCCAAGTCCGGCGGTTTGAGAGGGAACATTCTACACGTTCCGAGTCTTTTCCGTCGCAATAAACTTTATTCTAACACATTCTATTTACGATCGGCTTTCGGATAAATTTCATATTTCTTATATAAACAACGCTAGCGCGTGCATCGCGTTACATTAGATTAGATTAGATTAGATTAGATGTTTATTATCAAGATATTTATAGCTTGAGTGTAGGTTTGCAAATCGTCCGCGTATAATAAATGCGAGGCATTACGATGCAATGTCATAGACTGCCTCCAGAAGGTCTAGTCTTATAATTTTCACAGTACAATACTGTGCTTGCAGGTCATGCAACGCGACTCTGTACGAATCAAAGGACCATATCGCGCGGTCGTGCAACGCGACTCTGTACGAATCAAAGGACCATATCTCGCGGTCGTGCAACGCGACTCGAAGAGAATCAATCCCACAGTGGATTTTTTCTGATACATACACAAATACGCACATACACACACACATATATACATATAAAACTCATATCTTCAAAATTCCTTTCTTTTTGTGTAAAATAATTACTTTTCAATTATTTTATTTTTCTTCCACAGCTTGTATTCTCTTCTTTTGAGAAAGGCTTTATGCCGCAAGGCTTTCCTCTCTGAGGTTAATATATTTGCTTTATTCGTGGCTCAAATAATCGAGTTTATTTATTTAAATTCACCTTTCCTTGTCTCTCTTAAAAACAATTTATTCATCAGGTATTTTCCACGTTGGAAAATTCTCGACCCGCAATTCAATATTCATTAAAAAACGAAAAAAACAAGCCTTGGTTTGTAAGAAATTACCGTGCCATTCTCGATATAAACGATTAAAAAAAAATCAAACAAAAACACAACCTCAAATAACTTTGAATGTAAACGTCGTTATAATCTAGGCTTTTAACAGTCTCAAGAGATCGTAAAAATCTATCTTTCTGGAAATTTTCAGAAGGAATAATGACTTTTTACTCACGTTATCCTTCGCCAAGAAAACAATTTTTATTTCAAAATTATTTTTTTTTCAAAAAAAGAAAAGGATAAAGGCTATAGGATACAGGCTTGAAAGTTTTACATAATATTGTTATCCATATTTCTTATCACCTCAAATTTTTTCAAAAATTTCCTATATATATTTCCCAGATATCACCGTTTAAACAAAACCCGACGTTTTTGTGTATAACAGCAAAAGATGGTAGCTCATTTAAAATTTCGCAAAAAGCAAATGCATAAAAAATTAATTGATGATATTATTTCAAACATACGAAAAAGCTAGAAAAACTAAAGCTCAAAAATCGAAAAACAACTTAAAAACAAAAAAACGTATGGACGCACGCACACACACGCACATGCACACACACACACACACACACACACACACACACGCAGACACACGCACGCACACGCAGACACACGCACGCACACGCACATACGCACACATGCACGTACGCACGCACGTACACAAACACACACACACACATGTTTTTCGCAAAACCTTTTTTTACCATCCATAAGCTTCGTCGATGAGGAAGCAACATAATTAACAATAAATCCAAAAATCTCGAAATCTAAATCCAACTACTCAAAGTTCAGCGATTTGCAACAAATAAGTTTTAAATAATAAGACCGTGAAGCATTAACCTAACTACGCTAAACTGAGTAATTTTCAATGAATCCCAATAGTAAAAGAATGATTGTAATCACTGCAAACGAAAATACATGTAACGCTAAATTAAACATGTTGTAACTATGATAGTATTAGAAGAGTCAATGTGGATATCATAGAAGTACGTCAGCATAATGGGACAAAATTAGGATAGATAGGAATAGCTGGGGAGGGTATGGGGATCGTCAAGGGGGTGTTTTTTTGAACAAAATAATGAAAATAATGATATGAACATTGTAACGCTAAATTAAAAATATTATTACTTTAACACAGTGCTAAGAGGGTCGGTGTTGATATGATGGATGGGTGGCGTAGCACCAGGGGATAAAATTAGGATAGGTAGGAGAAGTAGAGGTGTGTATGGGTGACGTGGAGGGGGTATTCTTTCTTAACCCTCTGCGGCACGGTGGCTACTATAGTGAACACCGGAATGCACTTAAAATTTTGAGTTTTTTTAAGAGTATATAATGTATTTTCTCCTGTTTTATTAAAAATCCAATTTAAGTGGGAGTTGAAGAAGCGTTTAACATTACCTTTGAGTCAATATTTATTTAATATTTTGTTGTATAAATATATATATTTGTAAAAATCGTCATTATTATGAAAATAATGTAGTCGCAGGAAAACGGTTGATTGGATTGGCTTAAGAATGTGTATACTGGGGTTCTCGGGGTCGCTCATTACAAATCTGAACTCAGATTTTAAAAATTCAAAATGGCGAATCCAAGATGGTGGCCAAAAATTCAAAGATTACTGAATTTCGCTAAAAATAGAATATAGGGGGTTTTCGGGGTCGCTGATTACGAATCTGAACACAGATTTTAAAAATTCTAAATGGTGGATGCAAGATGGCTGCCGAAAATTTAAATATTACTGAATATCGTTAAAAATTGTATACATGGGTTTTCGGGGTGGCTGATTACGAAGCTGAACTAAGATTTTGAAAATTCAAAATGGTTGGTCCAACATGGAGGCCAAAAATTGAAATATTACTGGATTTTAAATTATTTACTTTTTGTGTGCAGTTTATCAATCAATAATTTTGAAGATCTTTTATTCTTCGCAAATGAAGCGTATCAATTTTAGCTTCTTGTAGTATGAAAAAATACTAATAGCAAAAAAAGTTAATTATTCGTCTTTGGTTATTGGATTAGCTTTACTATTCTTTTGTATTCAATAAAGGGTTGTTTAATCAACAATTAAATCTAATAGATCATTAGGAAACAAACATACAAATTTATCCAAATATGTGTTTACATTCTCCGGAATATTTGGCCCGAAGTTTCAGTGAATGGAAAATCATCTCTGGTTTTTCCACTCTTCGTTCATTTATCAATAT
Source organism: Gastracanthus pulcherrimus (assembly GCA_949152435.1). Classification (NCBI taxonomy): domain Eukaryota; kingdom Metazoa; phylum Arthropoda; class Insecta; order Hymenoptera; family Pteromalidae; genus Gastracanthus; species Gastracanthus pulcherrimus. The sequence continues at coordinate 160,517,328 of OX424572.1, forward strand.
CAATAACCTATCTAGAATCATTCTTATCAAAACACTCCAAGTCGGAATCATCTTCAACATCAGAATTACATAACCCATCAATAGATTCAGAGTAACTAAGAATATCAGCGATTTCATCTATACTTAAAAAAATTATTACAAGATTGTTTCTTTTGTACCAAGATATAAAAGATAAGTGAATATTAGTCATAAAAACGTTTTTATTTCTTCATTTATTTATTTTACCTAGATCAATTAGGGTTAAGGTGATGTGCAAAAGCTATCACTAAGCCAGACAGATCACACATCTATGTCTGATAAAATATTATTTATTGAAAATTATCCCAAAAAATTCTGCATGCATTTTGGCACTTCACCGCCAGGTAGCGACTGAATTTTCGTGTCTATAATCAAATTATAAACTTTTAGAGCATATAGTTTACTGGACATGATGCTCTACTTTGTGGGATGATATTTATCTAATAACAACTTTTCCGTGTTAGAGATCACGTTTGAGTGGGGTTTATTCTCGAAAATAATCTCATGCAAATTATAAATTATTATTACTTTATTTATTTCTTTCTTCATTTATTTATCTTACCTAGATCAATTAGAGCTGAAAAAGCTATGAGTAAGACAAACAGACCGCACATTTACATCTAATAAAATATTATTTATTGAAAATTATCCCAAATACTGCAGAAATTTTGTTGTTCCACCGCTAGGTGACGACTGCATTTTCGTGTCTATAATAAAATTATAAACATTTAGAGTATATAGTTTACCGGGCATCAGATTGAATGATCGAAATTGAATGATTCGTACATAAGCAAACGGATGATGGTAAATCGGTTCGGTTTTTTCCTGAACCATTTACACTTGTCCGACAACAGTCAGGAACCGAAAAAAGGAGATAATAACTATGATAAATTATACAAAATGACACTATTATTGGATAAACTAACGGAAACTTATAAAAACTGCTGGAACCCGAGTGAAAATCAATCTGTTGACAAGTCTATGATAAAGTTCAAAGGCCGTAGTAGTATGAAACAATACACGGCAAACAAGCCCATAAAACACGGATATAAAATTTTGGCGCGCGCAGACTCATCACGATACGTATGTGAGTTCCAGATGTATACGAGTGAAGCTGAAAGTGCTGAAAAACAATTAGGTGTACGTGTTGTAAAGGATTTGATGCGTAACTTAGTGGGGAAAAATCACCAAGTATTTTTTAACAATTACTTTATTGGTCTTTATCTTGTGAAAGTTTGAGAAAAAATAAAATTTTCGGTTGTGGAACAATTTGTAGTAACAGAAAAGATTTACTAAAAAGTGAGATTCCTGATAAAAAAAAATGGATCGCGGGTTATATAAATACCGTACTTGTGGTGATGGAATTAGCTGGATCAAATGGATGGATAAGAAAGTTGTTTTCTTTTTATCAAACTATCATGATCCTTGCGAAGTTACTGTTACAAATAGGACACAAAAAGATGGTTCAACTAAAACTATAAATTGCCCACTTATTTGCTCGGATTATCATAAAAATATGGAGTATGTTGATAGATCCGACCACCTTGTATCAACTTGCAAAATTGATAGAAAGTCTAAAAAATGGTGGCACCGCATATTCTGGCATTTTGTAAATTTAACTATAATAAATGCGTTGATTATTCACAATACAAAAAATTTGGAACATATTATGAAATCAATAAACTTCAGATTACTTTTGGTAGGAAAGGTAGGAAATGCCAAGAAAAATCTCCTCCTAATGCATACAGTAAACCTTAAATATCGATTGAAAAAAGGCACTCTCAATCTGCTCACATGCCCCTAGTTTTACCGACTTTGAGACGTTTCGGTCTGTGCAGTACCAAAGCTAAACCTTGTAGAAGTAAATTTTTTCCGGCGCTTGAAATGTGCATCACTGCATAAAGGAAAAACCAAATTGTTATTATAATTACCATACATAAATATAAATTATATTATGCAAATAAAATAGAATTTTTCAGAATGAGATAGAAGAAAAAACCTAAAAAACAAATTAAATAAAAGAAAATGATGGAGACAATGACCGCCACGTCCACGTGCGTGTCTCTAGTCAACTGAGCGCGGTTCATACTACAGAAAGCTAAAATTTATAATCTTTGAATTTTTGGCCGTCATTTTGCATCCGCCATTTTGAATTTTCAAAATATGAGTTCAGATTCGTAATCCGCGACCCCAAAAACCCCTGTATACAAATTTTTAGCGAAATACAGTGATATTACAATTTTTGGCCACCATCTTGGATCCGCCATTTTGAATTTTCAAAATCTGGGTTCAGATTCGTAATCAGCGACCCCGAAAAACTCTGTATACCAATTTTTATGAAAAACCGTTCATCTGAAAAATATGTGCCGCAAAGGGTTAAACAAAACAATGAAAATAATGATATAAACATTTTTAACGCTAATCAAATGTGTTAGGGTGAATGGTTAGATGGTGGAAGGATACGGTGGCATAATAGAACAAAATTAGAATAGGTAGCATACGTGGGGAGGTATGGGTGATGTGGAGAGGGGGGGGAGGGGGGTATTTTCTCTTAGTAAAAGAATGATTGTAATCGCTAAAAGCGAGACGCAGAATTAACTCTTCATTTTCTATGAAGTGCATCGACGAATGAAATGGAGTGTTCAAAAAGAACCGGCAGCGAAAAAGAATGAAGAAAATGTATAATGAATGATTCACTCTTTTTCAAAAGTGACTTTTCCACTGTAGTTAGAGTGAAAAAATACTCCTATAGAAAAAATAATTTTTCGAGATGTATTGCATTTTAGAAATGTTTTGATGAATATTACTGTTTATTAGAAAGACATGAAGTAAATCAATTAATTGACAAATCTTCGGAAAAGTGTTCGTTAGATTCGATCCTGTGTCATTTGGATCATTATGCTGACACTCTAATGCTAGACTAACGTTGCATCTGACTTCATGCACAGTAATATCTTCTATGTATTGAAGGGATACCGCAGAATCCTTATGGAAAATGGCTCTCTGTAAAACGCTCCGAAACTTTGGATTCTTGTAGTCCTTAATGTGTAGATCAAAAGTGTCAATGGGTACTAAGTCCTAAAAACTCATAGTCTTAAGATATGGCCCTTTAAAGTTGGGCTTTTCGTGCGTTTTACAGTAGCGCTGACCTAGTGTAAGACTGTATATCCATTTATATATATGCGTGTATAAGACCGATAACTCCAAACTCCATAACCCCAAACCACATACCCCATAAACCCAAAACCACATAATCCCAAATCCCCCATGACCCCAAACTTCATAACCCCAAAACCCATAATCCCAAACCCCATGAACCCAGAACTCCGTAACCGCAGACCTCATGACCCCAAACCCCGTAACCCCAAACACTAGAACCCTAGACCACATAACCCCAAATCCCATTAGCCTAAATCCCATAAACCCATAAGCCCATAACACCATTACCCCAAATTCCACAATCCCATAACCCCAGACCTCATAACTTTCTGAATTCTAAATACCATGTTCATAAATACACCCCCGCTTCCTACGTTCCACAGATGTAATTTGCATCACTCAGTTGTAGAAGCTAAAAGCTTCTGCAGCCTGCCGACAGGTGGCGGCGACGGGGTAATCACAAACACTGTATAAAATCAGGATCTTCAGTCCATAAGTAAAGGGCTGATCATGCATGATTACCCTGGACTGTAGATAGGTTCGAGCAGGGCTGAGTTGGTATACTTATTTTATATTCAGTATAAAATTATATACCGTATTCATCTATTGTTTATTCTGTTACATAACGTCTGTTAGTGACTGAAAATGGGCGGTAGGGGTGGTAGACCACTGCGTATTCGTTGTTACGTATGTGATCGGGGATTTGACGGACGACAATTAGTACGTGTAAATAGGGATGAAATCATAATTCAACGGCAAGTAGCAGTCGTAAGACGCGATGTCCTAAATCATCCACCTTTGGAATTGAACAATGAATCCAGATTGTGTGCGAATTGTAATAGGAGTATTTTGAATGAGATAGCACTGTTGGATGCAGATCCAACTCGTCTTCGATTAAATGTGTTGACTCAAACAGATAATCCTCTTGTGTCATCTGTAATGCTGAAAATAATGTCCACAGATTATCAGTCGATTGTAGAGTTAATGTTTTTGTAGAAACAAACATTTATCTACCGTCTAAAGTTAGGTCAGGTATACATCATTTAGATGATAGCGGTCTATTTTTCAATATCTTGTTACCTGGTCTACGTTCTATTAACCGGCCACGCATCATTATTCGACCAGAAATGTTTGCATTTTTAGATCATTTTAGACAAGCTTGTATTAATAAAGCAAAGTGTTTGGATGTAAACACTTTAACCGATGAAGTTTTCCAATGCACTGCACCTATGATGCTTTAAAGCAGCAGTTTGAAGAACTTTTCACTTATTGTGATCCAGTTATGCAGAACGAGAAGCTTCGATACATAAGTAGAAATAATTTACTCACTTTTTTTAGTAAAATGAGACAAGGTTTGAGTGATGAGTTTTTAAAAGTTATGTTTAATTATACGTGTAGACAAACTGTAAGTTGCGTTATTGATTACGTCAGATCGTCATTATCGGAAAGATTTAATCGAGAGAATATTGGACCTGTATCGATAACCAGACAAGATTACATAGCTCAACATGTAACAGATTTCTCTAATGCTTTCTACAATCCTCAACCAAATGAAGCAAGGGCTATTGCTATCATTGTAGTACGTATACATATATGTATAAGAGTAGTAGCTTTAGTGTATTGCAACAATCTTATTCCCTTCATAAACACAGGCATCTTTTGAAACCTACGTTAGTTGTGGCTTCTGATGGATTTATTCTGGCAATCTTCGGTCCATATTTTTCTGATTCTGCAAATAATGACGCTGCATTCCTGAGACAAGAATTTCAAAATGATGGAAATTATTTGAGAGATTGGTTTTTAAATGATGACATCGTTTTAGTCGATAGAGGGTATCGAGATGCCATACCGTTTTTACAACTTTTAGGTATTGAACATAAAATACTCACACTACTTCCATCAGGACAAAGGCAACTATTCATCAAAGATGCGAATGAAACACGTATCATTTCTAAGAGTAAGTGGATCGTTGAAAGCAGAACTGGCCACCTTCAATCGATGTTCAAGTTTTTTTGAATCACTTTAAACATGCAGCATGCAAAACATATAGGTGATTTTTACCGCACTGCTGGTGCAATAATAAATCGATTTCATCCCGTTATAAATATGCAAGATGCAACTGTCGAACTTGCTCAACAAATCTTATTAAGGTCACGAACTCCTAATATAGCCCAAACAAGAGTTGATACTGATAATCTTCAGAGGAAAAATGGCAAATGGAGACGTTTGACTCATCGTGATACTCCGGACTCCCCTGCTCTTGACTTATATTATCTGAAGGACTTAACAGTATGGGTTTATCAAGTTAATCTTGTCCCATCTTACATACAAGATAAATCCATACGAGAAAATGATGAAGAGCTTCAAGTTGATGAACATATTAACGAACCAGACTTTTTGAGAATTAGGATATATACCAGGTTTCGAAATACTACGAAACACCAAACATATATTGCTTACAATAATGTCGATGGGAATGGCATAAATGACGCTGATAATGCTGATAATCCCATTAGCGGATATTATTGTACATGTCAATCTGGAGCTAGAACTTTGTGTACATGCGCACATGTTGCTTCTATTTTATGGTTTTTAGGCGAAGCGCGACATCAAAATAATATTCAGTATTCCGATGACTCCCTTCTCAATTCAACGTTAGATGCTAGAAACAGACAGGAACAAGGAGCAGAGCAAAATGTCAATATTGAAATAATAGAATAAAACATGCCTCTACGAACTGTCAGGATATAACAAGTACAAATCGGCCCTTTTCAGGGCCAAATGATGTGCAAAGTCCGATCGCCCAACCTCCTCGCGGTGCACATTGGGTCGGGCTAATGACGACGGCAATCTCTCTCTTTATCTCCTTATATGTATACATAAAGACATACAGACGTACGTATAAACATATGCTTTTTGTCATTCGGGATTACGAGGATTAGATTTATAGGGTTTGGGGGTTATGAGGTTTAAGGTTATGGGATTTGGGCTTACGGGATTATGGGGTTCTGGGTTCATGGGGTTTGGGGTTATGAAGCTTGGGGTCATGGGATTTGGGATTATGTTGTTTTGAGTTTATGGGGTATGGGGGTTTCGGTTCTGGAGATTGGGGTTATCGGTTTTATACACGCATATATATACATGGACATACATTCTTACACTAGGTCAACGCTCCTGTAAAACGCATGAAAAGCCCAACTTCAAAGAGCCATATCTTAAGACCATGAGTTTTTAGGACTTAGTGCCCATTGACACTTTTGATCTACATATTAAGGACTACCAGAATCCAAAGTTTCAGAGCGTTTAAAAGAGACCTATTTCCGATAAGGATTCAGCCATTGTAAAGTAAAGCTAATAAATAGTTATTGTTAAAAAAATTATATAAAAATGATATTTTCTATAAAATTAAGTTTTATTAGAATAACGTTATTACTTGATTGATGGGTCGAATATTTTTTTTCTACATTTTTTCAATGAATGCTTTTTTAATAAAAGTTTAAGATGTTTTAAATACTTACATTTTAAAAATTAATAATACCTTTGCAATTAGATGGGATACTGATCCGATTCCTACTTTACAGGCTTATCAGTTTCAAATTTTTTCTCTACAATAAATAAATATTCCAGAAAATGCCCCAATAATCTTCGGTTTACTTTCAAAGAGGTGTCATTAACTTTGTGAAAAAAATGGGTCGAAAAATGTTAAGGGGGTATGAAAGAGTCGCAATATATATAGGCATTGTTTACCATGGAAAATATTAAAAATCTGTTTTTCGCTTGTAAATAATAACAGAATCTTTTTAAATTTATATTATGTACCCATCAATCAAGTAATAACGTTATTCTAATAAAACTTAATTTTATAGAAAATATCATTTTTATATAATTTTTTTAACAATAACTATTTATTAGCTTTACTTTACAATGGCTGAATCCTTATCGGAAATAGGTCTCTTTTAAACGCTCTGAAACTTTGGATTCTGGTAGTCCTTAATATGTAGATCAAAAGTGTCAATGGGCACTAAGTCCTAAAAACTCATGGTCTTAAGATATGGCTCTTTGAAGTTGGGCTTTTCATGCGTTTTACAGGAGCGTTGACCTAGTGTAAGAATGTATGTCCATGTATATATATGCGTGTATAAAACCGATAACCCCAATCTCCAGAACCGAAACCCCCATACCCCATAAACTCAAAACCACATAATCCCAAATCCCATGACCCCAAGCTTCATAACCCCAAACCCCATGAACCCAGAACCCCATAATCCCGTAAGCCCAAATCCCATAACCTTAAACCTCATAACCCCCAAACCCTATAAATCTAATCCTCGTAATCCCGAATGACAAAAAGCATATGTTTATACGTACGTCTGTATGTCTTTATGTATACATATAAGGAGATAAAGAGAGAGATTGCCGTCGTCATTAGCCCGACCCAATGTGCACCGCGAGGAGGTTGGGCGATCGGACTTTGCACATCATTTGGCCCTGAAAAGGGCCGATTTGTACTTGTTATATCCTGACAGTTCGTAGAGGCATGTTTTATTCTATTATTTCAATATTGACATTTTGCTCTGCTCCTTGTTCCTGTCTGTTTCTAGCATCTAACGTTGAATTGAGAAGGGAGTCATCGGAATACTGAATATTATTTTGATGTCGCGCTTCGCCTAAAAACCATAAAATAGAAGCAACATGTGCGCATGTACACAAAGTTCTAGCTCCAGATTGACATGTACAATAATATCCGCTAATGGGATTATCAGCATTATCAGCGTCATTTATGCCATTCCCATCGACATTATTGTAAGCAATATATGTTTGGTGTTTCGTAGTATTTCGAAACCTGGTATATATCCTAATTCTCAAAAAGTCTGGTTCGTTAATATGTTCATCAACTTGAAGCTCTTCATCATTTTCTCGTATGGATTTATCTTGTATGTAAGATGGGACAAGATTAACTTGATAAACCCATACTGTTAAGTCCTTCAGATAATATAAGTCAAGAGCAGGGGAGTCCGGAGTATCACGATGAGTCAAACGTCTCCATTTGCCATTTTTCCTCTGAAGATTATCAGTATCAACTCTTGTTTGGGCTATATTAGGAGTTCGTGACCTTAATAAGATTTGTTGAGCAAGTTCGACAGTTGCATCTTGCATATTTATAACGGGATGAAATCGATTTATTATTGCACCAGCAGTGCGGTAAAAATCACCTATATGTTTTGCATGCTGCATGTTTAAAGTGATTCAAAAAAACTTGAACATCGATTGAAGGTGGCCAGTTCTGCTTTCAACGATCCACTTACTCTTAGAAATGATACGTGTTTCATTCGCATCTTTGATGAATAGTTGCCTTTGTCCTGATGGAAGTAGTGTGAGTATTTTATGTTCAATACCTAAAAGTTGTAAAAACGGTATGGCATCTCGATACCCTCTATCGACTAAAACGATGTCATCATTTAAAAACCAATCTCTCAAATAATTTCCATCATTTTGAAATTCTTGTCTCAGGAATGCAGCGTCATTATTTGCAGAATCAGAAAAATATGGACCGAAGATTGCCAGAATAAATCCATCAGAAGCCACAACTAACGTAGGTTTCAAAAGATGCCTGTGTTTATGAAGGGAATAAGATTGTTGCAATACACTAAAGCTACTACTCTTATACATATATGTATACGTACTACAATGATAGCAATAGCCCTTGCTTCATTTGGTTGAGGATTGTAGAAAGCATTAGAGAAATCTGTTACATGTTGAGCTATGTAATCTTGTCTGGTTATCGATACAGGTCCAATATTCTCTCGATTAAATCTTTCCGATAATGACGATCTGACGTAATCAATAACGCAACTTACAGTTTGTCTACACGTATAATTAAACATAACTTTTAAAAACTCATCACTCAAACCTTGTCTCATTTTACTAAAAAAAGTGAGTAAATTATTTCTACTTATGTATCGAAGCTTCTCGTTCTGCATAACTGGATCACAATAAGTGAAAAGTTCTTCAAACTGCTGCTTTAAAGCATCATAGGTGCAGTGCATTGGAAAACTTCATCGGTTAAAGTGTTTACATCCAAACACTTTGCTTTATTAATACAAGCTTGTCTAAAATGATCTAAAAATGCAAACATTTCTGGTCGAATAATGATGCGTGGCCGGTTAATAGAACGTAGACCAGGTAACAAGATATTGAAAAATAGACCGCTATCATCTAAATGATGTATACCTGACCTAACTTTAGACGGTAGATAAATGTTTGTTTCTACAAAAACATTAACTCTACAATCGACTGATAATCTGTGGACATTATTTTCAGCATTACAGATGACACAAGAGGATTATCTGTTTGAGTCAACACATTTAATCGAAGACGAGTTGGATCTGCATCCAACAGTGCTATCTCATTCAAAATACTCCTATTACAATTCGCACACAATCTGGATTCATTGTTCAATTCCAAAGGTGGATGATTTAGGACATCGCGTCTTACGACTGCTACTTGCCGTTGAATTATGATTTCATCCCTATTTACACGTACTAATTGTCGTCCGTCAAATCCCCGATCACATACGTAACAACGAATACGCAGTGGTCTACCACCCCTACCGCCCATTTTCAGTCACTAACAGACGTTATGTAACAGAATAAACAATAGATGAATACGGTATATAATTTTATACTGAATATAAAATAAGTATACCAACTCAGCCCTGCTCGAACCTATCTACAGTCCAGGGTAATCATGCATGATCAGCCCTTTACTTATGGACTGAAGATCCTGATTTTATACAGTGTTTGTGATTACCCCGTCGCCGCCACCTGTCGGCAGGCTGCAGAAGCTTTTAGCTTCTACAACTGAGTGATGCAAATTACATCTGTGGAACGTAGGAAGCGGGGGTGTATTTATGAACATGGTATTTAGAATTCAGAAAGTTATGAGGTCTGGGGTTATGGGATTGTGGAATTTGGGGTAATGGTGTTATGGGCTTATGGGTTTATGGGATTTAGGCTAATGGGATTTGGGGTTATGTGGTCTAGGGTTCTAGTGTTTGGGGTTACGGGGTTTGGGGTCATGAGGTCTGCGGTTACGGAGTTCTGGGTTCATGGGGTTTGGGATTATGGGTTTTGGGGTTATGAAGTTTGGGGTCATGGGGGATTTGGGATTATGTGGTTTTGGGTTTATGGGGTATGTGGTTTGGGGTTATGGAGTTTGGAGTTATCGGTCTTATACACGCATATATATAAATGGATATACAGTCTTACACTAGGTCAGCGCTACTGTAAAACGCACGAAAAGCCCAACTTTAAAGGGCCATATCTTAAGACTATGAGTTTTTAGGACTTAGTACCCATTGACACTTTTGATCTACACATTAAGGACTACAAGAATCCAAAGTTTCGGAGCGTTTTACAGAGAGCCATTTTCCATAAGGATTCTGCGGTATCCCTTCAATACATAGAAGATATTACTGTGCATGAAGTCAGATGCAACGTTAGTCTAGCATTAGAGTGTCAGCATAATGATCCAAATGACACAGGATCGAATCTAACGAACACTTTTCCGAAGATTTGTCAATTAATTGATTTACTTCATGTCTTTCTAATAAACAGTAATATTCATCAAAACATTTCTAAAATGCAATACATCTCGAAAAATTATTTTTTCTATAGGAGTATTTTTTCACTCTAACTACAGTGGAAAAGTCACTTTTGAAAAAGAGTGAATCATTCATTATACATTTTCTTCATTCTTTTTCGCTGCCGGTTCTTTTTGAACACTCCATTTCATTCGTCGATGCACTTCATAGAAAATGAAGAGTTAATTCTGCGTCTCGCTTTTAGCGATTACAATCATTCTTTTACTAAGAGAAAATACCCCCCTCCCCCCCCTCTCCACATCACCCATACCTCCCCACGTATGCTACCTATTCTAATTTTGTTCTATTATGCCACCGTATCCTTCCACCATCTAACCATTCACCCTAACACATTTGATTAGCGTTAAAAATGTTTATATCATTATTTTCATTGTTTTGTTTAACCCTTTGCGGCACATATTTTTCAGATGAACGGTTTTTCATAAAAATTGGTATACAGAGTTTTTCGGGGTCGCTGATTACGAATCTGAACCCAGATTTTGAAAATTCAAAATGGCGGATCCAAGATGGTGGCCAAAAATTGTAATATCACTGTATTTCGCTAAAAATTTGTATACAGGGGTTTTTGGGGTCGCGGATTACGAATCTGAACTCATATTTTGAAAATTCAAAATGGCGGATGCAAAATGACGGCCAAAAATTCAAAGATTATAAATTTTAGCTTTCTGTAGTATGAACCGCGCTCAGTTGACTAGAGACACGCACGTGGACGTGGCGGTCATTGTCTCCATCATTTTCTTTTATTTAATTTGTTTTTTAGGTTTTTTCTTCTATCTCATTCTGAAAAATTCTATTTTATTTGCATAATATAATTTATATTTATGTATGGTAATTATAATAACAATTTGGTTTTTCCTTTATGCAGTGATGCACATTTCAAGCGCCGGAAAAAATTTACTTCTACAAGGTTTAGCTTTGGTACTGCACAGACCGAAACGTCTAAAAGTCGGTAAAACTAGGGGCATGTGAGCAGATTGAGAGTGCCTTTTTTCAATCGATATTTAAGGTTTACTGTATGCATTAGGAGGAGATTTTTCTTGGCATTTCCTACCTTTCCTACCAAAAGTAATCTGAAGTTTATTGATTTCATAATATGTTCCAAATTTTTTGTATTGTGAATAATCAACGCATTTATTATAGTTAAATTTACAAAATGCCAGAATATGCGGTGCCACCATTTTTTAGACTTTCTATCAATTTTGCAAGTTGATACAAGGTGGTCGGATCTATCAACATACTCCATATTTTTATGATAATCCGAGCAAATAAGTGGGCAATTTATAGTTTTAGTTGAACCATCTTTTTGTGTCCTATTTGTAACAGTAACTTCGCAAGGATCATGATAGTTTGATAAAAAGAAAACAACTTTCTTATCCATCCATTTGATCCAGCTAATTCCATCACCACAAGTACGGTATTTATATAACCCGCGATCCATTTTTTTTTATCAGGAATCTCACTTTTTAGTAAATCTTTTCTGTTACTACAAATTGTTCCACAACCGAAAATTTTATTTTTTCTCAAACTTTCACAAGATAAAGACCAATAAAGTAATTGTTAAAAAATACTTGGTGATTTTTCCCCACTAAGTTACGCATCAAATCCTTTACAACACGTACACCTAATTGTTTTTCAGCACTTGCCGTTGAATTATGATTTCATCCCTATTTACACGTACTAATTGTCGTCCGTCAAATCCCCGATCACATACGTAACAACGAATACGCAGTGGTCTACCACCCCTACCGCCCATTTTCAGTCACTAACAGACGTTATGTAACAGAATAAACAATAGATGATAAGAGGTGACACTCTTTCTATAAATTATTTAGTTAGTGAAAAACGGCTTTGACATAGACAGTTGGTAAATGTAGTTGCTTGTGGGGAATGATTCTGGCTTCTCGTTATAGTTCAAAACGTGCCTGCATATTATTCAAAAAAATTTTGGATTTTGAAAAACCATCGAAAATTAGAGTCTTGAAAAATGTTCAAAGATAGCCTGTTTTTTTATTAAAATTTAACGCATATGGCTCTTCACATATAAATAAGATATTTAATTTTTTAATGAATCAATTTCTATGATATTTCTAATTAACCCCTTTATACCTTTATATATGTATGTATCAATATATCAATAAAATAGAATTGTATATGACATCGCAATAAGTCATACATTAAAAAATTCTATGATTTTACATCTAAGTTTTTTTTTTGTATATATGTATATATATATATATATATATATATATATATATATATATATATATATATATATATATATATATATATATATATATATATGTGTGTGTGAAATTACTTATTCATGTAATATGTTTTAAATTAATTTATATAATTGTACAAATTTGCGTAGCATTGAAGATAAAATTATTTTGAAACGTGGATATGTGCACCTTTGAATCGTATTTACTCTTGCATTTTCCTTCTCGATTGGATTATATTATACATATTTATATATATATATATATATAATACATATACAGTATACATATTTTTATCAAAAAAATCTTTGTTTATTTTAACTATTTTACTATAGACGCACAGCAGAAATTTCTTGTTTTATTAATTGATAAGAATAAAATTATGTATATTGTAATCTGATTTTACATGCGAATTTTTCTTTATTGTACATATTATTTTATGAAAACCTAAATACTTGATCATATTCTTAATCATTTTAATCATATAATATTTTAAATTGGAATAATTGCGTACGATTTTATGAAAAATTGCGTATGATTTACACCCCTGCTCTGTTTTTTTTTCATTTTTTTCTTTTTTCGTACGTTGGTTACTTGAACATTTACATGCAGTTTAACAATAATTATCTGTCGGTGCGTGTAAATATTTTCTTAAGTCTATTATATTGTATCGCCCCTTTTCCTTTTCATTTTTCCTATTAATTAAAAAATACGTAGAATCCTCAATTTTTCGCATAACTTCGTACGGTCCCTCATAAATCGAGAAAAATTTCGCAATCTTCTTATCTTCTAAGTCCGACGTATTGCATGACTTGATGAGTACTTCATTCCCGACGTTGAATTCGGTGAAGTATTGCTGTTTTTGGCTAGCGTATTTTTCAGCGCGTTTCTGCACCTTGGTCTTAATCCGCTCGCGCGCGAGGAAAATCTTTTCCTCGAGCGGAATTTCTTCTGGGGAATTTATTGGACAAATACAATTTTTCTACAAACATTTGGGCTTCGTACCGACGTGCAATTCAATCGGTGTAAAGCCCATAATTTCGTGATTAACTTCATTTATAATTGTTTGAATGATGTTAACGTACGGCTCTCTTTATTCACACGCTAAACAATATTGCTTTGCGGGTGACGTATTTACGGGAAAATCAAGTCGATGTTCTCTTCGTCAAGCTTTTTTATCCACGCATTAGCAGTAAATTGAAAGCCGTGATCGCAGGATATACGTTTCGGTTTCCCGAATCGCAAAATATAGTCATTAAAATTTTTTCGGATTACGACTGCCTTGGTTTGTCGCCTTAACCCTTTCAGTCACAGAAGCCGATATATCGGCTCCCTATTGTTTTTAGTCACAAAATTTGATTTCTATTGTTATCGCAGTACAAATATACGTTTTCTATGTATTTTTGATCGTAGAATACGAATCTGATATCAATAATTTTATAAATATAAAAACAACCCTTCAAATGGGGTGAAAACCACCCTTTTAGTCATGAAATTGAATTCGTTTGGTTATGAAAGTAAAAAAACCCCCTCCTCATTAGAACACGGGCTTGGGACCGTCTGTGGCAGAGTTATGTTTTTTTCTTTTTTTTTTGTTTTTCTTTTTTTCTTTTTTTCTTTTTTTTTTCTTTTTCTCTTTTTTTCTTTTTTTCTTTTTTATTTTTTTTTTCGTTTTTTTTTCTTTTTTTTTTTATAATTTTTTTTTTATTTTCTAAATCTTTTTCAGGTAGATATTTATTCATTTTCTTTTATCTTATATACATTTACGTTTTGTGATATATTTCATAACAATTTTGTTTTTCTTTTATGCATAATGGAACATTGCAAGTTGTGCACATGTAGGAAGTTCTAACTCGATTTGTTTTAGAACTACAACAAGTGCAATTTCTTTGTATTTTGAGTTTAGTTGGAATGTGCGGGGCTTGAGAAAATCTTATTTCATTTGAAATTTGAGGCTTACGCTTACTAGGAGTAAATTGTTTTGTCTTGGTACCTCTTTTTTTAGGTGATGCAAACCCAATAAGCTCAGTTACCAGCTTTAGTCGAAAATCTATCAAATTCATTTTAGTAGTAGGGGTATTTTGCTTGTAAATGATGAAAGAATTTACAACGGTTACATCGATAAAATGCCAGAATATTCGAAGCCACCACTTTTTACTTTTTCTACTAATCTCGTATGTAGATTTCAACTGATCTGCTTTGTCAACACAGTTCATATAATTATTATAGTCTCGAGTGGCTTGTGGACAATTGATTTGAATGCTAGTACCATCTTTTTGTCGTCTACTTACAGTAGTTTTGATTGAAGGATCGTGAAAATTAGATAAAAACTGGACAGGTTTGTTATCATTCCATTTTATCCAACTGATACCCTTGTATGAAGTCCGAGATTCATAATCTCCCCTTTTCATTGTTTTATCGTTTATTTGTTTTTTTGGCAAACCTTTCCGATTTTTTCGTACTGTTCCACAGGCTAATATATTTTTACTTTTGAGTTCAATCATCAAATTAACACTAGTAAAGTAATTATCGAAATAAACTTGATAATTTTTTGAAATAATTTGATGGGTTAAATCGATTACAACTCTTTCGCCCAATTGTTTTTCAACCAAGTTAGCAGTTTTTCCAGTATATACCTGAAACTCACATACAAAACCATGTTCATCTGCTCTAACCCAAATTTTAAAACCTCTTTTTATAGGTTTCTGTGGATTGTACTGTTTTAGAGTACTTCTACCTTTGAATTTGACCATACTTTCATCAACAGCTTGTTTTTCAGATGGTTTGTAGAATTTTATAAAATTTTCTGAAAGCATATCAAGTAAGGGTCTTAGTTTATATAGCTTATCATAATTGGGTTCACCTTTTTGTGGCATTGATAAGTTATCATTCAAATGTATATGAGACAGGATAGCAAAAAACCTATTGAGAGGCATAACAGGGCTTATATAAGAGTTGTGTAATTGAGAATTAGATGACCAATAGCACCGAATGGCGGGTAACCTACTTATTCCCATCATGATATTCATGCCAATAAATTTCAATATTTCTGCTTTATTTACTTCTTCAAATGGCTTGTCTGATTGCTGCCCGTAAAGATTAGTCTGTTCGACAATTCTTTCGATCAAAACTTCTGAAAATAAGCAAAGGAAAATTTGTGAAGGTGAACGAATATCTGAAGGAACCATTGGACCGCAATCTTCGGAAAAAATTATTTCGTCGAATTTTCTTCTTTTATTATCCCAAATACCATCTAAAGCAGCTAATCTGTCACTCAACGGAGTATCACTATCACTTTCATATTCAATCACGTTAGAATTTTCACTATATGAAGTATTTTCTAACGAGGCTACTGCTTCATCAATTTGATTTTTGTCAATATCCGAATCATCATCACATTCAGAATCATATTCTGGATCATCATATTCATCTTCACTTTCATTATCACTGGTGATTTCAGCATATTCCATGATAAAAATTTTTTAGAATAAACCAAAACAAATTTCACAATGTTGTGAGATTACTGATAATTTAGAACGAATAATGATATTGAAATTTTTGATAGGAAAAATATAGAAATTTTATGTAACTACCTAATAAACTTAGATTTGATCCTATGAAGTTCTTGCAAACAATTTTTTTTATTATTATTAATATTCTTTTTTCAAAATATAGTTTGGATTGAAATCATTCACTCGAGGGGATTGTAACAAGGGGTGTTTTAGAAAATTTATATGGCTTTCAGAGATTTTCAATATATTTTTTGAGCTCTAAATTCTATTTATATATTCTTAGGTCCTATCGAGTGCTTTGACGTTGAGTATTCACATTTTCGTAGTAATCCAATTAGAATTTTAGAGATCGTTTTTACGATTACTGAATTTTTTTCCATTGGATTCAAATTTAGCGTTGAAAAATGTATCAGAAACTAATATTAGCAGTAACATAACAAAACAAACAGGGTTTCGTGACTGCAATGTTACTTTTTATTCCATTTTACGAGTTTTTTTATGTTTTCAAATTTGTGACATTGGATTTGCATCCGCGTTAAAATTTACATCGGAAACATATATTTTCTTCTATAGTGAAACGAATTGAATTGTACGTATAAAAGGGTGGTTTTCACCCTGTTTGAGGGATTTTTTGTATATTTATAAAACTTTCTGAAATCAGATTTGGATTCTGCATTCAAAAATACATTGTGAACATATAGTCTTCAAAGAATATATAGTCTTCAAAAGAATTAAATTGTATGACTAAAAGGGTAGTTTTTACCCCATTTGAGGGGTTGTTTTTATATTTATAAAATTTTTGACGTTACATTCGTATTCTGCATTCAAAAATAAATTGGAAACATATATTGCACTTCCATAACAAACGGATTGAATTTTATGACTATAAGGGTGGTTTTCACCCCATTTGAGGGGTTGTTTTTATATTTATTCAATTTTTGATATCAGATTCGTATTCTACGATCAAAAATACATTGGAAACATATATTGCACTTCCATAACAAACGGATTGAATTTTATGACTATAAGGGTGGTTTTCACCCCATTTGAGGGGTTGTTTTTATATGTATAAAATTATTGATATCAGATTTGGATTCTGCATTCAAAAATGCATTGTGGACATATATTGCACTTCCATTACCAAACAAATTGCATTTTTTAACTAAAAGGGTGGTTTTCACCCCATTTGAGGGGTTGTTTTTATATTTATTCAATTTTTGACACTTGATTTGGATTCTTCGTTCAAAAATACATTGGAAACATATATTTGCACTTCCATAACCAAATGAATTGAATTGCGTGACTGAAAGGGTTAAAGGGTATATAGCACGATAAATTTGAAAAATGCGTCGATCGTGACGAGGATATTCTTCATTCTCGCACGCGACGTCCGCAGAAGCCCGTAAAAATCTATAGATAAAAGATCGTTTGGCGCTTCAGGTATAATATTTCCCATCAGCGCTGTGCACAGTCTTGTTGACACTTTATTGCGTTGACACGAGTCGCAAAAGGCAGTGGCTTGTTACGCTCTGTGTCGAAGGTTTTTTGTATAGAAATCCTCATTGAATATTCGCACGAGTTTTTTTACTCCCAAATGACCATATGCCTCGTGTGTTTGAGTGATGAATTGATTCCTTATCGCTCGAGGAATAATGATTTTATATTGTTTCAAATGGATTTTTTTTATAAATTAAATCATTTTCGTATAATTATGTCCTTTTATCTGGCTCTTTTTGTGCTTATCGTTACAATTTTAAATTATTTGTAATAAATACAAATTTTAATAAATTGTTGTAACTTTGATAAGTTTTTTAACTGTGAGACCAACTCTTTCGAAAAATTTTACTTTTTTATTAACGCGATAGATATTTCTCCCGGCCTTCTTCTTTCGTCGGGATCATACTCAGGATGACGACTCAACAAATCGGCAACGGTATTCTCTTTGTTTTTTATGTCCTCGATGCATAGATCATAATCCTGGGTACCAAGGACCCAACATAGTACGCGGTTCCCTATAAAATTGCATTTAAATAAAAATGTTAACGCGTCGTGATCCGTTTTAATTTACACTTTTGCGGCTTTTAGATATGTGTTTAATTTTTTAAGCGCCCATACGATTGCTAGTAGCTTCTTTTCGGTGGTAATGTATGTTAATTCCGCGCCTTTAACGTCCGACTTATGTAATTGCGAAAGTGAGGCCCGAGGGCGTAAAAACTCGAATCTGCGCGTAAAATATACAGTTGGGATGGGTCGGGATAGGCCAGACATACTTCTTTTTCAAAAAGCTCTTTTGTTTCTTCAAAAGTCTTTTGTTGCCTGTCCCCGCACTCCCAATTTTTTAGTTTTTCCTTTTTGAGTAGTTCTAATAACGGAATTAGTTCGTGTGAGTGATTATTCGCGAATTTTGAATAAAAGTTTATTATGCCTAAAAACGCTTGTAATTGTTTTACGTTCCTGGGCCTCGGATATTTTTTTATTAAATCTATCTTATTTTCTTGTGGTTTTATTCCCTTAGTCGAGAGAACAAAACCCAGAATTTCTGCTTCTTTAAAGAATTCACATTTTTTTTAAATTTAAAGTAACATACCATTTGATCAGTTGGATAAATAATAACTCTAAATGATATAAATGTTCGGCATTATTTTTTGAAGTGCATAGCATGTCACCAACAAAAGTAACCATACATATTCCGATTCCCTTAATTATTACAAACAATCCGCGAATTAGAGCGGCGCTACTTATTTTTAAACCAAACGGGACGACTTCGAATTCGTAAATTCTTCCCTCCAATATAAACACCGTATACTGTTTACTCTCTTCGCTGAGAGGAATTTTCCAAAAACTTGAAATTAAGTACAAGCTCGACATAAACTTAACTCCGAAACATTGTTGTAAAAGCTCATCGATGCTCTGCGGTGATTCGTGATCATCCACAAGTTTTTCGTTTAATTTTCGTGCATCGAGGCACAAGCGTATCGATCCGTCTTTTGTAATTGCGACGACGAGTGGGTTTATATATTGACTATTTAATTTTCGTATAACTTTCCATTTTTCCATTTTCTAGATTTCATTGCGAACTTTGTCGCGATAATTCAGCGGAACAGGATATGATTCTATAAAGAATGGTTCCTCATCTTTTAATTTTAATTTATACTCAAACTAATTTAATCGTCCTGGTTTTTTATAAAATGCCTTTTTATACTTCCATATCAAATGTTTTAATTTTTTAACAGAATTTGGATCTTGAGAAAAGCATTTGTTTAACTTTTCATCAATTTCCGAATGGGTAATGTCATACAATATTTCAATATTTCAATTTATTGTTTTGATTTTGGTATCTGTCTATATTTAGCTCTGGCCTGTTTTGTGAATAGCGATTAGCATCAACCTATAAACTTCCTCGATTTTTTCTATGGAACGATGATCTAATTCTGATATAAATAAACATTGGCTATGATAAGGTATAATTTCAAGTTTATTATTGAATCTAATCGTGATTTCATCTTTCAAAGTATCTATGAGGAAACCAAGTTCTTTATGTGAATCGATTCCGAGAGTACAATTTCTTATTAGTTTTGGAATAATCAGGAAAATCAAATCCTTTATAAACATACCAAATTAATTAGACGCGTAAATTTGTTTAAACTCAAGTGCGTTGATTTTGTATCCGTTGCGCCTCGCATTATCATTCCCACTAAAGGTAGCGTCGGACAAATTTAAAATTTATTAATGTTCATGTTATAAAAGCTCTCAGAGATACACGTTACTGGGCTTCTAGTATCGACACTTTCGTTTCTATACCCTCGATTTGAATATTAATTTCGGGACATGCCCAAATTTTATTTTGTTCGTCCACAACTTCGGGCTCATCGAGCAAATCCATTTGTGGATCATTAAAAATTGTGCAAATTGGATAGGTTAAATTAGTTGCATTTTGATTACTTATTGTCAATATATTTTCATTGAATGATTGTTTATCCGAGGCCCAAGATGCAACTTCTATGGGTTTTTTGGAAATTCCCATGTGCCGGCTAAACAATCATTTAGAGAGTGACGCGGCCTTCACCCAGTTCACATGTACTGCATGACAGCTCCTAAGTTTTAACATTAAAAAGCACTCTGTCAGCGTTTTTTAGTGTTAAAGTGCAGTTATAAGTGAAAAGTGAAGTACTGTGGTCGGACAAGGATAATAGGACAGGTTTTCTGTAGTGAGGTGATAAAGTTATAGGTGTAGAGAATTCTACATGTTAACAGCATAGGGGCCGCATCGAAATTTCATCTACTCAGTGCCGCCCCATTTCACCCACCACCGAGGGAAAAAGTAGAGAGAAGGGTTCCCCGGCGCGGAGGGAGTGAGTTCATCACAAATTTTAGCGAAAAATCGGCCTCTTTCCAGGTGAAATCCTCCCTGGAAAAACCGTGACTTTATATATACATTTGGGCAATTTTGTATATAAACCAATTGACCCAAACTTTCGGTGGGGACAACTAGGCCTAGGGATATCCCATACCCTAGGACTATTGGACCTTTAGTCACAGGACTTAGTGCTAAGAAACCCGGCACTTGGACTTTGGACCGCCTGAGTTAGGGTCTGTCACAAGTTTTGGGATAAGATTTCAGGAATATGGAACGGTGAACTACGGCCTTTAACCACCACCATCGGCTTCACAAGAGCCCTAAGACACTGAATATACCGTGGAACACCCCCCTCCCATGGTAACTTTCCCCTGGAGCCGACCTCAAGACTTGTGATGTACTCGCTCTAGGACTAATCTAACCCTTTGCCTAATCCCAAAACCCTAAGCCCGCCAAATTCGAAATTTTTGAATTTTTTTGTGACAGACAAATAAATAAATAATCTGTGATGATGAAAGTTTCCGCTAAAGGGCAGCATACAATAGTGCAAGTAGCATGTGCTGCTTGTCACAAAATTCCACGTACTGCCAGCATACTCGTGAAATGCAGTACGTGCACACGTAAATGCCATACCAATTGCATGACCGTCGTCCCGAAAACGCGTGGACAGACTGCGTTGAAATGCTCCTCGTGCATGACTCTGAGCAGAAGCTTGAATAACAGCACAAAACTGCCGAGGAAGCCACAGACTGAACTTAAGGAGAAGCGCCCGGACGACGTAAAGAGCAATGATGAACAGCGGGACTTGATGACGTCCACCACACCCGCTGCGACCAACGCCTCGTCACGAGACTCTACGTCGTCTCCCTCGAGTGCAGACAGTCGAGAAGAAGAAGAGAGCGAGTCCACAGTATACAGCCAGCTCTCTCTGACCACCGAGCAGCAACCACAATCTTCGCTACAGGCTTCTACTCCGGCGAACACAGGCGCCAAACGGCGATCGAACTCCGGCACATCCGTCACCTTCAATCAACCGGATGACTTTTTCGACGCGGACAACGCGGATTTCATCAATGCGTCGGGCGACAGCAATAGGGTTACAATTCGCAAGCTCGAAAGGTATGTTAGGGACCTCTCAGGCATGGCTAAAGGAGTGACCTCCATGGTGGCTGAATTTAAGAATAGTTTTGAACTGTTGAAGATCTTACCAGCACTGGTCTTCGATGTCAAAACCTTAGAAGATAAATTATCCGCCCAGGAGGTCAAAATAGCCCATCAGGATGCCATGCTGGTGGAACTTGAATGTAGCCGTGCATCGTTAAATGATAAGTGTACGGTTATGGTTGAGCGGGTCCAGCTCCTGGAGGAGCAGGTGCTTGTATTGCGTAATATAAATAGTAGTGATAAGGCTAGTAATAATAAGGTTGTAAATAGTAGTGATAAGGCTAGTAATAATAAGGTTGTATATAGAAAAATAGACAGCAATAACAACGCAGTCGGATGAGGTAGTGAGGCCTGTATTGAGCAATCGGCTGATTTTCGTGTTCAACGTGGGTGGCGTAGGACTCGAGGTTCACGGTCCGCTGGGACAGACGGTTCGAATGGGAACAAGTCTTCTGATATGGATGGCAAGCATTGTGGTGATACTTCGGTCGAAATTGTAGTTAGTAGTATTTGTGATGGAAATGAAGCACAGCAATTTGAAGCAGTGCAAGCCGTTCTCAGCACAATAGTACCATCCACAGCGAGGGACGACTTGGTGTCTCTGCGTACGCTTAGGCCAGACGGGGTATCTGGTTCGTCAACTGGGTCTCGATCGGATCGTCGTCGTTCGCCGTGGGTGGTCTGTCTCTCTCGCCGTGAATTAGTTGTGAACATCATGCGCGCAAAGGGTAGATTTACTGCTTTTAACACCAAGGATATCAACATCGCTTCTCTCAATGAGGAAACGCGTAATTGCCTAATTAACAGTAAGATATTTATTAACGAACTATTAAGTAAGGAGAATATTATACGCTTCAACAATCTTAAACGGATTGCGCGAGGACTAGGTTTCAAATACATTTGGCATAGAGGCGGGCGATTCCTTATAAAGAGAGGAGATGGAGATATAACACACGAATTCACTGCGGCGGCAGATTTACATGCTTTAGCCAGGACCTACAATGTTGAGCAGAATACTGAATGTGACAATGTAACAAGCGGAAAAGGGCAGGCGAGGGTCACTGCAGTCAAGGATGGGCCGTTGATTGAGAGCGGGATCACAGCCCCGACTGATAGTAATCAGGATTGACTAGGCCGTGGCATATCGAGTGAGACAGACGGCGAGGCGTTGAGGGCAGGTTTCCTCAACGCGACCTCGCTCTTTGCACACATGGGAATGTTCCGTCAGTACCTCCAGACTGCTCGTCCCATCTTCCACATCTTCGGCGTGGTAGAGACGCATTTCGGGCACAAGGTTGACGATGTGTTCGCTCAGATAGACGGATTTTCTGTTTTGCGTCAAGATAGAAATAAGCGCGGTAGTGGTGTCGCCCTATATATCCGGAATTGCTTTAAAGCGACTATTTTATGTTCATCGTCTACCGAAGTAGCGGTAAAGCCAGGCATTCCGGAATATCTTATGTGTCGCGTTCAACAGGGCACTAAGCCTCCAATATTTGTGGCTGTCATCTACCGTCCCCCGGGTATCTCGTTTTCTGATGATTCAGAATTAGCCAATAACTTGAGAAGGTATTCAGTGGGTTTTGACTATAGACTTGTCATGGGAGATCTGAATGCGAACATGTTGTCGACCTCACATGATGCAGAATTCGTTAAAGATCTTGCCTGTAAATTGAACTTAAAGCTAGTGGAACATGGCGCGACTCACCATGTCGGAGATTCGCACACATGGATTGATGTGATCTATACTGACGATGACAATGTAGTGCTGAATGCAGGCAATTCGCTGGCGACCTTCCCAAGCAAGCATAATATCATTGATGTTAAGATTAACTTTCAGACAGTAGAACTTCCTGCTCTCAACAGTTTCACTTATAGGGATTTTAAATCAATTAATTCAGGAGAACTATTATCCCTTCTTGCTGCTTGTGATTGGTCCTCATTTGATTGCCCTAACAACGGACTGGACGCTAGACTTGAACACCTTAGTCGTAACATTATGGGAGCCATTGACCAACTAGCTCCCTTGAAACGATTCTCTCCAAAGAAAAAGGGTTTTCCACCTTGGGTTGATGCAAATCTTCAGAATCTTTACAAAAAACGAGATGCTTTAGAAAGAAGACACAAACGTACTCGACGAGCCGACCTTAGGAATGAATATGAGTCTCTCGCTGCTGAGGCCGAGCGGCTTACCGAACAGGCATGAGAGGCTTTTATTCATACCAGAATCTTTGAAGCCCTTGAGAATAACAAGAACGTTTGGAATGAGTTACGGAGTCTGGGCCTTATCTCTAAGGCCAGGGAGGATCTACATGGCTTCAACACGGATGAGTTGAATACCCACTCTGCTGGGGTGTCCATATCTGACTCTGAGCGCGAGGCAGATCTGGATGACCTCCTATCAGACGCTAGTGACGATGGCTTCGCCTTCCGCGAGGTCACCTTCGCAGACGTAGTACTGGCTGTTGCCCATTTCTCGTCTCAAGCAAGGGGTGAGGATGGCATACCTCAGAGTGTAATTGCAAAATCTCTTCCTGTATTGGGTCACCACCTGGTGGCTCTATTCAATTCTTCCCTTTCCAGCGGCATCTTTCCTTCGACCTGGAAGAGGGCTCATCTGGTGCCTCTAAAGAAGACGGCAATTCCATCTGCTGTCTCGGACTTTCATCCGATTGCCCTTTTGAGCTTCCTCTCTAAGGTCTTGGAAAAGATCGTACATGACCAGATCGCGGACTACGTAGCCTAAAAAAAATACTGGATCCTTTCCAGACTGGTTTTAGACGTCACCATTCAACGCAAACAGCACTACTAAAATTGACAGAGGACATAAGGACAGGCATTAATAGCGAGAAACAGTTACTCACCATCTTATTACTGTTCGACTTTAGTAAGGTATTTGACAAGGTATCTCCGTCGAGACTGTTGCGCAAGATGATTAGAATGGGATTCTCCAGGTCAGTAGTTCTGTGGGTCAAGTCATACATTGTGGGTCGTAATCAGCGAGTGGTTACTAAATTAAACGGAGATTCGGATTGGTTAACAACCAACCTTGGCGTCCCACAGGGCTCAATACTTGACCCCCTTCTTTTCAGTCTTTACATTAACGATCTCAAGGAAGTCTTGGCGGAGATCAATGGCTCGGGAGACCAGGCAGCCACTATAGTCGCACACCTACTTTACGCGGACGACTTACAAACGTACACCCAGGTTGCAAGAGACAGTATTCATGAGGGTGTGGATCGCATGTCAGCTGTGGCGCGTGCTGTGTCGGGCTGGGCTTCGGACAACGCACTGCACCTTAACACCGGCAAAACTAAAGCGATCATCTTTGGGTCGGAATATAACATCAATCAAATTCAGGGAATGAACTTGCCCGGGGTTGAGGTGCAGAGTGGTGTCTTCGCTCCCTTCGTCGACACAGTAACCAACCTTGGAGTGGTCATGGATTCAAAATTAACATGGAAACCGCAGGTAGATTCAGTTAGCCGAAAGGTTAATAGAGCTTTATATGGGCTCAGGTCTTTTCGATCCTGTACCACCGAGGCGTTGCGTAAGCAGCTGGCAGGCGCACTTGCCATCTCTCACATGGATTACTGCTCCGTAGTGTACCTTGACGTAACAGCTGAACTTCAGACGCGACTACAGAGGTTACAAAATTCATGTGTTAGGTACATCTGTGGCATAAAGAGGAACGAGCATGTCACTCCCTTTAGGAGGAGGTTGGGCTGGCTAAAGGTCAGCGAAAGAAGAGAGTACTTTGCGGCGGTCATAGTATATAAGGCCTATTGCATGAGAAAACCACCGTACCTTGAGGCCCTCTTTGAGAAGAATAAATGTAGAACATCTAGCAGGGTACCAAGGGAGCTCTCGGTCCCGGGATCGCGTACGGATCTGGGCTTAAAATCGTTCACTGCCCAAGGGACGCGCCTTTGGAACGCGCTTCCGCAAGATATGCGATCGTTGCCTTCGCTATCCAAATTCAAAACGGCAATGCGTAGGTACTCTCTCGCTAAATCGGTGAATTCGTAACACCACGTTCAGGCTAATGCTATACTCGCATTGCTTGGCTACTTGTGTATATCTAGTCTTATTTTATATATTGACGCGATAGAATAAGTATAATGTTATGTGCAATGATTTCGATCTTATAATTATATATTTATATACTTGACGTGTACCTGATTGGACATATGTGATATGACAGCTGCGCTCAGCTATATGTATTTTGCAATACAATTGTGATATAAGAGCTGCGTTAACCAGCCATACGATAACTATGTACATTTACTTTTTTGACTGATCGAAAATAAACTATTATTCTATTCTATTCTATTCTATTTAAGGGGTCACTCTACGATCTCAGCAATAATTTTCAATAATTTTTTTTTCATACAAAAATTTATTTAGATATTCAAACTTTTTTCACATAAAAGAAGAAGTTTCACACTTATAAAATATATTTTATAAGTGTGAAACCTCTTATTATATGTGTAAAAAGTTTGAATATTTTAAATAAATTTTTCCATGAAAAAAAAATTATTGAAAATTATTGCTAAGATCGTAGAGTGACTCCTTAAGTCATCATCGAATGAG
Organism: Gastracanthus pulcherrimus; assembly: GCA_949152435.1. NCBI lineage: Eukaryota > Metazoa > Arthropoda > Insecta > Hymenoptera > Pteromalidae > Gastracanthus > Gastracanthus pulcherrimus. Next base: position 160,544,013 of record OX424572.1, read on the forward strand.
ACCGTTTCTTCAAGTTTCGCGTCTTTTATATTTCTCGGAGTAATTGGTTTGTTGGTTATGTCGGCTTCGATTGCATTTAGGTTTTGCACGGCTTTCGCCTGCGTTATTTGGTAATTAGCTTGTTGGTTATACGGTTTGTACGGTTGCTTATGCGTATTTTGATAATTAATCTTCTTTGTCCTTGATTTGGTTGTTTTTGTTTTCTCTACGCTTGATCATCATCTTTAAATGATAAGAGTTCAAAGAGTTTGCTTTGGGTAGTGATACTCTGAGATTGTACCGTATAGCGAATGTCCCAGTCGAAATTATTTGCGATTTTGCGCACGAGCTCCTGTTCTGAATATTGTTTTTCGCATTCCTACGCAAAACCCGAAATATTCGTTGCGTATTCTAACCTATTTAATTTTGTCGATAGATTATACGTATTATATTCTACTTTACGCGCCCATTCGTCTTGGATGTTATCGTTCCAAAATCTTTATTTAAATTTAATTTTGAAATCTTTAAATGTTTTAATTGAATCTTGAACGATATCATACCAAGCAAAAGCCGAACCGTCCAACGTTTGTCTAATCGTATATAGCGTTTCGTAAAAATCGAGATTCATGACATCCATATATCGGCTTTTTTCTTTTAAGTATCGCATTGGTTTCTCCTTCGACTCGGCTTTAAACGTAGGTGGTTTCAACTTGGGACCTTTTACACCCAACGTGTTTAAAGTGCTTTCGCCTACTCCCGGAATTATCGAACGCTCTCGTGTCGATGATCTTATATGGTTTATTTTAGTATTATATTCCTCAAATTTATCTAAATATAAATTCCTATCCAGCTCAAGTTATGTTTTAATTTTTTCGAGATCATTATCGCTTAGCAAGATAAGTATGTAAGAGAGAGTCTTCAGTTACCAAAGTTTTCATTTACCGTTAGCATTCTATCAAACTTTTCGTTCCACGCTGTTTTATATGTTAAATATTTTTTATCGAAACTTGCATTGACTCGACTCTCAATTTCATTAGAAAAATTCAAATTTACTTGGTCTCTAGCCAAAGTTTCTAATTGTGTAATTAAATTACCATAACCGTCCCGAATTTCCTGTGCGTTTTCCGCATCAATCGCAACTTGAACAACCGACGAGAAGTTTCGAAGATTCTTCACTTGTTTTTTTGAGATAGCGTTGTCTCTATCTCGTTTAATTTTTGTTTTATACTACCGTAGTCCTCATTTAGAACGGAAAATTTTTGAGAATTGTGCAAAATTCTACCATCAAAATCCTCTATTTTTTATTCAAGTGCCTCGATACGTTTCTCATACTCGTCGGATTTTAAAAGTACGTATTGAATCAAATCGTGTACCTCCTGTGCCCATCGCGCAATCTTTGAGGGATCGTTGACTATCGATTGGTTCCCATCATCGCCTAATAAAACGTCGTGGAGTGTTTTATGTAGTTGTTCTTCCAAAACTGATGAATCAGAGTTCGGTCCAACATATGCATTTCATCGCATACGCAGAGACATTTTGATACCGTAGAGAGCCTTGAATTAATTTTGGAAATATTTTAATTTATCTTGATGAAATTCAACCAATTGTTTTTGTATGTAATACAATTTTACTCTGTAGTTCACTAAAGATTTTTATTTTGTTTATTTATACTATAAACACCATGTAGGCATATTTATTTATACTAATTTCACAATGCTTGCAGCTTATGTAAATGTTTATTCATATAGGAATCTTAATTTATAAAATGATATTTTCTTTAATTAATTTTAAATCATCTGCGATGATCAAGAAAACCTTATCGTAAGTTTCATTTGCCTCATTGAGTTTATTGATAAAATTCAAATGTAATTCTGAATTCTCTTTCAAAAATCCTATATTGTTTTCGGTAATATCAAGGCTTTCAACAGCATATTCCTCGAGTTCCCTGACTTTGTTTCTCAATTCTCGTTGGAAATACATAATAAATGCAAAGGTCATTGCATTTATTATGTAGCATAGCGTCTTGAAATTCCAAATCTTTTATTCGCTGATCCTGAGAATTTGACCTGAAAGACAAAGTTTTTATCCCGCCAGATATTTTATTAATTCGGACTTTTTCATTTATTGAAGTGTCGCGTTGCCTTTTCATGGTCGCGGCGATATATTCCGCAGTGTTAAATCGCGGTATTATACGTATCAATTTGCAGGTGTTTTACGTTTAAATTAAATTAATCTATATTTGTATCTAAAGTGAATATTAAATATTATGACAGCGTACAATGGTGTATGTCATATAAAATAAATAAATAAGAGAATTTTCAAAGCTTGCCGCTCTTAGATTGCGTAAATTTAATGCAGATCTAATTTTAAAATTTTATGACCGCGTGATATGGTGCGTATCATATATTATGTAACAGAAGAAATAAGATTTATTCTCGTGCGAAAAGGATTGATATTTTTATTTTGTACTATTTTTCGTCCATTTTAAAAACCGAGCATCCTGGCAGGATCGCCATTGTAATGGTTTTCTTACCTCTACTTACTGTATTTGCATATAATACTGTTGAGCGGGTTTTCTTCTACGATGATTAAGAATATAATAATCTCAATAACAATTAGCATGCATTAAATTTTGTGTAAATATATAAAGATAAATTTAAAACTCAATTTGCAAATATTAAATCACGTATTATAAATCCTGAAGTTATATTCTAAAAATTTATATAAAGATTTTTTTTTATTATCAAATTTTGATATGATTTTAATTATAGGTCCGGGATGCAGGATAATGGATGTCCAAATCAAATAAAAAAGTAATGTTATATGCTAGGAATGCCTTGGTATTAAACCTTGACACGTTTATTTTAAAGATAACAAATATAAACTATGTACATTTTTCCAATCCTTTTTATCGCACGAAATAATGACGCGGTAATGATGCGCTTGTCTATCGTTTTACTTTCCCGAGGAGAAGATCGTGCGTGTAAGGTGCACGGAAAGCGAATGCGTCCGATACCGCTTTCCGGTGGCACATTACCTCGGTTTTTGCGCAACGCCGAAAATCGAGGTTCGAAGTGGGGCACATTCCTCCCCGAACACCCTGCAAACTTATTCTAGAGATTCGTACATATGCACTCACAGACATACTTTCATTCGCACACACTCACATGCCTTTACCCTACCGCCCCTACACTACGCTTCTATTTCGCCGCCGCTCTTCCTATTATTTACTCTTTCTCACTCACACTCATTCGCGAATCTCTCCCCTCTTCTACAATCGTCGCTCGCACCACTTGCTGCCCAATATTCGCACGTGTTTCAGCCGCTCCCCTCCTGGAATGCGTGGCTCGGCATTCGTCGCAGTTGGCTTCCTTTCGTTGGTAGAATACCTATATATATATATATATATATATATATATATATATATATATATATATATATATATATATATATATATATATATATATATATATATATATATATCTTTCTTTATATACATTTTATTTTAGCTGTTATTGTATTTCTTATTTTCTAAGGTCTACATTGTAATAAATTCTCATTTCATTCGAACGTAAAACTTAATTATTTAATGACTGTCGTATCAGAAATACAAATTTTTATTACATTATAATTTTTAACATTTGATATTGATAATCAATGTTACTATTTAATAATATTAAATAATTTATATTTATTAAGTAAATAAATAGAGAGTATGAATTTAATTACAATAATAATGATCCATTTTATTTATTCGACTATCGAGGGTGTTACAATCTACCAAGCTAGCTATGAGCATTCGACGCTACCCAAGCTCAGGCTAGCGGAGATCGGGCAAGCCGAGCTTTTGTTAGGCCACTATTTTACTATGGTATTTCACAGGCAGTTCATTATAAGCCTCAATATCACTATGCTATTTCACAGCTACTACTTAATAAGCAACTACTTTACTGTAGTATTTCACAGCTACTACTTAATAAGCCACTACTTTACTATGGTATTTCACAGCTACTACTTACGAGGGTAGTTCAATAAGTCTTTAGAATGACCAACAGATGGCGCGCGAATCGCTCCAAATCATCTGTTTTCAGTCAACACCACTCCCGACTAGATATATGGTGCAGTCACAGTCCACATCTTCTGAGTTTACGTGTTTTTATAACCAATTGAAAAAAAAAATTGCTTGTTAAGAAAAATGGAAAAAAACGAGTTCAGAGCGGTAATTAAACATTTTCATTTAAAGGGTTTAACTCCATATGAGATAAAAAATGAATTGGACTCAGTTCATAGCACATCTGCCCCTGCCTTAGCAACGGTTTATAACTGGGTAAATGAATTTAAGCGTGGTCGTACATCAATAAGTGACGAACCACGTTCAGGAAGGCCCGTAGAAGCAACTACTCCCGAAATCATCAATAAAATCCACGATATGGTGTTGAAGGATAGAAGATTAAAAGTGCGTGAGTTAGCTGAGGCCACAAGGATATCTATAGGTGCAGTTGTTTCAATTCTACATGAAAAATTAGGCATGAAAAAGCTATCGGCAAGATGGGTGCCGCGTTTGCTCTCAGCTGAGAATAAACGCAATAGAGTGGTCGCCTCTGAGGCTCTTTTGGCGCGCATAAGTCGGAATCCTGAGGAATTTTTTCGTCGTTTTGTGACTGTGGATGAAACATGGATACACCACTACACTCCTGAGACAAAGGAACAATCCAAACAGTGGATTTCCACAGGCGAACCAGCTCCAAAGAAGGCAAAGACCGTAAAGTCAGCTGGTAAGGTTATGGCTACAGTTTTTTGTGATGCACGTGGAATTATACTTATTGACTACTTGGAAAAGGGTAAAACAATTACTGGTGAGTATTATGCATCATTATTAGAGCAGCTGAAAGAAGAAATTAAAAAAAAACGACCACATTTGGCGAGAAAAAAAATTCTCTTTCATCACGATAACGCCCGAGTTCACACATGCTTCGTTTCAATGGCTAAAATTGAAGAACTAAAATTCGAATTGGTCGAACACCCACCGTGTTCACCAGATTTAGCCCCCAGTGACTTTTTCTTATTTCCAAACTTGAAAAAATGGCTCGATGGACAGAGATTTACGGACAACGAAGACGTCATTGCCTCTGTAAGTGCTTATTTTGAGGAACTTCCGAAAACGTACTTTTCTGAAGGATTAAAAAAACTTAAAAAGCGATTGACCAAGTGTATAGAGCTCCAAGGAGATTATGTTGAAAAATAAAAAAAAATTTACCCAAAAAAAATTGTTTTTATACTTTATTCTAAAGACTTATTGAACTACCCTCGTAATAAGCCACTACTTTACCATGGTATTTCACAGCTACTACTTATTAGGCCACTACTTTACTATGACATTTAAATGTCATTGATTCTTATATTATTCTTAAACTCACCATAAATCTCTTAACCCTAAATGTATGCATATTAACGGAGAATGATATGGAAGGTCAGATCGGCATGATTTCGTGAAGCCAAAACTCGGGGCATAAGGTACGTGGACTCTACCATGCTAGTACTCTTAGTGGGCGCGAATTCGAGTCCCGGAGGGTAGATTTGTTACCTTTCTTTCTTTTTATCAGCAATATATCCTTTTTGTATATTTTGAGCATTAATTCACATTGCTTATAAAATATTACAATTGAACAAATTTAAAACAATTTTTTCTCGATATTTATTATATCATAATTCCTTATGGCACTTTTTTTAGTAACTTTTATTACTTCTTTAAGAAAAGTGTAATACAAATAAAATATTCTTTAGAGTTCATATTTTAGAATATTCTAAAACAGGCTTAAATAAATAATACTACATGGTAGACGAGTAAATTGTAAGTTCTACTCGGTAGCTAGTTATAATTTTAAATAAAATCCTAAATTGTCATTGATTATTCATCTAAGGCAAATCTAAAGTGTAAACAAATATTAAGGTAGGCTGATGATTTTCGACCAAAAAAAATTTATTACATTTTCTTAATCCTTATAATTGAAAGAATGTTTTAAAACGTGTCAGATGTCATAACTCGATGTTTTAATAAAGTTATCCGCATCCAAATAGAACAATATACATTCTATAACATACAAAACTGAATCTTAAAACGTGTTTTTCTCGACTAAATTTTTTAACTTTACAAAGTGGCTTACGCACGTGGTTTTAATGAATTCTTTTGAAACTTTGAAGAAATATTAGTTACTATGTTTCGAATAAAAAATATCAGTTTTGAATTAACTACACTACCATGTTTTATAGCATATTGGGATGGTTTGGTGATTATACGAGTCGGCGGCTCTATAAACCGGATGCAGCTCCATGCTGTATGTCTACGAACGGCTGAAGGTTGCGCTTTAACTTAGGTTGGGGCCCGGCTGGCCACTTGTAATGCGCGAGGTTATATGCGTAGATATATATAAAAAAGTAGAAATCTTGGTATTTACTCATTCCGTAAAGATGAAATTCGCTACTTTACTCTTTTAAAAGTTACAATAACATTTTCTACTTTTATAAAGTAGAGAATCAGCAGTTTATTCTTTGCAAATGAGTAAACTTCTCAGTCTAATCTTTTTTGCGTCAATTTTTAATCTTTTAGGTTTAGAGTGTATACGAAGAATGTTATCCCGGCCTGGTCTTGCAGCCGCTCACCTATAGTAGGCCCTCCGCTGTATCTCTCGGCCGAAGTTGCAGCCTGCTACCGTGTCGACTATCGCGTACAACAAGGTGTCTCTCGCGCGGGACGTACTCTCGGCTTGAGGAGCGAAGCGGAACTGATTACTCGCACGAGGGCCGGCCTTGACCTAGCTCAATGTGTTGCTTACTCAGCCGCTTCTCTCTCTCTCTCTCTCTCTCTCTCTCTCTCTCTCTCTCTCTCTCTCTCTCTCTCTCTCTCTCTCTCTCTCTCTCTCTCTCCACCGAATGCTTACTATAGTACATATATTATACTACATAATATGCGATATGTGTGGCTTTCGCCCGAGAGGCGTTGTGACATTTTAGAAGAGAGTGCATTATAATTGCATGAGCAATAAAACCGTCACAAGTCTCCTCCCCAGGCGTTGGGTAGCCGACCAAGTGGTCCAGATCTGCATTCGACGGCTGTACGGGCAAGTTATAAAAAGAAAAATTTAATGAATTGAGAATAAAACCATTAATAAGTAAGAGGATGATTGTAATCACTAAATTTAAGGGAGCACACCACCTTTGAACCCAAAAACAAAACTTATTTGTACGAGTCCATAAAAATTATTCCTTTCAAAAGCAATCATTCTGAAAATTTCTTTAGTATAAATACTTGGTAATACCTTTAATTTCACCGTAAAAAATAGTTAATCGGTGAGACTTCAATTCACTTGTTATCGGTGAGACTTGAACTCACTTGTGAGACTTTAACTCACTTATGCCATCTGTACTGCTGTACTAGCAGGACTTTGCTAAACTGCTATATAAAGGCTCTACGATCGTAATTTATAGGCATCCGACTTTGCGGTTTATCAAAGCCGTAAACGTCGGTAGTGGGGGCGGGTCAGGAGTGCAAATCTAGCTACCATTGCAATTCTAGGAGAAAGAGATGGGTTCTCGGAATAGTTATAACATTCATACACATTTACCGGTAAATCACATTCAAAATATTATAGGTTGATTTATGCAAAAATGCAACACATATATATGGTAAAATTAATTAATAATATTAAATAATTAATTAGAAAGTCAATAATACGTATGTAAAAATTTTTCTACGTAGTATAAATTAATTTCCTCTACCCATACCATAACTAACGTATTGAAAAGTAATATCCCCAAACCTGGAGGCATTTGGTCGACGGGATTGCTTGGAATCCCGTGGGCAGCGGGTTAAGAGACTAAAAACTATGGCGATTTTTTATGACGTGTTGGATCAAGATTTTGAGTATCTTTTACGGTGAAATTAAAGGTATTACCAACTATTTGTAGTAAAAAAAAATATCAGAATGATTACTTTTGAAAGGAAGAATTTTTATGGACTCGTACAAATAAGTTTTGTTTTTGGGTTCAAAGGTGGTGTGCCCCTTTAAGACGCGAATTACCTCTTCATTTTCTACGTTGTAGTGAATCGAGGAATTAAATAAAGGGGTCAGGAAGAACCGGGAGCATAAGTGAATGAAGAAAATATAGCTGGATGTAGTATGGTGGGTGATTGGGGAGGTGGACGGGCATGGGAAGAAAAATTATTGGGAAATACGTGTATGGTATATATATTCAAAGAGAAAGAAAGAGATAATGGATGTGAAATGGATAATGGATATTGAAAGGAAGGTATGAAATACCGTAAGCATAGGAGGAATAGAGCGAATGGATAAGGTGGGTGGAATGAACGGGGAAGGGGGTGGTAGTGGTCATGGAGGGGGGTAAAAGGGGAAGAAAGAGAGAGCGTATAGAATAGCATGTACTATGGCGTACTTATTGAGCAGGATGAAATAAATTGAGTATGACAAGGAGAGCGATGTTATATCCACATGCATATACGTATGCGCAGTTGTATTAATGTGCATTTCGCGCAGTAATTATTGTGTGCGTGCAGATGTACGTAATAGTGACTTCATTTGCACAAGCTTGAGCAATAGTAGCTCCCTGCACTTAGGCATTTGTGGTAGAGATTTCATACACACCGGCATGTGCAGCAGTTACTACATGCATGCAGGTATACGCAATACTGACTTCGTTGCGCAGTGATGATTTCATTCATGAAGGCATGCGCAGTAGTGACTACGTGTATACAGACATGCACTGTAGTTTCTACGTCTAAGAAACATGCGCAGTAGCCACTACATGCATACAGAAGCATGCGCAGTTCAGTCCACGTGCACACACCCATGCGCAGTAGTGCCTACGTGCACTTCAGTATACGCAGTAATGACTTTGTCCACACAAGCATGTACAGTTATTAATTATTAAAAGTAATTTATTTAAAAAACTATTATTACATATTTTGATGCAAATTACTTAGAAAATATGTCTAATTTTCTTTAAATCCCAAATAAAAAAAATTTGATTGGCTAAAGTAATTGAGCCTATTTATGAATAATCTAATTAATCATAGTTAGTTTTTAATTTAAGGTTGCGAATTTTTTTTACGTTTATGTTTAATATTTTAAATTAATCTTGGGAAAGTGTGTGTGTGTGTGTGTGTGTGTGTGTGTTTGTGTGTGTTTGTGTGTGTGTGTGTGTGTGTGTGTGTGTGTGTGTGTGTGTGTGTGTGTGTGTGTGTTTGTGTGTGTGTGTGTGTGCGTGCGTGCGTACGTGCGTGCGTGCGTGTGTGCGTGTGTGTGTGTGTGTGTGAGAGAGAGATTGATTGATAGCAAATTGATTCATGTCAAGGTTATTATAACCGTATGGCAAACAAACAATATAATACATTTTAATGATTGTAACATGTATAAAAATATATATAGTAAATAGCTAGTATTACAAATTAATACTAATAACAAAAATAGTCTCTCCGTTAAAATATTCGCAATGTATAATGTACGAGTATAAAACTAATATTAACAATTATAATTAATTAGATTAAATTCTATTCACACCTAGGGGTGTTCTAATCCTATAAGATATTCGTATAATGCCATTTTAAACGATTCAACAGTCTTTTTAAGTCTAATAGCGATAGGCAAAATATCCCACAGTTCCATAGCTTGAATAGAAAATGTGCATCTATAAGTTCTCGTTGTAGCTGGGGATTACAAAATTTGAAGATTTCAGTCTTTCAGAACGACGTGTGTCATCTTTTTTTTCCGGAAAAAACTTAAGAAGATATTCCGGTCTCCACACCGTTAATATTTTATTAGTAGTGACTCCTAAAAAATATTTTCGACGCTCTGCGAGGGATAGCCATTTTAGCTGCTTATAATACGGTTTTAATGTCGCATCGCGTTTTAGACTAAATACAAATCGTACGACAGTGTTGCATAGTCGCTGGAGTTTAACAGCAAGATATTGCGAAAGATCACTAAATACTAGACAAGCGTAGTCAAAGTAAGGAAATATTAGTGCATTGACGAGTTGTGTTTTAATCTGACTTGATGAACATCTACCTCTAAATCTTAGTCGATAAAGAACATTGTGAACCCTAGATAAATTTGGGATATATAGGCATTCCACAACAGGTCTTCACAGAGAATAATACCCAAATTTTTCACTGTGCTAACGAGTGGTATGATTGAACCATCGACTACTATGGGTGGAAGATTGTTCTTATTAATACGCATGTGATATTACACGGATGCAAAAAGTAAGGCTTTCGTTTTATCAACATTAAGAAGTAGGCCGTTCGATTTAACCCAATTTACTACAGCAGCAACATCCTCATTTAATTTAGAGATCGCAGCTGGCAATTCAGCTGGCTCACATTGTATGTAAAATTTGAAAACGTCCGCAAAAAGTAAGCAATTATCTTTACAATGAACTAAGACTAGTACTAGCATGTTGATAAATATTAGAAAAATAATTGGGTCCGGAGTTGAATCCTGTGATACGCCTGAAGAGTTTTCCAAAAAATCAGATAAACTACCATCAAGATTAATCACAGCTTGGGATCGACCTGTTAAATATGAGTGAACCCAGATAATAGCTTCATCAGAGAAATTAAGTTCTCTAAGCTTCTTCAAAAGTAATTCGTGATTAATGGAGTGAAAGGTTCTTTTGAGATCGAAAAGTAGCAGGACTGTAACCAATCCCTTCTCGATCCCACGACGGATATCTTCGGTAAGTTTCAATAGTGCCGTTTGCGTACTAAAATCACTTTTAAACCCTGACTAGTATGGAGAAAGAAGTGAATTTACTTCAAGATACTCAGTAAGCTGTTGCGTCATGAGAGAATCAAATACTTTAGCAAAATGCGATAAATTAGCAACCGGTCTTGTATTTGCTGGGGCGAAGGAACTTTACTAAGAGGAACTATGAGTGACTTTTTCCACTCTGTAGGATATGTACAAAATGATATGGACATATTAAATAGATAAGTAAAAGAAGGGACTAATAATAGTAGCATTTCTTTGAAGTAAGAAAGAGAAAGTCCATCACAGCTACGTCCTTTAGCTTTAGGAAGGCACGACAACATTGTTTGGTGGACTTGTATTCTGTCGACTGCTCTAAAAGAAAAACTAAGCTCGTTGTCACATAACGGTATCGCGAGTATTTCCTGAAGTTTTGTAATTGAACAAGGTGGGTGACAACATGTCACTGAGGAACAATAGCGAATAAGTTCATCGGCAGTAAAAATATGCAAAGGTGATGAAAACTGACTCTTCACTAGGCCAAATTTACTTAGTAGATTCCAACATTTAGATTTATCCGAAATGGATGCTAATAATAGAGTGATATAGGTATCTCTAGCTAAAGTTATCTCGTTTTTAAGCTGTTTGCGTAATGTTTTCTACTCTAAGAGAAGGGATGAGTTTTTCGTGCGTTTAGCCACTTAAAGTGGTTTTGTCCACTCGAAACATTACACCAAAAATAATGAAGATAGCTTTTTTCAGTACCAAAGTGACTGCCATAGTCGTAAAACGGCAGAAATGCAACATTTATATAAATAAAATCAAATAACATGAAATATTGTTAAGAAAATTATTAAAATGCAAAATTTGACACTAAAGTCATATTAAGCTTCAAGCAACTTTAAATATATGGGCTTTAAAAAATGTAAAAAAATTCACGACCATTTTACATACCAAAAAGCGCATTTTCTTGATTTCCCAGAGAATTATCCATATATATATACAGATTTAATTTTGTTGAATAAATGGAGGTTGAAATTTGCTAAAAAATGCCTGCCTGTCTGCCTGCCTGCCTGTGATTAGGTAGGATAAAATAAAGGTATGAAAAATAAAAGGTTTTCAAACCACTTTTAGTTTCACTACTAGACGCACACGTAATATACATGGAATATTTCATGTGAAGAAAGAACATTAAGTTGACTTACCGATATAAAAATGGTAAAATTATCAAAACCTGCAAAGTTACATCCGATTGTTTATAAGTTCGTGCATTTGTTGTATAAATAATCGGATGTAATTTTGCAGGTTTTGATAATTTTCCAATTTTTATATCGGTAAGCCCGCCCTGAAATCGTTCGAGGAACAAATGCGACCTTCAAGTTTAAAATCGAATAAGAAATAAAAAATTCTTCAGTGTTTTGTTGACTGCAGTTGGCAATAATCAATTTTGTCATATGGGAATTTTGTTAAAAAAATTGTTTTTCGTCATTTGTAGTATCCTTTTTTTATAGTATTAGACCAGTAAAAATACGAAAAAAAGGGCTTAGCCCGTTACAAATTGCAACAAAGCCAATTTTTTTTAAACCGTAGAAAAATCGTCTGAATAACATACTCAAATTCCAGTAAAATCCAGGTTCGGCAACATTATTTACTATTTCAAAATAGGTTAGAAATTATGAACAAATTGAAGTTTATCATAAACGACTGATTATTTTAAAAGACAATAAGCTAAAGGGCTTTTGCAGTCGCTGATTTAAAAAATGGAGACGGAGTGTCCAAATCCAAATTGGCGTATCCAAAGTGGCGGTTAATAACTAGAGAAATAGTTTTTCTTAATATACCCTAAGATAATATGCAACTTGATTCTAAATGATTCTTTTGTAATGAAAAACAATTCATTCGATTCAAAACTTATTGTTGATCTGAAAGAAAATATATTTTTTCTTCGCGTTGATTCGTTTTGAATTAAATGGTTTCTTTTTAAACAAACACAAATTATGTAACATCAAATGGATTTTCATCTTCTTAAATATTCAGGTCGTTCTTCATAATTCTATAATTATATGCAAACTGCAATAATAAGAAAAACACGGGAATCTATCTCAGTAATTCGACTAAAATTTGACGCTGCTTTGCGCTTGCAAATATCATCAAAATATTCAATTTTACGACTTCATCTATTTTTGCATGAATTTTGTAGCACCACTTGTAGAATTTAAATTGGGGGCCACTGAGTAGTTGTAATTCTTAACATATCATTTATATTTATATAGATTTTGTAGCACTTCTAGTATCTATAACATAAATAAATAATTAAACCAAAATAATCAGAGGTGTCTTAAATAATTTTTGTGTGTGCGTATGATTCAGTATACTGAACCTAAACCCAATGCTCTCGTGAAGGTGCGTCTCCACGAGGCTGCAACCTCCAGTACACTAGTAATTCGGGTGCGCCCGTCTTACTAGCGTGTTAACAATGTATACACTGTTAACTGAAAGTATTTTGTAACTGGAGTATCACTCGAGGAGCGCCACGAGCAGTTCTCGACAGTGTACCAGACACGGGGGCGCCCGTAAGTCTGACAGGTGAATTCCCTACTCTAATTATTTAAACTTAAAAATAAATACACGCGAGCAAGGACCGCCTCGAATCGCGACCGGACCTATGCTAAGACAGTAACCCGGGTGCACCTGGTTAGAGGGTTTTCAATTAAAGAATTAATTGTAATTGTTAATTAAAAGAATCTTCAATTACAAATTAAATTTAATTGTCAATTAAAAGAATCTTCAATTACAAATTAAATTTAATTGTCAATTAGAAATTTTTCAATTAAATAATTAATTTTAGTCCTTAATTAACACAACTTTCAACTAAAAATTACCCAATAATTCTCAATTGAAGTCTAATCTAATTTAAGTTTTTTAATCGATTAAGGGCAACCCTGGTTTGATTCGCTGCTTTCCCCCCACCGCGCGCCACACGCCCGGCGCTGCAAGGCCCGTTTCCCCGCGCGCACGTATGTTTCTCCTCTTTCTCTTCCCACTCTTTGCCACACTCGACATCGCGCGACGAGTTTAAGTGCGTGTGCGCGTGTTGTCTCATGCGCGCGCGGGTTTGAATTATCATGCGACGAAAGGTTATTTCTTTCTCCATTTTCAATTTTGGGATGTTGACCAAAGACTCGTAATCAACGACCTTGGAAACCCGTAAGTATTTTAAATCGGCCTTTACTAAATTCTTAAACAAGATATCAAATTTGTAATCAGCTAACATAAAAGCCTGTAAGTATGTACTGAGATTTAGCTCAAATTATTTAGTTTTTGGAATTTTGATTCGTGTTTTGAATTTTGTAAATCTGACCTTAGATTCGAAATCAACGACCTCAAAAACCACTATTTCATACATTTCACTACAAAATATTTAAAAATTCGCCGAAAATTGCATGTTTTCTAAAAATGGAAGCGTTTATTGAATATTGTTTATTTATAACTCTTATGTAATTAACAAAATGCGTGTTTGAATTTCTTTTATGTTCATGTAATCCTAAGGCGTTAGAAGAATACAAAAACCCGGGATAAATATCAAAATGAAAATTTTATAAATGAATTAGAAAATATGTTAATGTGGCATTACCGCTGTGCTTCAAAGGATTAATATATATAAGTATATATATATATATATATATATATATATATATATATATATATATATATATATATATATATATATATATACATATATATATATATATATATATATACTATATACAATAGTTAAAATAATTTTTTTTCTTGACATTATTAATTCTTATAAGGAAATAATATAATTATTTTTTCTATTTTTTCCACACCACCTATGAGGTAAATAGAAAGTTGCGTTGATTTTTTTGTTTTGTTTAATTTACTAATAATCATATTTAATAATGTACTGATAAATAAATGTGATTTATTGACATGATAAACTCACATATATTTTTCATGATTATCATTTAATTATCAGAATCCCTTTCCCACATCTATTGAAAAAGATTAACTTAAAAATCATTACGATAACCTGTATAATAATTAACGTAGATAATTCTATATTATATTTATCATTCAAGTATTTGTTATAATTTTTAATTTATTAATTTGCAATAGAGATTATCCATCTGTCTCCTTCCTATCTCCGGTGTGTATACCCAATAAAATAAAATTTTATACAACACTATTTAACTTGTAAAATACATCTATATATACCACTCGTGTATACGAGGGTAGTTCAATAAGTTTTTAGAATAAAGTATAAAAACAATTTTTTTTGGGTAAATTTTTTTTTATTTTTCAATATAATCTCTTTGGAGCTCTATACACTTGGTCAATCGCTTTTTAAGTTTTTTTAATCCTTCAGAAAAGTGCGTTTTCGGAAGATCCTCAAAATAAGCACTTACAGAGGCAATGACGTCTTCGTTGTCCGTAAATCTCTGTCCACCGAGCCATTTTTTCAAGTTTGGAAATAAGAAAAAGTCACTGGGGGCTAAATCTGGTGAATACGGTGGGTGTTCGACCAATTCGAATTTTAGTTCTTCAATTTTAGCCATTGAAACGAAGCATGTGTGAACTCGGGCGTTGTCGTGATGAAAGAGAATTTTTTTTCTCGCCAAATGTGGTCGTTTTTTTTTAATTTCTTCAGCTGCTCTAATAATGATGCATAATACTCATCAGTAATTGTTTTACCCTTTCCAAGTAGTCAATAAGTATAATTTCACGTGCATCCCAAAAAACTGTAGCCATAACCTTACCAGCTGACTTTACGGTCTTTGCTTTCTTTGGAGCTGGTTCGCCTGTGGAAATCCATTGTTTGGATTGTTCCTTTGTCTCAGGAGTGTAGTGGTGTATCCATGTTTCATCCACAGTCACAAATCGACGAAAAAATTCCTCAGGATTCCGACTTATGCGCGCCAAAAGAGCCTCAGAGGCGACCACTCTATTGCGTTTATTCTCAGCTGAGAGCAAACGCGGCACCCATCTTGCCGATAGCTTTTTCATGCCTAATTTTTCATGTAGAATTGAAACAACTGCACCTATAGATATCCTTGTGGCCTCAGCTAACTCACGCACTTTTAATCTTCTATCCTTCAACACCATATCGTGGATTTTATTGATGATTTCGGGAGTAGTTGCTTCTACGGGCCTTCCTGAACGTGGTTCGTCACTTATTGATGTACGACCACGCTTAAATTCATTTACCCAGTTATAAACCATTGCTAAGGCAGGGGCAGATGTGCCATGAACTGAGTCCAATTCATTTTTTATCTCATATGGAGTTAAACCCTTTAAATGAAAATGTTTAATTACCGCTCTGAACTCGTTTTTTTCCATTTTTCTTAACAAGCAATTTTTTTTTTCAATTGGTTATAAAAACACGTAAACTCAGAAGATGTGGACTGTGACTGCACCATATATCTAGTCGGGAGTGGTGCTGACTGAAAACAGATGATTTGGAGCGATTCGCGCGCCATCTGTTGGTCATTCTAAAGACTTATTGAACTACCCTCGTATTTAGATCTATTTACCAATTTAAAATTAATATGTTCTACTTAATTTTTTTCTAATGGGTATAAAAAAGTAATCATATAAATATACTCTTAGAAGGAAAAATACTTGTTGAATTAAAAAATATTACAATTACAAAAACATATAATAAAAATTTTTAATAAAATAAAATGAAATGCTTTCTTACCTAATAAGGTTGTGCTTATAAAATATTACTACACCATGTCTTGAAATAATATTAAATAATTACGTTATTAATTATATGATTACTTTTATGATTGGCTAATGTGCTTTGAATATTTTATTAATTTTTCTTTATTTTAATAATTAGTTATAATATGTGAATATATGAAACATTAAAAATTTGAAGTGGAAATATGGCGTATTCGAAATAAATAAATGATTAACCAAATTTTATAACCCATACAATACACGCAATATTTGTAACGTATTTATAATACTTTTCCAATTTTTCTGAAAGATAATAATTTAAAATTGGATCATTGTATTCTACCTTTAACATTAAAATTTCAGAGACCTGCAACCGTATATAACATGGTACGTTTTCCCAATTTTTGAAAATTTCTAATTCACCATCTTTCTAACAAAATTGTCTATTTCATTATTTAATTTAGTCTAATATAAATTTATATCTACAGAATGTAAATAATTTTCATATTCTTCTTCCTGTTTTAAATAGTCATCAATTTGTTCGTTTAAATCTTGTAAATTTTGCAAATCTTCGGCATTTTGTAAATCCTCTAACTTAACGTAACAATTTTGAATTGGATCCCACTCCATACTATCGTCAATTTGTTCATCTAAAGCCTCTAAAGATTCTAAGTTTCCTAAATTTTCCATTCCTTCGTTATGATCTTGATTTAATTTCCGTTCCATGTTATCCATCTTTATAATTTTCGAATATATATTAAAAATGTAATGAGAACTGTTTTTCCAATAGTTTATTTTATTTTTATTTATTTATAGATATATTTTAATTATATTTTAAAAGATGATGTCAATTTTCAAAAATTTTTTGCCATACTACATTAGCAATTTCTGTTAAATTTTCAGACTCATTTTGAATACATACTTTTTCTGGTTCTTTACGTCTAGATAAAAGAACATATAATTGGCCATGAGAAAACAAAGGTCTTTTTATAAATATTCCTATCTCATCAAAACTTTAACCTTGGGATTTCTTTATAGTCATTGCGAATGCTAATACAATAGGAAATTGTTTTCTATACAGAATAAACGGTAATGATGATGATTCTCCAGTATTTAAGGTTATCGGCCTCCCCCTCCCTCTCGTACGCGGGGCGCACCGCTCGTGCTCGGACTCCACCTCGCGTTTAAGAGGAGCTCGGGCCTGGGCTTCAGGTGCGCACATGCTCGGGAACCAGCTTGGGATGTGCTCGCATTCGCGCCCCAGCTCGGGATGCGTCCGCGCTCACGATGAGCTTGGGGTGCGCCCGAGGTTGGGGTACACTCACGCTCGCTCCCGAGCTCGGGATGCGCCTCCGCTTGCGTCCGAGCTTGGGATGCGCCCAGGCTTCAGGTGTGCCTGCACTCGCACCCGAGATTGGGATGTGTTCGCGTTCGCACCCGAGCTCAGGACGCGCCCAAACTCGGGGTGCGCCTGCGCTCGCGCCGGAGATCGAGGTGCGCTCGTACTCGCGCCCGAGCTCGAGCTCGGGTTGCGCTGACGCTCGAGCTTGGGTAGCGCTCGCGCTCGAGCTCGGGTTGCGCTCGCGCTGCGCCGGAGCTGGAGGCGTTCCCGCCTCGAGCCTGAGCTACATCACTCGCGCTCGAGCATCTAGCTCGCGCTCGAGAGGAATGCTTGCGCTCGAGCATCTAGCTCGCGCTCGAGCGTATAGCTTGCGCTCGAGCGTCTAGCTCGCGCACGAGCGTATACCCCGCGCTCGAGCGTATACCCCGCGCTCGAGCGGATCACTCGAGCTCGAGCGCAAACCTCGCACTCGAGCGGAATCCTCGCGCCCGAGGCAGACGCTCGTGGTCAAGGTGAAACGCTTGCGCGCGAGGTAAAATGCGGGTGTACCTCGAGCGCGAGGGTAGCCTAATAGGTAACCGTTAGTGTACGAGGATCGCACTTATTAGTTAATTATATATCGCAATCAGTGGCCAGCTACTTTTATTTTAAGTAAGTTTTTTACACAAATATAGTACAAGAGAATACACTGATGAACGGTATATAATAACCTAACGCCACTTATACGCCATCCAGCACAAGGTATTCGAATTATGCTTATTGCAACTCGCTACGACGAGTTAAAAATTATTTTGTATATATTGTTATTAACACAGATATGATGCTGGCTGTATATTTATAAACGTATATTTACAATTTTTTTTTAAATAATTCCATACCAACTTAAGTCTACATTTCTCGGGAGAAGTGCCTCAAAAATTAAAAAGTATTTCTCATGTGACAATTATTATGATTAGAATAATATTTGACACTTTATTTGACAAATATAAGTTTGCTGAGATGTTTTGATCTGGTATATCAGTGGAAGCAATAAAACGTTAATATCTCGAAAAGGCAGAGATATTTATTTATAAAATATTTTTATTTATACCTATAACTGAGAGAAAAAATTAGTAACCATTACTAGACTGTCTAGTAAATCATTACTATACTATGAAATTTACGACTGAATACTAGACTTCTTGTTTTGAGGGCCAATTGTATCTTATTTTGGTTGTATGAGACTTAGTACTATGCATGCTTGTAATGTTTACTACCTTGCTAAGGAATAGATACTATATTGTAACTTATATATAAAGGTACACTGAGAAAGGATTGGGTTCACATGAAACCATACATATTGCTGTCGTAGCTACATTACGGTGGTCGGTGATATTGTACGATTGTCATAGCAAAATAATATAGCTATGAGAGCAATAACAAAGTATTTTTGAAGCAGCAATACGCAGTTTAGAGAAATTAAATTAAATAAAATGAATAAATAAAATTAATTTAATTTTATTAAATTAATCAACCAGATTAATTTAATTAATTAAAATAATTGCACTCAGTCCTAGTTTGGCTGTGATACATTACAGTCTAATAACACAGGCCGACAAGATTTTTAACCCAGAGACCAGACCATACTTTTCCGAAGGTTTTTGGCACGCTGAATCCAAATCCGGCCTCAGAATTGCTCTATCACCTCAGGTTTTCGAGATATCCTAACCTAAAAGTGCAAAAATCACCGTTTTTTGCTGTTTTTGAGGTTATGTTATGCCGCCAACTGATTTTTTAATACAAAACGACCAGCGGCATCTGAAAGTACTAGTCTTGCCCTTCAAAATTCATTTTCGCTTGTTTCGATTCGACTTTTCCTTCTCGAGATATATCGATTTCAATCTGTAATGTATCAGTGTTTCTTATCTACAAGACATCCTATCCCATAGCCCCGTTTATACTCGGATAAACAAACTCTTCCTGATATTGCTGTCAAACCGCTTGCAAATGCATACCTGGTAGTTTTTGGGGTCACTGATCACAAATCTGGAGTCAGAATCTCCGAATTCAAAATGGCGGATCCAATATGGCGGCTATGATTACCACGATCCGTAGTAAGTCACAAAAATCCCGGAAAAGCTCTGGAGATCGGTTACTCGGGGGTTTTCAGGGTCGCTGATCTCAAATCTGGAGTCAGAATTTCCGAATTCAAAATGCCGGATCCAAAATGGCGGTTATGATTACCACGATCCATAGTAAGTCACCAAAAACACTGGAAAAGCTCTGGAGATCGGTTACGCGCGGGTTTTCGGGGTCGCTGATCTCAAATCTGGAGTCAGAATTTCCAAATTCAAAATGGAGGATCAAATATCGCGACTATCGTTGCCAATGGCCATAGCCATAGTTGACCAAAATCTTGGAAATGGTCTTTTAAGTCGTCACTTGGAAGTTTCCCGATTCTCCGAGCTCGAATCTGCAGTCAAATATTCCAAGTACAGAATACCTACTGACCCACCCAATATGTTACAAAATGACGGATGTAATATAGCAGCTAGTCTTACATAAAGAACCTCACTTTGACTTCTTATGAAAACGTTGTCGTTGCTCCTGAAACGATCGTTTATATGACTTGCGCCTATAGACAGTCGATACGTTATGTCTATGCAGAGACCAGCAGTAGTCCGCCATCATCCGCTCATCCCACCTACCTTGAAAATGCCGCTCCTTTTGTTTGAAATCTGAATCAATGCGGTATTACATACATGATCGTCGTAGTGTGCATGTATGAATCTGATGTACAGCCAGTGTAGATCAGCCAGTGCTTTCAAGAAAAACAAGACTTTCCGTGTTAGAGATCGCGTTTGAGCGACAGGCTACCGGATTAGTCATCAACCCATAAATAAATTAATACGGTATTAGATACATGATCGTCGTAGTGTGCATGTATGAATCTGATGTACAGCCAGTGTAGATCAGCCAGTGCTTTCAAGAAAAACAAGACTTTCCGTGTTAGAGATCGCGTTTGAGCGACAGGCTACCGGATTAGTCATCAACCCATAAATAAATTAATACGGTATTAGATACATTAACGTCGTAGTGTGCATGTATGAATCTGATGTACATCTAGTGTAGATCAGCCAGTGCTTTCAAGAAAAACAAGACTTTCCGTGTTAGAGATCGCGTTTGAGCGACAGGCTAACGGATTAGTCATCAACCCATAAATAAATCAATACGGTATTAGATACATTAACGTCGTAGTGTGCATGTATGAATCTGATGTACATCCAGTGTAGATCAGCCAGTGCTTTCAAGAAAAACAAGACTTTCCGTGTTAGAGATCGCGTTTGAGCGACAGGCTAACGGATTAGTCATCAACCCATAAATAAATCAATACGGTATTAGATACATTAACGTCGTAGTGTGCATGTATGAATCTGATGTACATCCAGTGTAGATCAGCCAGTGCTTTCAAGAAAAACAAGACTTTCCGGGTTAGAGATCGCGTTTGAGCGACAGGCTAACGGATTAGTCATCAACCCATAAATAAATCAATACGGCATTAGATACATTAACGTCGTAGTGTGCATGTATGGATCTGATGTACATCCAGTGTAGATCACTCAGTGCTTTCAAGAAACATAAGACTTTCCGTGTTAGAGGTCGTGTTTGAGCGACAGGCTAACGGATTAGTCATCTACAATGTCGAGAATCCCGTGCGCAAATAAAGTTAATAAATTTTGCAATGTTTGCGGAAAGTTTGAGGCAGAAACTTACCGTAGAAACATCAGTGATACAATAAGAGCACAGTTCGAAGAATGTTATCAAACGCCTATGAGAAATCTAAATAAACCCTGGGTTCCTAATTCTATTTGTGAAGATTGTCGCCGAACTTTGAAAAACTGGAATAGTATAAAAAAGGATGTTGTAATTGAAACAGTAGTGTGGCGTGAACCTAGAAATCATGATGATGACTGCTACTTTTGTGGAAGTGATATAACTGGTAGAAACCATACAAATAAACATTTGCTTGTGTATCCTAAGGTGCTTAGTGTAACACCACCAAAAATTGGAAAAATAGAACGGAATACAAATACTGTTCCTCAGCCACAAGCGGAGCAAGAAAGGCAAACGATTGAAAGTGACGAGGCCGAAAGCAGTGACGATTAATTTTCTTTTGACGACGGAAAACCGCAACTTTTTGATCAAAATGCTCTGGATGATTTTGTGCGGGAATTGAATTTGAGTAAAGATTTGGCAGAGCTATGCGCTTCCAGACTCAAAGAAAGAAATCTTCTATCCCCTGGGACAAAAATTTCCGTCTACAGGAAAAGAGATAATAAGTTCGTGAAGTATTTTACTAAAGAGAATTCCCTTGTATATTGCAACGATATTAAAGGTTTGATTAGTTTATATGAGATAGAAGAAGTTTATAAGCCGGAGAACTGGCGACTCTTTATAGATTCTTCAACAGATAGTCTTAAAGCAGTACTGCTTCATAATGGAAATAAATATGCGGCAATTCCCATTGGCCATTCCACCGTATTGAAAGAATCGTACGAAAGCTTTCAATTTCTTCTTGAAAAAGTCAATTATTATAATGAGCACAAATGGTTGATTTGTGGTGACTTCAAAATGATAAATATTTTAGTAGGTTTGCAGTCGGGAAACACGAGACATCCGTGTTTTCTCTGCCTTTGGAACAGTCGTTCCCGACAGGAGCACTGGGTAAAGAAAAATTGGCCACAAAGAATCCAGATGAAGGTTGGTGAACACAATGTCATTCATGAGAGTCTTGTCGACATCCGTCGAATCCTATTGCCTCCATTGCATCTCAAGCTTGGCTTTATGAAGCAATTTACTAAAGCTTTAGACAAAGAAGGCGAATGTTTCCAGTACATTGCATCCAAGTTTAAGCATTTGTCGGATGCTAAACTTAAAGAAGGCATATTTGTTGGGCCTGATATTAGAAAACTTATGAAAGACGATGATTTTGTAAAAACCATGACACCCGTACAAAAAGATGCTTGGATGAGCTTCAAAAGTGTCACAGACAATTTTTTAGGAAACTATCGAGATCCAAAGTACAAATCTATTGTATCTACGATGCTAACGAATTTCCAAAAATTAGGGTGCCTGATGAGTATGAAATTGCACTTTTTGTTTTCTCATTTAGACTACTTTCCTGAGAATAATGGCGCATTCAGCGAAGAAATGGGTGAACGCTTTCATCAGGATTTCAAACAAAAGGAGCGGCATTTTCAAGGTAGGTGGGATGAGCGGATGATGGCGGACTACTGCTGGTCTCTGCATAGACATAACGTATCGACTGTCTATAGGCGCAAGTCATATAAACGATCGTTTCAGGAGCAACGACAACGTTTTCATAAGAAGTCAAAGTGAGGTTCTTTATGTAAGACTAGCTGCTATATTACATCCGTCATTTTGTAACATATTGGGTGGGTCAGTAGGTATTCTGTACTTGGAATATTTGACTGCAGATTCGAGCTCGGAGAATCGGGAAACTTCCAAGTGACGACTTAAAAGACCATTTCCAAGATTTTGGTCAACTATGGCTATGGCCCTTGGCAACGATAGTCGCGATATTTGATCCTCCATTTTGAATTTGGAAATTCTGACTCCAGATTTGAGATCAGCGACCCCGAAAACCCGCGCGTAACCGATCTCCAGAGCTTTTCCAGTGTTTTTGGTGACTTACTATGGATCGTGGTAATCATAGCCGCCATATTGGATCCGCCATTTTGAATTCGGAGATTCTGACTCCAGATTTGTGATCAGTGACCCCAAAAACTACCAGGTATGCATTTGCAAGCGGTTTGACAGCAATATCAGGAAGAGTTTGTTTATCCGAGTATAAACGGAACTATGGGATAGGATGTCTAGTAGATAAGAAACACTGATACATTACAGATTGAAAGCGATATATCTCGAGAAGGAAAAGTCGAATCGAAACAAGCAAAAATGAATTTTGAAGGGCAAGACTAGTACTTTCAGATGCCGCTGATCGTTTTGTATTAAAAAATCAGTTAGCGGCATAACATAACCTCAAAAACAGCCAAAAACGGTGATTTTTGCACTTTTAGGTTAGGATATCTCGAAAACCTGAGGTGATAGAGCAATTCTGAGGCCGGATTTGGATTCAGCGTGCCAAAAACCTTCGGAAAAGTATGGTCTGGTCTCTGGGTTATTGGTTCAGGAAAATTTTGTCGGCCTGTGTAATTGTTCGTACTCCTTGTAGTGGCCGTTATTACTTATTTTTCTCAGTGTAGTTGGTCGGTTGATAACAGCATCACAATTTTATTGATTTGTATGAAAGTCGAAAATAAATTGTTGAAATGAAGCTCAGTTAATATCATAAATTAAAACATTTGGTCGATTTGAGTATACCATTGTTCGCCAGCAACAATTGAATTTATTATAGTTATATAACATAAGCAATCAACGGATTCTTCGTGGTATATAAACATTTAACAGCTTCAAACCTAAAGATAAATCATACATATAATGCATTTACACTTGCTATGCGACAGTTTTGTATCAATCCTGATTTTTAAGATTAGTTTAAAGAATAATTTACATGATAAGCATACATGTTAATTTTGTTATTTAACAATTATAGACTTAAAAGACATCAACATTGTTTTCCAAGTTTTATAATAATCAGCAGACTGCGTTTTAGATGTCGAACTAGTCTTAGTCTTATAATGTAATGAGGGTGAGGTTAGAATAGCTTTAATAACATTTTATGAAACTTGACGAATACTTACGTTGTAAGCATACACGGAGAGAAGTTTTCTGGTAGAAGGAACGTGCCGCGCAGCGGCTGAAAAGAGCTTGACGCTCATCACCGCGTGGCGGCGTGCTGTACGAGAATTAGGCAGTGATCGTCGCTGGTAAAGACAATGACGTCGCGGCAGGACATTTCTCGGTGGCTTTCACTTGTTTTTCTCTCGCCCGTCGGCACGCGCGCAACACACGACCCTCACCGCATTGTGCACATAATACGTATAAGCGAGGCATGTGGCCCACAAATTCTTGAGTAATAAGATATGGAGCTCATGCCGCTTTAACAATTTATGTGCTGTAACAATTAACAATCCTACAAAGTCCTTAACACTTACTTTAATTTTTATAAACTTTATTTTAAAAAGAATAAAATATATTTAGATCCATTAAAAGATGCCTTCTATCTTTCTTCTATTTTTAAACTAAGTAATATCGAAGCTTCATTTCAATGGTTATGAATTAATAAAACTCTTTTTCGTACATTTAACTTTTACAATTAAACATCACGCAGCTCTAAATGTATATATATATATATATATATATATATATATATATATATATATATATATATATATATATATATATATATATATATATATATATATATATATATATACACATTTCTATCATCATTAATCATCATTAATAAAGTATCATATAGCTATGTATAACGCTCAGAACCATAACAGAATAAGTCCATTTTCGAAATTTAGTAAACGTCCATAAAAATGTTGAAATTGTGAATCACGCCAATATTTACCTGATTTGAACTTTGCAATTCATAAAAGTGATAAAATTCATCAGATTTCACTTTTTTATGTCAATAATATTGAAATGTTTGTCACATATAAATATGTATATAAATGTATATAAACAAAAACGTTTTCTGCATTTATTATTTGAGACAAGTAAAAAATAAGAACATGATCTTCTTTCTTTCGATCTATTTATTTTAAAACTAATTTGATGAATGATATCGCTATTTTCAGAAACTATCGATATTATGAAACGAAATATAATTTTTTTCAGTAACTTCTATTGAAAATGTATGTAACTGTCTTTAATAATATAATATACATATTTTGATAATATAAACTCTAACTAATTATATTATCAAAATTTTTATTATGTCAGACAGGTTGTACATAAAGTGGATCTATACTTATTTTTTTTTAAATAAAAAAAATGTTATCACACTTTTTCAAGCTCAACATTTGTAAGAACATTATGGGGCCTGTTAGATTAAAAATATTTCTTAATCAACAAATGATTCAATGAAAATAAGTAACTTTGCATCTGTAGGCGTACCAATGTAGAACTGAATATTTAAATGTGTTGATCCCGAAATTTATTTTTAACTTCAAAACGTTCTTCGCACATTTAGCGTCGGTGGATCTAGCTGTAAGTATCTGCAAGTTAGTCTTATTTGTCAAGAAGTGCGTACATACACATTTTTGCCGATAAAATATGTAATTTTAGAAATAAACTCTTTAAGGTATGCTTACAACGTAAGTATTCGTCAAGTTTCATAAAATGTTATTAAAGCTATTCTAACCTCACCCTCATTACATTAAAAGACTAATATTGCTTCCACTGATATACCAGATCAAAACATCTCAGCAAAATTATATTTGGCAAATAAAGTGTCAAATATTATTCTAATCATAGTAATTGTCACATGAGAAATACTTTTTAATTTTCGAGACACTTCTCCCGAGAAATGTGGACTTAAGTTAGTATGGGATTATTTAAAAAAACATTATATATATACGTTTATAAATATACTGCCAGCATCATATCTGTATTAATAACAATATATACAAAAAAATTTTTAACTCGTCGTAGCGAGTTGCAATAAGCATAGGTTATTATATACCGATCATCAGTGTATTCTCTTGTACTATATTTGTGTAAAAAACTTATTTAAAATAAAAGTAGCTGGCCGCTGATTGCAGTATACAAATAACTAATAATTGCGGTCCTCGTACACTACCGGTTACCTATTAGGATACCCTCGTGCTCGAGGTACACCCGCATTTTACCTTGCGCGCAAGCGTTTCACCTCGACCACGAGCGTCTGCCTCAGGCGCGAGGATTCCGCTCGAGTGCGAGCGATCTGCCCAAGTGCGAGGTTTGCGCTCGAGCTCGAGCGATCCGCTCGAGCGCGGGGTATACGCTCGAGCGCGAGCTAGACGCTTGAGCGAAAGCATTCCCCTCGAGCGCGAGCGATGTAGCTCAGGCTCGAAGCGGGCACGCCTCCAGCTCCGGCGCAGCGCGAGCGCAAGCCGAGCTCGAGCGCGAGCGCAACCCAAGCTCGAGCTCGAGCGCCAGCGCAACCCGAGCGCGGACGCATCCCGAGCTGGGGCGCGAACGCGAGCACATCCCAAGCACGAGTTCGAGCGCTGGCACATCTCAAACAGGGTCCCGAGCATGTGCGCACCTGAAGCCCGGGCCCAAGCTCCCCTTAAACTCGAGGTGGAGTCCGAGCACGAGCGTTGCGCCCCGCGTATGAGAGGGAGGGGGAGGCCGAGCGCTCACTGCGTATTACCTCGCGTTCGAGAAGGTGCTCGAGAGCGGTCTGCTTTACACGCGCGCGGTTCGCTTCGGTCACCGGGCGGACGATGGTGCTCAATCAAACTCGCATCTATCGAGGCTGCGCCCACACGCGCGTCTCACGACTCGTGCCCTCGCGGTAGCCCCCGCGCTCGAGGGGTTACACAAAAAATTTGAACCTTCAAATTTTAAAATAATTTTAACGTATCGCAACATTTACGAAAAATGTAAATTGTTGAATCTGCATATGCAATTATTTATTTATTGATTTATTTATTGATTTATTTATTTATTTATATTTATTTATTGATTTATTTATTTATTTATTTATTTATTTATTTATTTATTTATTTATTTATTTATTTATTTATTTATTCATTTATTTATTCATTCATTCATTCATTCATTCATTCATTCATTCATTCTTTCTTTCTTACTTTCATTCATTCATTCATTCACTCATTCATTAATTCATTCATTCATTCATTCATCCTTTCATTCATTCATTCATTCATTCAATCATTCATTCATTTATTTATTTATTTATTTATTCATTTATTTACTTATTTTTTTGTTGTGATACGCAGTATTATTATTTAATTCAGTTCAACAAGTTCTGGTTTTATTTAGCATTATATTACTTCTTTTATTTATCTAGTTAAGTATGACGTCTTCGTACCAGAAGTGCAAAAAAATTACAAAGCCAAATTCAATTATGCGTAGATGTAAGGACTGCAATAAACCGTATCACAATTTGTGTCATGACTAGACGCCAGTAAGCGGAAATAAATATAGATGTCTGAAATGTAAATTAGAAAAAACGAATAGTCCAGATAATTTGAGTAACACCCGGAGTAGTGAATCAAACGGAAAAGAAAATGACAATAAATTAATTCTTGATGTTAAAAGTGCAGATGAGTCCGTCAAGGATATTAATAAATTAACGGACAAACATATTTGCCCCGTCCATCAAGACCGTAGCTGATAAAAAAGAAAAAAATATTGAGACTACCTGCAACTTAGATCTAAGCGCTATCCGTTATTGTACGCTGCCTTCATCGATGCTTAATTTATTTACCCATCGATTTGATTTGCTTGAAGCAGCAGTAGGTGATCTTAAGTCTCTTCTAGTGGAGAAAATTGATGCTATTGGAACAGTCTCAACTCCCGTCCCAGCAACAGAGGGGCTGATTGATGATCTGGCTGCTAAGTTTTCGTCACTTGAAGAGAAAATGGCTGCGCAGTCTTCTAAGCTGGAAGGGCTGCACAATGATCGATTGCAGCTGCTTCAAGAAAATAGAGTTCTTAAAGATCAAATTAACTCCTTACTCACTAAAATCACAACATTGGTCGAGAGTACTGAGCAGCAGCGCGGTGAGGATGGTCAAAAATGCGTCAACATCGACAATTCTCAAATATTTGTGTCACTCAAAGACTTAGACAAATCTGCCCAGTTTTTAGACGCTAATAATAATAGTAATAATAGTAATTATAATAGTAGTAATAAGAATAGTCATAGTTGTAAAGATCGTCGTAGTAGTAAGGCTAGTCCTTATAATGCGAAAATATATAATAGAAACGATGACCGTACTATTGTTGTCCGTGCGGATGTACATGCTGCCTCGTCGGATCGAACCCCGCTGGTCGAACCTCCTCTTGACGGGTTTCAAACACAACACTATCGGCGTCAAACCAGGGACCGTCGCCGTATGTTAGATGACCCCTCTAATCGGAATAAGTATTGTTCTCCCATGAATAGGACAAATTATGGAGAGGGCTCGGAAGAAATAATTATTTCTAATATCTTTGACGGTACTGATGAACAACGTGCAGACGTAATCCACGCTATCCTCTCCACAGTTGTCCCGTCCATTGAGAGGGATGACATTGTGTCTATACGCTTACTCCGATCAGACGGGCAAATCCCAGCCACACCATCGGCAATCACCCATAGTAGGGGCCGCAATCCGTGGGTTGTCCGGCTTTCTAGCAGCAGTCTAGTAAGAAACGTGATGTTCTCTAAGCATAGATGTACGACATATAGTAAAGGAGACGTTGATTTCTCGGGACTTGATCAGGAAACGATTGATAATGTGAGTAATGGGAAAATTTTTATTAATGAATTTTTGAGTAAAGATAAGTTTGCTCAGTTTGAAAGTTTAAAAGCAGTTGCTCATGGACTGCATTTTAAATATTTTTGGCATAGAGGAGGTCGTTTCCTGGCCAAGTTCCGAGATGGCGAAACATCGCACTCAGTATCTATTGTGGCTGACCTGCAAGCGATCGCAGTGTCTTTTAGAACTGCTAAAATTTACCCTATCCCGATTGATAAGGCTAACGCAAAAAAAAAATAATAAAATAACTACTTTGAGTTCGTCAGACGATATTGCTATTGATGTAGTAGCAGATGTAGCAGTAGAATGACTAGATGGTCCACGAGTCAAAGAGGCACATTATGAGGGATTTACAGCAGGCTTTCTAAATGTAAACTCACTAAAAAAACACATAACTGCTTTTCGCCAATTCCTACTTGCTCATCCCTTCTATCATCTTTTCGGCATTGCTGAGTCGCGTCTCGGGCCAAATATTGGGGATGATTACGTTCAGATCGATGGTTATTCCATCATTAGACAAGACAGGAATAGGAAAGGTGGTGGGGTTCTCCTGTATGTCCACAATTCATGCAAAGCTACAGTATTATGTTCCTCTTCAACAGTGCAGGACGAGGGTAAGCCGCTCGCTCCTGAATACTTGATGTGTAGTGTGGAACAGGGATCCTTGCCACCCGTCTTTGTTGCGGTTATATATAGAGCACCTGATGCTAAACTTAGAAACTCCGACCTTGCCATGTTCTTGAACGTCATTCGGCAGGTTTTAAACATCGCATTATTATGGGTGATCTGAACGCAAACATGCTATCAACATCAGCGGAATCAGATTTTATTAGGCAGCTAGCATGTAGCCTTAACATAAAACTAATTAATCACGGCGCGACTCATCATGCCAAAGAAACTCGCACATGGATAGATGTAATTTTTATTGACAATGACGATGTCATACTTGCCTTGAACAATTTTGTGGCGACCTTTCCAAATCGACATACCATCATTGACGTGACTATTGACCTCCCAACAACTAAGACTCCGATCATACGTAACTTCTCGTACCGTAATTTTAAGGCAATAAAGCAGGAAGAGCTTCTGTCTCTCCTGCAAGAGTACGATTGGTCGTCCATCAATTGTTCGGATGCGGACGTGGACACTCGTTTAGAACATCTGGGTGTAAATATCATGAAGGCGTTAGATAAAGTAGCTCCAGTTAAAGAATTTCGGCCGAAAAAAAGCGTACAACCACCGTGGGTTGATTCGGAACTTAAGGAGCTATATAACAAACGTGATGCCTTGCGCCGTCGATTTCTCCGCACGAGGAATCAAGAAATTTGGCAGGAATGTCAGACTCTGGTGACTCTAGCGGAGGATCGGACGATGAAAGTACGAGATAACTTCATTCAAAGCAAGATTTTTGAGGCCCTTGAAAGCGGGAAGGACATCTGGAGAGAGCTTAGGAGTCTTGGACTCTTACGGAGAGCTCGGGAGGAACTCCATGGTTTCTCTCCGGGTGAACTTAATTCACATTTTGCGGGAGTAGCCATTTCTGATAGTGAGCGCGAGTACGATTTAAATGGTATAATGTCGTCAGCTAGTGATGAAGGTTTTTCTTTTAGTAAGATAACTTATTCGGATGTGGTCCTAGCTGTCGCGCATTTTTCTTCTCAAGCAAAGGGTGAAGATGGAATTCCCCAAAGTGTTATTGCTAAAGCACTTCCAGTCATCGGTCCTTTTCTTGCTGACATTTTTAATGCCTCCCTCTCGAGTGGGATCTTTCCCGGTACCTGGAAGAAAGCTCATTTGGTACCGTTAAAAAAGAAGGCCATTCCATCTACAGTCACGGACTTTCGTTCTATTGCCCTTCTTAGCTTTCTCTGCAAGGTTCTGGAAAAGATCGTGCATGAACAAATGTCAGCTTATTTGTTTTCGAAAGAAATCCTCGATCCCCTTCAGACAGGTTTCCGTCCGTATCATAGTACGCAGACAGCACTATTGAAATTGACTGAAGACATACGATCCGGTATAGATAATAACAAGCGGTTAATTACCATCCTTTTACTATTTGATTTTAGTAAGGCGTTCGACACTATTTCGCCATCCAAGTTGTTACGCAAGCTGATCAGAATGGGGTTCTTCAGGGGAGTAGTCATGTGGATAAAATCATATATTACTGGTCGTAACCGAACAGTTGTTACGGCATCTAATGGTAGTTCAATTATCTCACAACCAATCTCGGCGTACCACAGGGCTCTAAATGTTCCTAAAACTAAATGTTCCTCGTAAGTTTTGGAATATATGATTACATCGTAGAGGTAGACTTTGCAGAATTTATCAAGGTAGCCAGTGAGCACTTCCTGAGACATCAATCTCTGGAACGTTCCGGGCGCTCCTTCAGGCCAAAAGGCATAACTTTGAACTGATAGGTCCCACCAGAAGGTGTAGAAAATGCTGTGTATTTCTTTGCTTCAAGATCCAAAGGAATTTGCCAATATCCACTTTTTAGATCAATCGTAGAAAATACACAGGAGCCCCCGATATCCTTTAAAGTGTCTTGGATTCGCGGAATTGGTTGAGCTGTGTCCTCGGTGATGGCGTTTAGTTTTCGATAATCTACGCAGAAACGAAAACGACCATCACGTTTTTTCGCCATGACTATAGGCGAACTGTACGGAGATGTACACGGTTCAATAATACCAGCCGAGAGCATATCCTGAGCCTGCTGATTTATCTCTCGCTGTTTCTCTTCGGAGTAACGATAGAGAGGTAGTCGAAAAGTCTGCCCCGAGGTCAATTTAATGGAGTGCCGGACAGAACGGGTCTGTGGCAAGCTCCCGCCTATAGGTGTAAAAACCTTAGCGTGCGTTCGAATGACCTCTGACAACTGACTTATGTATGGCTCAGGGAATTTATTCTCGAGCTGCGGTATTGTTTCAGATGACACGTCTGCTCCGCTCGGTGGTTGGTTAATGAAATGAGCTGAGACTCGTTCAGTGTTTCCTATATATAGCACGTTCCGGGCTAAGTCTAAGATTCCCCCCTCTTTTCTCAACCAGGGTTATCCGAGGAGAAGGGAGTCTCGTAGCTTAGGTGCCACCAGAACAGTTGCTTTAATTTTTTTATCTTGTATGAGAAACTCGACTTCTGCCTGACCGGTAATGTTCATGGACGTTCCCAGGGCTACGAGTTTTGTTGAGATGCAGAGGGGAGTTATTTTTGTGTGGCTTTGGATGGCTTCTGGTCTTATGAAACTATGCGTAGTGGCCGCATCGATTACGGCGGACACGTTACTTCCCCGGAAGCTGGTAAGTATCCTGAGGAGAGCGCTCATGTTCATGGCCACGCTTCTTAGTTCCGGTTGGGGGTAGTGTTGGCGGTGGCGACCGGAGCATCCGCCGCCTGCCTCCAGTTTTTCGATCCTCGTTGCTTGTCTCTGAGTAGGGCACAATCACGATGGAAATGGAAGCCTGGGCAATGCCAGCATTTGGAGGGATTGCTGGTGTCTCCCTTCTTAGCGGTTTTGGCTTTTTCTTCTTGAGGCTCCTTCCTGATTTTCTGTTTGGTGTGAGTTTGTTCTTCTTCATCGTCTTTTTCGGCTTCCAGAGCTTTGGATAAGAGTTCTGAAAAATCTCCGAAAATGTAAGCTCGCATAGCTTTTTTCAGGTTAGGTGCCAATAAGCTAACAAGCGTAGTTATTCTCGCAGGCTCGGGTTTGGTCGTACATGTTGATACAACATGTATTTTTGCTCTAAGAAGGGTCCTACAGCTTCTTTGTCACCTTGCTTTTTCCCGTATAGCTGGGCGACAAGCATACTTTTGATAGATTCACTATCAAAACGATTGCGAATCAATTCTTGGTAGCGTTGCCAATTCACACCCATAGTGCGATAGCATTGCCGCCATTTGTCAGCTTCATTTTTTAAGCCCTTCTCCAAGACTCGCAC
Source organism: Gastracanthus pulcherrimus (assembly GCA_949152435.1). Lineage (NCBI taxonomy): Eukaryota > Metazoa > Arthropoda > Insecta > Hymenoptera > Pteromalidae > Gastracanthus > Gastracanthus pulcherrimus. The sequence goes on from OX424572.1 coordinate 160,577,188, forward strand.
CTGTTGTCGCTTTGGGATATTAAATGCCTCAGTGTATTCGGTACATCGATCTAAATATCCCACCGGGTCCTCATGATCACGGCCATGGAACTCCGGGAGCGCTGGCTGGTGTCCAAAAAGGGCTTGAGAGAAAGCTTCCCAATTGCGTAACGCGGCTGGCATGCGAATTGCTTCGCTGAGGTTAACGTTGTTGCCGACACCTGTGCCATTGTTTCCATTTCCAATGCCGTTGTTGCCATTTCCTGCGCCGTTAGCACCGTCTTGATTACCGTCTGCCATCTCTAGTAATACTTGGTTTGCTTCGTTCACAAGTCTCGGTTCAATTGGCTCTGGCAGGTAACCGTCGATTCTTATATTCTCCTCTGGTAGAGGTAGTAGGAGTGGTGGTAGAGGTGGTGGCCAGAAAGGTTCGACTGTATTTTTAGCGGGCGCGACTGGGTTTTGGTTCACTCCCAGAAGTATTTCGTTTTCTGGACTTCGGTGCCTGCTTCGAGATCTCGTTACTGGAGGTGAACGAGTTTTGGACGGCGTTCGACTTAACGGCATTCGGCTAGCTGTTTCTTCGGTAGTGGGTACGTCCAAGCAGCAGCTCGGTCAGACGTAGACTGTGCTCCACGTTGGGCCGCCACTTGTTATAAGTGAGAGTTGTGGGGTAAGGAGAAGGGGGGAGGAGAGGGGAGATGCTCCGCTCAATCTGTCCGTACGATCGACTTCCCCGTGCTCTTGACGCGCGTTCGTCAAGAGCCGTGATTAACGGAGAGATACTGCCTTCTTAATAAGACTTCCATGGGAGCTAAGCCCGCCAGAAAGTCTGTTTGGCGCGACAGTACCCGGGTTAATCACCACGGGGAAAGTGTGGCGTTTACCGAGCACCGCAGGCTGACTGCCTCAGGGAGACTACTCTCAACCGAGGAGGTCCGGCCGGTGCGGTGCGCCGAGGCCGACTGATTCAGGAGGCGCGCGCTCCCTTACTTATAGTTGGCGCGAGAGCTGCTTTGACCGCTCTGCAGTGAGCGCGGCGGCTCGGCGCTGGCAGCGGTTAGGCAGCTGCGGCGTGCGCGCGCAGCGTATTGCTTTACTCGCGCTCCCGTCTCTCTTTCTCTCTCTCTTCTCTCCTGCTGCGCCCTTTGAAATACGTATACAGGTTTAGGAAATGATAAGGGCGTCGGTAACTTTTGGAAGTTGTTTATTATTCTCTTGTCCGGTGCCGGGGTTGAAGACTTGTCTCTGGCCTGGTCGACCGAGAAGTCAGAAGTCAGGCGGAGTCTCGAAACTCGATCTCTTATATACTACCCGGCTGCGCCGTGATTGGCTGCAGTTCGGGTAGAAGGGGAATATTACCGTGCGCAAGGCGCTATAGATATACTAAGTGTATAACAATATCTACAGCCACCATAAGTTCCTCATAGCAGATGATTTCAACCTACCAAACATCGAGTGGTAAAATGATCCACTTACATTCACCAGCTGTGTGTACATCACTCCGAATGAAGGTAGTAGTGCTTTATCAGTAGCGAACTCTTTTTCTTACTCGAATCTCCACCAATGCTTCCAAGCCCACGTCAATAAGGGACATACCCCGATTCTATACTTCTCGGAGCCAATATCGGTCACCACCTTAGAGATCCAGGAGTCACTCGTACCTATGGACGTACATCATGAACTACGCTCCCTGTTCTCTATCCTATGATTTCCTTCGCGGAGACTATGTCGCGATAAACAATGCCCTGGTCGGTATCGATTGGCAAGCGAGGTTTTTAGGAGTAGCGATTAATGATCAGCTTTCACTTTTATACAATGCAATTTACGATGCTATGGATAAATTTGTCCCCTCCAAAAATACTCACTCTGCCCATGGATACCCGCCATGGTACGACGCAGACTTAATAGATTTATTCATCCGCACAAAATAAGTGCATATTATATGGAAAAATCATCCTTCCTCTGATAATTATATTGATTTTAAAAGACTTAGAGCATTGTGCATACGGAAATCACGTTAACGGGCAACGTAATGAGAACGGTTTTTCACCTAACATGTATCAAGATGGTAGATCAAGCAGCTCAATTCAGGAGTGGGTAAACATTTTCTCAAAATAATTTAGGTCAGTATATAAAAATAATACTCTGACATAGAGCCATTGGATTGTGATGTTAGTATAGAAAACTTTGAAATAACAGCGTCAGAGCTGCGAACTCGTGTTATGGCAATTGAGGATAATGCGCATTTAGGAACAGACAATGTTCCTCCATATTTTCTTAAACGCTGTTGGGGGACCCTCGAGGAGCATGTGCTTCGTTTATTTAATTCGTTCTTATGTACTTGTACCTTCCCGAATATCTGGAAATCAGCTTTCGTGTACCCGATTTTCAAAAATGGTGATAAACGCAATGTAAGAAACTGTCGGTCTATCTCCATTTTAAATTATCTGTCAAAGCTTTTAGATGCTATCGTGGCCTCACATTTATCTGATTTCCTCTTCTCACGAATTGCACGATAGCAGCACGGGTTTCTGAAGGGCCCATCTACAGCAAAAACCTCTTACTACTTAGCGAATATAGTACAGCAGCGTTCGAGAATCATTTGCAAGTAGACTCCATTTATGTAGACTTTAGTAAAGCTTTTGATTCCGTCAATCACTCTTGCCTCTTGCAAAAGCTATCGAACATGGATATTCGAGGTACTCTGCATTCGTGGATGTATTAAGTCGATATAAGCGATTTTAAAAAGTATCCGAAAAAAGTATTCGTCGGATACTTTGATCGGATACTGTGTAGCTGAAAAAAGTATCCGACGGATACTTACGTCGGATACTGAGTATTCAAAAAAGGTATCCAACAGATACTTTCATCGGATACTGCGTCTAAAAGAAGTCTAACATTTTCCTAGACCCTTCTAAACACGGGGTACCATCCGGATGTTACCACATGTTTGGGATGGCCCGGGCATATTTAAGACCTATATTACGTTCTTTTTATATTGGGTATATTTTTATTTTTGGCAGCCAAATTTCTTATACCACCAAAATATGTAAAATAGGTCCTAAATATGCCCGTGTCCCCTTAACATGTGGTAACATCCGGATGATACCCTGCGTTTAAAGGGCTTGGAGAAATTTTTGACCTATTTTATACATTTTAAAATAAGTAAAGTATCCGAAAAAAGTATCCGGCGGATAATATTTTCGGATACTCAGTATCCGATGAAAGTATCCGTTGAATACTTTTTTTTTGATACTCAGTATTCAACGGAAGTATCAGATGAAAACTTTTCTCAGATACATAGTATCCGACCAAAGTATCCTCCGGATACTTTGGTCGGATACTTTTTTTAATCGCATATGTCGGCTTAATACATGATGTACAATGCTTAGAAATTGATATTTCGTTTTTATTTCTCGCTATTTGCAGAAAACAGAAAAGTATCCGAAAATATTTTGCGGTCGAATATTTGCCGAACTCTGTTATGAAACAAGGATTTTTCATGTGACTAAAAAATTTTTTTATCGAAATTTTGATATAGTGAAATTAGATATTATAAATTAGAGACTAGGTTGGGAAAATTTGACAAAACTGAAATAACTTTTTTATTTCTCATCTGAATTTTATTCTAAAGGTTTCATTTTATTTCTTGAATTATTCCAGGGAGACGTAACGCTATCAAAATTGAAAAATAATCAAAACCTAAAAAGTTACATTGGATTGTTTATACTTACACATGTGCACGCTTATTATCAATTCAATGTAACTTTTCAGGTTTTGATTATTTTTGAATGTTGATATCGGTAAGCCCCGTGGAATATTACAGAATTGTTTAAGGAATAAAATAAGACCTTTAGAATAAAAATCTGATGAAAAAAAAAATAGTTATTTCAATTTTATCAACCTTGTCTCTAATTGACGATATCCAATTTTACAATAGCGGAATTTCGATAAATGAATTTTTTTAGTCACATGAAGAATCCTTGTTTCATAATATATTAACTTTCATGTCGTTATCACTGAACGACGTATAGAAAAAGATTGTTGTAAGAGACATTTACAGATGTTATTACGCCCCCCCCCCCCCCACCTATAAAAGTTACAAACACATTAAATTAGATATCCTATGATTTTCTATGTCCAAAGTTAATTACTAAAGTGCGTGCTCTTTTTATCAGAGGTACGCGAATAGTAGAGTGTATAGGATAGTTGAGAGCGTGGGTAGTGGAGCGCATGGAAGATGGAGTGCATTGTTAGTGAGGTGCTTGATAGCACGGCCAGTGTGTGTATATACGAACAAAATGCCTAATGAGTTTCTTTTTCACACTCTTACTCTCTTATTTTGTTTTACTCGCTTTCTCTTACTCACTCACTTACTTACTCGCAATGCATCACTCAGTTACTTACTTGCACATTCACTCACTTTTGCACTCACTATGACGTTAATAACCGTAATAAATTAGTCTATAAAAATGGTCCTGCTAATACAGTCGGTAATGAGGTACGTGATATTCGCATAACTGACACAGTGAGTAATATTGCAACCGCTCAAGATAAACCAATAAATAATGTACGGTGTCAGTTACAACAGTCTCAAGGGCGAAGTACGCAGCATTATTATATCAAGTATTTTTTTTAGTAATAAGAATAATTACAACGACGTTGCTAATGCTGTTCTCGCCACGGTCTTCCCTTCCCTAAGACGCGAAGACATTGTGTGCATTCGTCTACTTCATTAAGCATAAAATGGCACAATCAGCGGCGGGTGGCACAGTAAATCGACGTTCTTCATGGATTATTAGCCTTTCCAGCAGTGCACTAGTCAGTGATATAATGCGCAAAAAAATAAATTTTATTCGGATTTGTACACGGGACGTCAACATGTCCCTTCTTTATCAAAACATTGCTGATTACCTCACAAATGACTAAATATTTATGAACAAATATCTAAATAAAGATCATTTCTTAAATTTTCGTAGTTTGAAATCTGTTGCTCAAGGACTTTATTTTAAATATGCATGGCATAGGCAAGGCAGGTATATGGTCAAGAGGCGATATGGTGACATCTCTCATTTCTTCTCGACAGCTACTACACAGCGACTAGTCTATACACTATTTTGACATCATAAGAGAAAAATCCTGCAATTCGGCCACTGTGAGGAGGCCATAAAAATACGTCCGCCAGTAAAGTGGCCGAGTGCGAAGTGCCTGCGAGTAAAGAACCTTCATCGACGCCACTTTGTAATAATGATTTTCCTAATTCGGAATGACTAGGCTCAACCGCTTAGTCGCGTTCAAACGCCAAATATACGGTTGAGCAGATCAGCAAGCATTGACGGTTTCGCAATACTTAGACAGGATTGCAACTTGAACGGTGGTGGGGTGGCTCTGTATGTACAGAATTCTCTTAAAGCTAAGGTCATTGCGAAATCTAACACAGAACAGCAGGGTACTCCTTATATCCCAGAGTATCTGCTTTGTAGTGTACGACAGGCTTGCTCTGTTTCTGTTCTTGTTGCAGTAATGTATAGGCCGCCACACATTCCATTTATTAAGGTTACAGATCTTGTAGAAAAACTTACATCATGCGTGAGTAATTTCAGTCATAAAATTATAATGGGAGACCTCAATGCGAACCTGCATTCATCGCCAGGGGATGCGCAGTTCGTGAGACGCTTATCCAATGACCTCTCACTAAAAATCATCGATCACGGCGCGACTCATCATCACAATGATAATTCTTGCACATGGTCGTTGACGTTAATGACGAAGTTCTGAGTGCTGATAATCGAGCGGTGACTTTCTCAAGTCGTTATAATATTATTGATGTTACTGTACAAACGCACACAATCAAACCTTCAAAGCCATCCACTTTCACCTATAGAGACTATAAGAAAATAGACCAAAATCAGTTATTATCTCCAAAATTGTGATTGGTCGCCGCTCGATTCCATAGACGGCGACGTGAACAGTGGATTGGCGTGTGTCGGCTCCAATCTAGTGGAGGCAATAAATAAATTATCTCCTTTCAAAAGTTTTACGCCTAAGAGCAATGGTAAATCTGCATGGGTGGACACCGATCTCATACACCTATATAACAAACGAGACGCTCTGCGATGACGATGTGAGAGGTCGAGAGATAACTTGCCAAAGAAGCGGAGGAAAGAGCGGAGCAGGCACGCAGCTCCTACCTTTAAAATAGAATTTTCGAAGCTTTAGATGATAATAAAGATATTTGGAAGGAGCTGCGTGCTCTCGGATTGCTGCCCGCTACAAAGGATGATCTGCACGGTTTTACGTCGGAGGAGCTTAACTCTCACTTTACTGGGGTGTCAGTCTCTCAGAGTGAATGCGATGGTGAGATGGACGACATCGTAGCTTCGGCTTCGGAGGAGGGTTTCATTTTTAAGAACATCTCTCCGGTGGACGTTGTTCTCGCTGTATCTCATTTCTCCTGGTAGGTGGTGGGGAAGGACGGCATCCAACCAAAGATGGTAGCTAAAACTCTTCCGGCTATTGACTCCCATCTAGCCAAGATCTTTAATTCTTCGCTCTCAAATAATATCTTCCCTGGGGATTGGAAGAAAGCTCACTTGGTGCCTCTAAAAAAGACAGTTGTTCCGTCTTCAGTCACAGAATTCCGTCCAATAGCCCTATTGAGCTTTCTCTCCAAGGTCCTCAAGACGATCGTGAACACCCAGATCACTGAGTACATTAAATCTAAAAAAAATCCCTCGATCCTCTTCAGACAGGCTTTAGACGGTACAACAGCACTCAGACCGCCTTAGTAAAATTAACAGAGGATATAAGTGGTGGTATCGATGGAAGAAATTAAGAAATTGATAACAATGTTTCTTTTATTTGATTTTAGTAAAGCCTTTGATACCATCTCGCCAAAGAAACTGCTCCGCAAACTGATTAGAATGGGCTTTTCCAGGGGCATGCTTTTGTGGATTAAATCCTTTATTACAGGGCGGCAACAAACAGTTGGCACCAGATCTCACGGTCAATCGATTTGGCTCACGATCAATCTTGGAGTTCCACAGGGATCAGTCCTGGGATCTCTTCTTTTCAGCCTTTACATTAACGACCTTGCGGACATCCTGGACCAAATACACATCAAACACTTTACGCAGACGACCTTCAGATATACACGCAAATTGAACTGACTGACTTACAAGCGGGTATCCGACGCCTAACAGCTGCAGCGAGGGCTGTGTCGGAATGGGAACGTCTGCGGGTCTGCGCCTTAATATCAGTAAATCTAAGGCTATAATTTGTGGTTCGGTATATCATATAAACACTTATTCTAGCACTCGCTCACTGACTTACCCACATACTTACTCACTCACGTATTCAAGCACTTGCTCGTTGACTTACCCACATAATTCCTCACTCACTTATTCAAGCACTCACTCGCTGACTTACCCACATACTTACTCATTCACTTACCTTATGTACTCGCTCACTCACTGATGTACGCACGTACTGAAGAACTCACTCGCTTACCCTTGCTCATACACTCACTCACTCATACACACACGCACTCACTCGTTCACTTAGTTGCTCACTCACTCAGTCACACACTTGTTCAATTGCTTGCTCACGTACTTACTTACTTGCGAACTCAATTATTCACTCCATTACGTACTTACCTCCGCGTTTGCTCACGTACACATCCATTTGATCATACACTAGCGCAATAACTTGCTCACATAATAACTAACGCTCTCGCTCACTCACTTGCTCACATTTAATCACTCGCACACTGACACATGGATGCATACTTTCACTCACTCACTCATTCATGAACTCAATTTGTTGGCCACATATTTACTCACGTACTTACTCACTCGCTTACTTATTCCCGACGCACTCAGTCACTTGTTCGCGTACACACTAACTTATGTACACACCAAACGATTACAATCATTCTTTTAGTAAAGGATTACTTTTGATAATAGACAACTATGCATGCCTATGTACACGTAGCCACTACTGCGCATGCCTGTGTATACGTAGACACTGCGCATACCTGGCGCGAACATAGGAGTGTTAAGTTTACGACAAGGGTCGAAACGTTTCTAGTGTAGAATGTCGAAAACCTGAAGAAAACGTCATAAAAGTTATAAACCCGTAGAAAACGTAGAGACCCATATTATGTTCATATACCATTTGTAAATATTTTTCTAACCTATAAAATATTTTATATAATACAATAGAAAAACTATTAGTCACTAAAGATATATTTAAATTTATAGTAAATAAAAAATACATGTGAATATAAAAACGTAAATTATTACAAGTTAATTCTTTTTAGATGTAATATTCCTATCAATGTAAATGGATCTGAATACTTTAAAAAATTTCTTTACGTACTTAAGAGAAGGCCATACTGAGAAACGAAGGAAGTAACGCTGATTATCAACTTCCCACACGCTGTCAACAACAATTTTGGACTCGCAATACAGTCAGACCTCGCGCACTATGAATATGTGGCGTCTGTTCTCCAGCTAATTAGATTGAAGTACCAAGTCCGCTCTGCTGCACCAGCCAATCATACTGGAGCACTATGACCCCAACTTAACAATGCCCGAGGTAGTGCGCGGGGATTGTTAGTGCGCGAATTCACAGTGCGCGGGGTTTCACTGTATAATGAATTTTGCAGTTCGATTTAACAAAACAATGTAGCTATCGTACACTTGCCCCACGTCAGACTGGTTTTAGGGGGGAGTCTGCTTTACCGGTTTCAACAAATCGATTTTTTGTCTTAAATATATTCCAAAACTATCCAAGAATATGTCTTTAAAATTTCAGAGGCCAATTCGACATATTTCCGAAGCTAGAGCAGTTTTAGTGGCCGAGCATCGAGCAGGTGCAAATGCTCGGGTAGACCCGAGCGCGCGCGCTCCGCCCCTCGATGTATTATATTATTCGACTATACTCGTATATACCTGAAAAGGTCCAACCGTCCTTTGAAACATTATTTGGAGTTTCTAGAAGATCTGTGTTGAGTAGTAGTAGGGAGAACGGTATACAATATAACGGTATACTATAGCTCTCGGCATCGGCTTCTACACTGCTGTTTGTAGCGTCAGCTATCAGTTCCACTTTTTATTTTGCCGAGTAAACATCGAAATGTCAAGCTACCCGAAAGGTGATAGATCTAAAAGACAGCGTGCTGCGGAACCGCGAAAGCGGAAATTTCACGGCAATCGTTTTTCAAGTGTTTCATTGGACGACGGAGACTTACACACGAGCCGCAGTGAGCAGAAGTTAACGACAGCAAGCAGCGATGATGTCATTATTCATTCTGCGCACTGGTACCGCATTATTGAATTTATATCTCTGTTTCCCACCATTTCGGAAATCGCAATTTGCAGATCACGCAAGCAAAAATTAACGTTTGCAGAAAGCGGTCATCGAGGCCTAGGATTTAAAATTATTGTCCAGTGTATGTGTGGTCGACGCGAAATCCAGTCAGGACCATTGATAAATACTGGCTACGAAATCAACAGACGAATGGTTTTTATTATGAGGCTTCTTGGTATCGGACGAGAAGGGATAAACGTATTCTGCGGCCTTATGGATATGTCTGCAGGTTTTGCAAAATCTACTTACCAACAAATCGTTGAGCATTTGCACGCAGCGTCGAAGACAATCTTCAAGAGCACCTGCGAAAAAGCCGTCAAGGAAAAAAAAGAAAAAAACGTTGAACATGAAAGACCTGCGAATCATTTGAAGGTTTCGGGCGATGGATCGTGGAAAAAGCGCGGTTATACTTCATTGTACGGTGTAACAACGCTCATCGGATACTACAGTGGCAAAGTAATCGATCTCATTGTAAAAAATGGATATTGTCATTCGTGTGCCATAAGTAAAAATACTTTGGACGAAGACGCATTTGAGGAGTGGTATGAGAATCATAAAGACTCATGTTCCTCAAATCATGCAGGTTCGGCAGGGAAGATGGAGGTAGATTCCATAATGGAGATGTTTTCGAGATCTGTCGAGAAATTCGGAGTTATGTACACTAATTATATCGGTGATGGTGACTCCATAACTTTTACTGGAATCTTAAATAGCAATCCTTATGGGGACGAGTGCACAGTGACGAAAAATGAGTGTATTGGACACGTGCAAAATTCCAACGAATCGTTCAATTCGTTTGTGTGGCGCCTAAGTCCGAAACATTTGAATTCCGGCTATAAATCGTCGAAATTGCAGCATGTATGGCTGCAGGCGTTTTGAACGAGGGCTACTCTGCTGTACTTTCCACCATGCAGCTCCTCAATATCATCATCGGGCAGCAGTGCAAACATTTTGCTGACGCCGTCGATGCTGAGCGCATAACGCGGGAGAACCGGCGCGCATCATTTTCTAGCAAGAAGGCTCGTACAGCCCGAAGATTGGAAACCCTCAGCCAAAACGAGTTTTTTGAAGAAGAGGAAGGACTAATGCATGGCCCAGGGATAGCTGATTAACCTCTAATTACTGTAAGTACTCAAAAACTTATATTTTTTTGGACCGAAAACTTGAAAGCGCGTTTTCTCGAGTTTTCATTTTTACGATTTTTAGAAAACGGTGCCGGTGATAGCAAAAAGAATATCGTCCGATCGAAAAAAATCAATGTGATCTAGTTTCAGTATTAAATTATCTTCTATTTGAACTAAAAAAGTTGGACAAAAGTATTATTTAAACTACTTTTTTTGCAACTTAAAGTGAATTTTTTTTCAAACTTCGAAAAAATTTGGAATTTGACAACTTTTTCGATAATTTTTGAGTTCATATAGAAAAGAAACTTATAAAAATTTAAAAAAAATGTTGTCTCGACTGTTTCAGACGCACCGCACGACCTCCATCACCGGCACCGATTAGAAAGTGCAGACTCCAGGCGCTCCGGCAAAATGGTTATATCTTGAAGAAATTTTAATATTTTTTAATAACAAAAATTGTTTTTTAAAGCTAAAATATAGTATATTATGTTCTCAAAATTTCGTTTACCGCAATCATTTCCTTCCCTTTCAAAACAATTGCTGAAAAAACGCTTTTTTTCGGGACCTAAAGCAGACTACCCTCTTTAGGCAACATCACAGTACGCAAACAGCACTACTGAGTCTGTCAGAGGATATCCGAGCTGATATCAATAACAAGAAACAGTTGCTTACCATACTGCCATGCAAATGAAGAAAGTGGGCATCTTCATTTCGCAAAAAGAATAAAAATGATTTAAAACATTATTTTTCTTTTTAAAAAATGACTGAACGTAGTTCATTTTCTTATGAAAAGGATAGATATTTTTTCAATAAAAATCTTACGCAAATAGATCCAAATAAAAATGAATGTTATCAAGTGTATGGGATTTACTTTAAATTCAAATACCCACTTTCTTCATTTGCACGGCAGCATACTTCTGATGTTTGATTTCAGCAAGGCGTTCGATACAATATCGCCCACTAAATTACTTCGCAAACTGACCAGAATAGGATTTTCCAGGTTCGTAGTCCTGTGGATCAAATCATATGACAGCTCGTAACGAGCGAGTGGTTACGAAATCCAATGGTAAATCTGAGTGGCTCACAACCAATCTTGGCGTACCGCAGGCCTCGATTCTGAAGCCCCTTCTGTTTAGTCTGTACGTCAATGATCTCCGACTCATACTGGCTGTTCTCAAAGGCCAGAGGATGAATTATCGGATGGTCTCGAGCATTTGATATATGCAACCGATCTTCAAACCTATACGCAGGCTACCAGAGATAATCTTCGGGAGGGCATAGATCGTCTGTCGGTCGTGGCGCGAGTAGTCTCAAAACAAAGGCTATTATTTTTGGTTCAGACTACAATAATAACACGTTGCAGGACTTGTACCTGCCAGGCATTGAGGTACACGATAACGTTTTCATTCCCTTTATCGATACTGTTACCAACCTTGGTGTTGTCATGGATTCTAAATTAAAATGGAAATCGCAGATGGATGCGATTAGACGTTTAAATTTTCCCTCCAATGAGATTAGAGAAATCAAGGATTCGACCCAATTACAGTAATATAAACCTCGTTCGACCCAAAGTTACAGTAACATAAACAATTCAAAAGAATCCGATCATAAGAATAGTATATCGAGTGTACATTTGAATAATAGAAAATAATAGAAAAAATATTTTTATAGTCTTGGAACTTTAACCCTCCTGTATGTTGACGAATATATTCGTCCAAACGGAGTGTCTCCCTTAGTCAGAATGACGAATATATTCGTTCTAGCATTTTTGTTCATACATTTTGATCGACCTAACTTTAAAAGGTCTGTGAGCCCGTTATATTGAAGCTTAAGTTACATCCTATATTATTACAGTTATTCAAAGTCCAGATTCATATGAATAATGTTGTAAATTTAAGGAAAAGTGAAGAAAATAACTCCACAAAATACAAAATTCCTGCACGTGGAAACAGCTTCGCGGGTAGAAACTCTAACACAAGGAAATTACTACAATAAAAGAAGCTGGAAAAACTTTGCATATAGTAGTTCATCATTGTACTAAAAAAGACTACAAAATATAATATTAACATTTATGCAGTATGGAATATAGAAGAAAGAATAGATTTCTGTCATATAATATACTTTCCGAAATGCTTGCTTACTGAGAAATACACATGAGTATAAATGACAAAATAAAAAAAGTTAGACAAAATCTATAAATACTTGTTGGTTAAAATAATTAAATAAAAAAATTTGACTCTAAACCATTTGAACGTCAAGGTCTTTTATAGATAACTTTTACATACCGAAAATAATAATTTATTTGTGTGATATATGGCCCTATCATTTATGTATTTTCTAGGTGTAGAAAATCGCGTAGTAAATTGTAAAAAACATTAAAACTTTCCGACGGTATACTACATACTTGTCTACATGTAGCAAACCATGTTTTCTACAAAAGGTATACTACCTACCAAACTCTGACACGTAGTCACTACACATGCCTGTATGTACATAGTCTCTACTACGCGTGCATGTGTAAACGTAGTCACTACTGCGCATGTCTGTGTGTACGTAGTCACTACTGCGCATCTACCCGTCACATTCATGTATCATCTTCTTCCTATGCTTACGGTAATTCCTATCCCCCTTCTAATCCTTAAACTTCCTCTTTCTTTCTCTGCGAATATATATATATATATATATATATATATATATATATATATATATATATATATATATATATATATATATATATATATATATATATATATATATATATATATATATATATATATTCGCAGAGAAAGAAAGAGGAAGTTTAAGGATTAGAGGAAGTTTAATATATATATATTTATATATATATATATATATATATATATATATATATATATATAAGCAGATCCATTACTTTTTTAAAAATCCATGCGCACGTGGTTCACGAAAATTCTCGCCAATTTTTTATGTAAAAGTACATATGGAGAGAAATCTCCAAAAAGTTCTCCAAAAAGGTGCCCTCTAGAATTTGTTTAATGTTTATAATTAGCTGAAAACCAGCTATTTTCAAAAAATTCCATAGAGCTTCCATTTTAAGGTTATGTTTCATCTTCCGCCATGTCTACAGGTCCCCATAATTTTAATCAAAACAAAACTAATTTTTTCGTCTGGAAAAACCTTCAATTTCTTCTTTGAAAATTTTAAAAAGGTCAAGTGTGATCAGAGTAACAGCTGTTTTAAGTTTATGCTTTTCTAGAAATTCGCTGAATGGGCACCCCTGTAACTTTTTTCTCGGAACTTTTTGCCGGAAAGGATAGCTCTTTTTATAATAAAAACGTCTAAAAAAATTCAATCTCGGGACATCTTTTATTCATGAGCTGCAACGTTATCAACGCACCCATTTTGTAATTAATATCCGTACCTACGTATGTATAGACTGAAGACAAACTAAAATATTAATGTTAATATATATGGGTTATTCCCGTACACTTTTACAGAACAATGTCGGGGTGAGGGGGGGGGGGGTGTCAGTCATATGGGTGACCGATTTTTTATATGATATCAAAAGAAACTAAAAAATTTATTTTTAACCCTTAAGGTCCCCCTATAGCCTACGAGAGTATTTTGAATCTTCGAAAATGACCAAAAACGGCTTTTTTAAAAAAAATTTACAGAGCTCATATTATTATCAATTAGAACGTACCAAAACAGGATTTCTTCGTCTCTTTACAAACTTTAAGAAAAAATATATAAGACTCCCTTGAAAGCTCAATGGGTCACCCCTGCAGAGTTGCATATTAACTTAAAATGTTTCGTTTTTCAGGTTATGTTCGATTGCATGCCATTGTATGAAATTGAAATGGATTTAGGTCTACGACATATAAAATTTGTAGTCTTGAACACACCTTCAATTACGTTTGTGGTACGTTCATATACGTTCTAATAGCTAGGGATACAGCTTCTGGAAAAAAGGTACTTTTTTAAAAATCGTTAAGTTGGTACCACTGTAACTTTTTTTCTCTTGGCTCCTTTAAAGCTCTGACTTTCAGAAAACATAGTTCAAACATCCTAGAAAACAATGCTTTTGGTTTGGTGTTGTGTATTGAACTTATATCATAAATGTGAATTTCTTTCCAGTTTGCTTTTTTCACCTAAAGTAAACGTCATACTATTTAAATCTGACGTAATTTACGCGACGTATTATATATTACGGACAAATCTGTGTATGTTTAAAATATAGCTGACATTGATAATTTTAATTTGACTGGACGGAGAATCTTAGAGAATATTTCGATTAAAAGTTACGCTAGATTCAACATTTCGAAAAGATTTAGGTGACCAAATGGAGGACGGCAAGTTGACAACGATTTGCGCTCCTAAGTTGCTGACAAGTTTCGGTCTCCCATTTGATAACATAAAATTTTTCATAATTTTGAATCGAGTGTATCTTTTCATCGAAATATCCTCAAAGATGCTTGGACCACTCAAATTAAAGGTGTCAATGTCAGTTATTTTTTGGACATATACAGACATATCCGTAATGTATAATACATCACATAAATTACGTCAGACTTCAATAGTATGACGTTTACTTTAGATTGAAAAAGCAAGCTAAAAAAATTAGTGGTCGTGCTAGACCTCAAATATACAAATTGAAACCAACTGTGTTGTTTTGCAGGATGATTGAACTATGTTTTTTGAAAGTCAGAGTTAAAAAGTTATAATAAAAAAAGTATATGGGTGCCAACTTGACGATTTCCGAAAAAGTATCTACCTTTTAAAGGCCGTAACTTTAGTTATACGAAACCGCTTTGAACATACCAAAAAAGTTATTATAGGTCTTTTAAAGACTAAATATTGAGACGTGGTGCACATAATTCCGTATCGATTTCATAAATAGATAGCAATCGAACATACCCGAAAAACACAATTTTATGTTTATATTCAGCTCCGCAGGAGTGACCCATTGAGCTGCCAAAGGGGTCTATTATTTTGGTACTTATTTTTATGTAAAAAAGCGGTGGCAAAAAATGTGTGTAAAAAATATGGCTGCCCCCCCCCCCTCCCCCGTTTTGCAAGAAATTACAGGAATGACCCATATATATTAACATTAATATCGTAGTTTGTCTTCAGTCTATACATACGTATATACGGATATTAAGGTGATGCTCACCCGTCACCAATAATTACGAGGACCAACTTTTTCCATTTAATTTTCAATTTTGAGTAAATATCTCTATGAAACGTTTTTGACCTAATCAAAAACAATTACTTTTCATAGAGATATTATCTAAAAATTCAAAATTACGTGAGAAAAGTAGTTCCCGGTATTTACCGGTAACAGTGGGTTTACCATCACCCTAATTACAAAATGGGTACTTTGATAACGTTGCAGCACATGGATGAAAGATGACCCAAGATTGAAATTTTTTAGACATTTTAGCATAAAAAGAGCTATATTTTCCGGCAATTTTCGCGAAATTTCGAGTTCCAAGAAAAAAGTTACAGGGGTGCCAACTTAGCGAATTTCTACAAAAGCATAAACTTAAAATAGCTAAAACTATGATCACACTTGACCTTTTTAAAATTTTCAAAGAAGAAATTGCAGGTTTTTTCGAGATGTAAAATATGAGTTTTGTTTTGATTAAAATTGCGGTGACCTGTAGAAATGACGGAGGATCGAACATAACCTTAAAATTGAAAAATTGCGCATGCGCGGATGAATTTTTGAAAATAATCCCTTCTATACTTTTGGACCACAAATATTTTTTACTTAAAGTGTACTAAAAGACGAAACTATCATTTTTTGAATCGTTGCAAATAGTTGAGATGGAAGCTCTGTAGAATTTTTTGAAAGTGGCTCATTCGCAGCCAATGTTGAACATTCAAAGTATTCTAGAGGGCGCCACAACCATAAAAAGAAGTGAAAATTTCTTTGGAGGATTTTCTCGATATGTACTTTCACGTAAAAAATTAGCAAGAAGTTTTGTGAACCACGTACGCATGGATTTTTAAAAAAGTAATGAATGCCTATATATATATTGTGCACAATTTAGTATTCGTCGAATATAGATATTCTTATATTAAATATTACAACAGACACTCAGTTCTACAAGGTTTATTAGAGTTTAAAAGTGGAATGGGGGTTGATGAACGGAGCGAGCAGAGGGGAACCCCCCTAGTGTATATATATATATATATATATATATATATATATATATATACACACACACACACTAGGGGGGTTCCCCTCTGCTCGCTCCGTTCATCAACCCCCATTCCACTTTTAAACTCTAATAAACCTTGTAGAACTGAGTGTCTGTTGTAATATTTAATATAAGAATATCTATATTCGACGAATACTAAATTGTGCACAATTATAATGTGCATAAACTGTGGAGGAGGTGAATGGGATGTGGAGGGGATATGGAGGGGACGTGGAGGGGATGTGCAGGGGATATGGAGGGCATGTAAAGGCCAATGTGGAAGTAATGCATTAAAAATGCAGAAAATGTGGAAGGGATGTGGAGAGGGTGAAGGGGCAAATAAATAAAAAAAGATAACCTAGTTTTTGAAATAATTTAATGTAATTATGTGGAGGGTATGTGGAGGACGGTAGAGGGGTGTGGATGGGAATGAGGAAAGTTATGTGGAGGGGCGTCGATGGGGGTAGAGGGGCAAATAAGTAAAAAAATAACGTATTTTTTAAAACAATTTAACGTTATTATGTGCAGGGGATGTGGTAGGCATGTGGAGGGATGTGGAGGGTGGTGGAGTTTCTTGATAATGCTTACGATTATATAATAGAGGAAGATATATGATATTATTAACAGTTTACTGTCTATAATGTGGTGCATCAAGAACACAATTGATAGGTCCAAGAAGAATTGGGAGTATAAGAGAGTGAAGATAGTATAGCTGAGTAAAGCGTGGATGGCGATGGTAGATGTGCAAGGGATGGGAATAGAAATTATTGTGAAATAAACGTATGAGATACATCGATATATATATATATATATATATATATATATATATATATATATATATATATATATGTCTTTCTGATTTTCTGGATCACACTCTGCAATTAAGTCTATGTTTCAAAAAATCAAAATAGATTTAAAATCAGTACAAGATCTTCGAGATACATTTAAGGTTCTCGAACGCAAACGTGAAATGTACAAGTTTAATTTTGTTACCATTATTTATTAAGTTGTAGAAATTGCAAAAGATACCGGTTGTGATATAAAAAGTCCTTTTATAAGAAAAACGGTGAAGGAAAGTTATTCTTTCGAAGGCCTGATAAGTTACTGTAGACAGACAATATATATTCCTATCTTAGAAAATGCAAATAAGATCAGTTGTACAATCTTTCGATCCTATTTCCAGACTCTATAACATTTAAGAATGATAAAATATTAAAAGCAGATTAAGATCTGAATTGAATATGTGGCAGGTAAAATGGGAAAATGACAAATACGTCGAGTATAGTGCCTTAATATTAGTGACACTTTTATTTTAATCTTCTGTAAATATTGGTTACATTACCTGTTAGTGTCGTTAGCGCCAAAAGATCCTTTTCAGCTTTGAGAATACTGAAAAGTTGGTTAAGATCAACGATGTCAGAAGACAGACTCATAGGACTTACATTATTGTGCATACATTATGATATAATTTTAGATGTAGACGTTATTCTAGTTCGTTTTTCAAAAACTCGTAAGCACTGCATAGAATTTACCATTTAAGTGATTTTGAAAAAATTAAACGATGTTTTATGATATGTAAATAGATAAACTCTATACTCATATGTTATAGATATAAATTTAATAAAATTACTTTCAAAACACATTATTAATGTTTTATTTATTTACTTTTCAAAGCTATAAATGTAAAAAATGTTTGTATCATTTGTTATATTTATTCTGCCTCCGTGTACATATATTAAGGGCAGGGTAGGGTTTTGCACTTACGAAAAATCGATTTCTTTTTTTTGCTTTTTCTTATAGTATAACATCTTAAGAATGTTGTCCCAAAATTTCAAATCGATCGGAGCAAAACTCTAGAAGTTATAGTCCTTTTAGTCCCCTATCCTCGAAGTATAATCGCAGCAGCTGCAGGCGCTCGAAAACGAAGCGCGCAGCAGCTGCAGGCGCTCGAAAACAAAGCGCGCAGCTGAGGAGCAGGTATACAGTTTATTCTCTCTGTGATCATTCTGTTCCGATTTCATGTTTTGAAAAGGCCGTATTTAGTAAGGAGAAGCAGTTGAAGCCTTATATACATGCTATATACGTGTTTATATTTCGAAAAGAAAGAGAAGCGTCAGATGACCGTTGAACCTTCGTTCGATCGCGTGCCACGCAGTGACTTTATAATAGTGCTCGTGAAATTGTTTCTTTAATTATAAAATGCCGAGAAATTCAAAAGCTTCACGAGAGGAGCGGAGTAGCTCAAGAATTTATTTGAGTAGACCGAGAAAAAGGCCTAACCCAATGGACAAATCCGACGATACAGTTACGACTAAGAGCGCGTCATCTAAAAAAATTAACTTGAATACGAGTGACAGTGTAGCAGAAGATACTGAAAAACATTTCAGAATTATTGATTTTTTACAAGTATTTTCTTAAATTTCAAGTGTAGTTAAGTGTGCTGAATGCGATGGAAAAGTTGTGTTTCAATGTTGTAAAAAAGAAGGTCTTGGTTTTGAGATACAAGTGAAGTGCTCCAATTGCAATCCACGCTACATACCGTCGAGTGAAAAAATTGGTCACCGCTACGAGATTAACACTCGATTTGCCTTTACAATGCTTGCATTAGGTTTAGGCCTAGCAGGGTGTAATAAATTCTGCGGCTTAATGGACATTTCAAGTCACTTTTTATCCAAAACATCTTACTTAAGTAATATATCCATGATCGCAACTTCTGTACAAACTACTGCTGAAAAGTTTCTCCTTTCCGCTGCACAAGAAGAAATAAAAATAACGAAGGAAAATTCAGAATCTGATGTTTTGACCGTTTCGGGAGATGGGACCTGGCATAATCAAGGTTTCAGCTCTTTATATGGTGTAACTTCGTTGATAGGCTACTGGACTGGCAAGGTAATTGATATTTAAACTAGCAGTTTATATTGTCAACAGTGCAAATTATGGGAAAAAAAGTTAAATACGGCTGAGTTTGAAGAATGGCATGAAGAGCATGTAAATAACGGTGAATGCCAAGCCAACCGCGCGGGTCCATTAGGAAATATGGAAGTGGGAGCAGTAATAGACATGTTCAGCCGCTCCGAAGAGAAGTATGGAGCAAATATTGGTAATTATGTTGGAGACGGAGATAGTAAGACGTTCGGTAATTTAGTCAAAGCACAGCCATATGGTAAAGATTTTGTTATTAGTAAAAAGGAGTGCATCGGACACGTGCAAAAAAGAATGGGGAAACGTTTGCGTGACCTTGTTAAAAATACTGTTGAAGAAACAGTCGTAAAAACAGGAAAAAGCGCTGGTAAAAAAACGTAGGAGCAAAGTCCTTGGCGGTAAGGGAAAACTCACCGGAAAAATGATCGACAATTTAAGTAGATACTATGGAGCAGCTATAAGACACAATTGCGATTCGGTGCAAAAAACGAAAGATACCATCTGGACTACCTACTACCATCAGCAGTCGACAGACGAAAATCCTCATCATGAAAAGTGTCCGAGCGGCGAGACTTCGTGGTGTCCTTATAAAAAAGCTTTGGCCACAACGGGGGTAGAAAACTTTAAGCATGCATACTCTCCACTTCCACAAGACGTTATTAAAGCTCTAAAACCAATCTACGAAGAGTTGAGCAAGGACGAACTCTTAGAAAGATGTGTCGGAGGTTTTACCCAAAACGCCAATGAGAGTCTTAACCAGTTGATTTGGAAAGTTGCACCGAAAAAGTTACCTGGTAGCAAACAACTCGTAGAACTGGCATCGTATATAGCTGCAAGTACGTTCAATGAAGGCACAGGTGCTTTACTTACCTTTTTGTCCGATATGGGTATCAGCGTTGGACCAAGCGCGCACGATTATGCAAGATTGGAAGATAACTGTCGGATAAGTAAGGCAGAGTTTCAAGCTGAACAGCAGACTAAAGAGGCCAGGATTTTGCGTAGATTGCAAAAAAAAGAAGCTGAGGATAACAATGTTGCAGCAGGAAATGTCCTTTATGGAGCTGGAATCGATGACTCGGTGTAAGTTAAAAAAAAAAGTTTTTTCTTTTACTTTTTCATACTTAAAAACTTTAAACGCGTTTTTCTCGAAACCACTTTTCCAAAGTCCGTGATCATTGTTATTTCAGAACCGTTTAACCAATTTACACCAAATTTGGTATACAGTTTCTAGGTATAATAAACCTCCCCCCAACGGTTCGTATGAAATTTTTTTTGTACATTAAGGGTGTTTGTCACCCCCAAAATGACGAAAATTTTAGTTAAAAATCGCATCTTTTGATTTAAACTGCTATAAAACGTATAAAAATGAAAAAAAAAATACATTTGGAAACCGTTGGGGGGAGGATTTAGTAATGTTTTATTTAAATTTTACCGAAATTTTGGTTACAGGTAATTTTAACCGAGATACAGTGATCACCGCAAATCATCTTTTTCAAAAGGCGTTTTGGGAAATGCTCCGTCACCGGCTTATTTGCCGACATAATTGCATGAAAAAATTTGAGAATGTTGTTGAAATGATGCTTAAAAGTGTACAAAAGGTTTGAATAAATTTGGTCAAGTTCTCTAAAAAAAATTCGCAAAAAAAGTGTTTTTTTTTAGCATTAAAACCCTACCCTCCCCTTAATGGACAAATATATAAATAAATAGACACATAGACACCACACACATACACGCATACACACACACACACACACACACACACACACGCACGCACGCACGCACGCACGCACGCACGCACGCACGCACGCACGCACGCACGCACGCACGCACGCACGCACGCACGCACGCACGCACGCACGCACGCACGCACGCACGCACGCACGCACGCACGCACGCACGCACACACACACACACACACACACACACACACACACACACACATATATTTATATATTATGGTGGAGCAAAAAATTGTTTGGAGTGAAACAAACGTAGCACCCCCCCCCCCCCCAAAAAAAAGCTAGTACCAGATGTCAATACTAACGCCTATATATTTCATGAAGATCAGTCAAGATGTCAAGGTAGCATCAAGTCACACGATAGAGAAAAATGTTTAAGTCAAAAGTTTTAGCGGACAGAGGGGGCATCGAATAGTGACCTTCACATTGACCTTGACCTTCAAGGTAATGGAATGTCAACTTAAAAATTTTTAATCGATGTTCCTATTTTTCACCGAGGATATTGAAAGGATAAGAATTTGCCTTTCGGTGTTTCGGCTAATATTTTGCACAGATATTAGGCATCACTAAAAACTATTTTAAAAAAATTTTCAGCTCTTAAGACTCGTTATGGTTATGTACGGACTATAATGTTTTTTTCAGTTTTTGATTTCTTCTCGGACATTTTACAGTAATTTAAGAAAAAAATCAAGTTAGTAAGCTATATTAAAATATATAAAATAAAATTTTTTCGGAACAGACAGGTCAAAGTTTGTTTTTTTGAACCACGAATACAACCCTCTTACACCATACCTGCGAAGCCAGGTGCGTAGCGGAGCAGACAGGCAGAAGTTCGTTTTTTTAACAAACAATACAACCCCATCACCCCACACAAATCCTACGGGTTAAAGAGCCAGTCTATCTCGAGTCGCTTTTTATGAAAAACAAATCGAAGCGTCCTGTAAAGGGTGATGCAAAAGAACTCTCAGTAACACACATGCGCACTGAAACAGGACGAAGATCTTTCCAAGTACAATGTGCGCATTTGTGGAATTCACTCCCTCTTGCCATTCGTACGCTACAATCATTAATGGCCTTTAACCCATTTCTTCCCAAGCGGCCATTTTATAGTCGATTGGTTTTATGCCTAAAAAGTTGTCGAAAAAAAAATAATAACCAATAGCACTTTTCTGAAGTAAAATTGTCCGCTCTTTCCAATTCTGAAGTCAGAATTTTGAAATTTCCGTTGAAAAATTTCAAAATGGCGGTTTGAATTTGATGAAAAATCAGAAATACATTTTTTAATATTTTGACATGCTTGTTTAGAATAAAACCGGTTCAACGAAGATCTTGATATGGATTCATGTTGCAAATGATATTATTGTTCAAACATTTAATGTTTCCAAATTTTTCAGAAAAATTTTCCAAGATGGCGCCTGTGACATCATGAAATAATCGGAAACTTCATATTTTTTTCAAAAATTTTCTAATTTATACCAAACTTTGAATACTGACATTCCCGAGGTCGCTGATGATGAATCTAACATCGAATTTGAAAAATTCAAGATTGCGGATTCAATATGGCGGACATTTTTTTCAAATGTCAACCGAATTGGATTCTATTTTGTATATTTACTTTTGAAATAATGGTTGAAGAAATTATTCATTTTTTTCAATGTGGTAAGGGTCGATTCAACTTGAACGTAATATATTCCTCACATTCTTTACAATAAATATTTGTACGTTTTTTGCAATGATTGAAAGCTTTACAAATTCTTTGTGATGATTTTGTGGATTTCTCGTGGATGATGGATTCGTCTAAAACAAGTATCGCAAAAATGTTTTTTGCACTCAAAGCAATAAAATACCGTTCTTAGGCTACACTTTATACAAACTCTTCTACGATCAGGTATTGCAAGTTTCAAATACTTTGATAACTTCTCTGTAGATGGCTCTAAATAAGAATTCGCAACACTTTCTGCGAAATCTTTACTGGGCATTTTCTTTTCATTCACCATATGTTATAGAGTTATAGAGATTATTGGGCAACAGATGAAATATTGCACTCTGATATTGTTTCAAATACGATGAGTAGAAATTATTTTGAAAAAATCAAGTCTAATTTGAAAACTTCAAAAAATTCGGATAAGATTGATAGTGACAAAGTTTGGAAAGTACGTGTACTGTTAAATGTTTTTAGAAAAAATATAAAACAATTTGGATTATTTTGCTCATCATTGTCAATTGATGAAATGATGATTAAATTTTTTGGTCAGACCCTTCCAAAACAATTCATCAAAGACAAACCACTACGTTTTGGAATAAAACTATGGTCCCTCTGCACTTCAAATGGATTTGTTTTAAAATTAATTATTTATTGTGGAAAGAATGATGGTATAAATGATACAAAATTTTCTAAATACAGGAACGGTTAGAGATGATCGTGTATTCACAAATTATATGTTTCCTAAAGTTTTGGAGATTGCAAATAAAAAGTAAAAAAAAAACGATAAATCCTGAAAAAGAAAAATTGATGAACAAACATAAAATGGATAAAAATAAAGCCGTAAAAGGTTTCTATGTAGTAAGTCATGAGGAAAATAGTGGTATAAATTATATAGAGTAATGGATTCAAAACCAGTGTCTATATTATCTACGGCTCTTGGCCTTACTCCTACAATTTCAATGGAAATATTTGATAAAACAGCTAAAGGTAGAGTACCAATTCAATTTCCTGGAGCGTTCAAGATGTATAATAAGTTTATGGGTGGGGTTGTCCTTCATGACCAATACTGCAGACATGAGAACGAATATTGGTTCAAAGAAATGGACATGGGTTGCTTTGTGCAGGTTGATTCAATCTTCGTTGACGAATGCTTTGATTTTGTACAATATGGTGAATGAAAAGAAAATGCCCAGTAAAGATTTCGCAGAAAGTGTTGCGAATTCTTATTTAGAGCCATCTACAGAGAAGTTATCAAAGCATTTGAAACTTGCAATACCTGATCGTAGAAGAGTTTGTATAAAGTGTAGCCTAAGAACGATATTTTATTGCTTTGAGTGCAAATCCGTCATATCCACGAGAAATCCACAAAATAATCACAAAGAATTTGTAAAGCTTACAATCATTGCAAAAACGTACAAATATTTATTGTAAAGAATGTGAGGAATATATTATGTTCAAGTTGAATCGACCCTTACCACACTAAAAAAAATGAATAATTTCTACAACCATTATTTCAAAAGTAAATATACAAAATTGAATCCAATTCGGTTGACATTTGAAAAAATGTCGGCCATTTTGGATTCGCCATGTAGAATTTTTCAAATCTGATTTCAGATTCGTTATCAGCGACCCTGAAAACCCTCGTATATCAAATTTGGGCCAAATCGATTCATCATCAGCGACCTCGGGAACGTCAGTATTCAAGATTTTGTATAAATTAGAAAATTTTTGAAAAAAATATGAAGTTTCCGATTATTTCATGATGTCACAGGCGTCATTTTGGCGTATAAAAATGGGTAAGTAAGTTGTAGTCGTATAATATATAGTCACGTATGACGTGAGGTATACCTAGTCAGCCGAAATACAACTCGAGGCAATATGAAAACTAAAGTGTAGGGGCCTGCGGCGGCTCAGTCGGTAGAGTGTCGGATTCCCACGCCGGTGACCCGGGTTCGAATCCTAGTCTCTGCCGATTGATACAAGCACCTCTGTAAAAATTACATGTGCTTTGTTTACAAACACACCGCAGACCCCCGTCGTCGATTAGCACCACATGGAAGCACAAACATGGCGACGTTAAATAATAATAAAAAAAAAAAAAAAAAAAAAACTAAAGTGTAAGGAAATAACCAGTGCAACCGTGGCGTAGTGGATAAACGTCTGCTTTCGGTTCGTGAAGTCCCGGGATCGAATCCAACCTCGAGTATAAAAACATGTCCGCTTTTTTACTATCAAATACGAGAATTATTAACTCGTAACAATATATTTTTGTCTACTCTAACAAACTTATTTCTCTGATTAAAAGAAAATTTTGTTTGATTTTAATTGAGTTATTGTTATTGTTAAGGGAGGATTTTCATGTAAATCGCAAAAAGAAAGAGTAAGTTTAGGGATTTGTGCTGAAAAGACAATTTTTTAAAACTTTTTAGATATATTTGTACACATTTTAAGAAGCAGAAACAAAATTCTTTATTACAAAATGGTCGTTTATATTCCAGAGATAACTAGATATCGATCTGTGGGCTTGGTGCAGGAGTTACAAAACGGTGTTGGTTTCAGTATCTGTTGTGCTCAATTATAACAAAATAATCAAAAAGATTTTTATTAGAGGGTGAAAAAATCGGCTTTATGAGCCAATTTGCATACATATATTAACAACGTTTCGACGACATATTTTTCGAACTCTTCAGGCTAAAATCATTTATTTATACAAGAAACATATAATAACATTCTTCATGAAGTATATAATACATGTCAATATTTATATTACCTGATTAACATATCTCTTAGGATGTCACATTCTTAGCGATATTCGTGTCGCTTGAGTGTATTTATCTATAATTTTATCGTCTGTTGTCCATATTTATTTATAATGTTGTTGAAAAATGAATTGTCGCTATTCTTATTATTCACTAGAAAGTATCCATTCATACACTCTTGTGGGGAATTTCTCAATTCAGCCCTCATATAATTCCTTTGATTGTTGACTCTATCGATTATACATGGAAAAAAATAGCCGGCTATTCCTACAAGAAAGAACGTGGATACTTCAGGCAGAGTCATGTTAATTCTCCAAATAGTGTCGCTTGTATCGTTCCCATGCGTGATCTTGGATACTCTACATACTCGGTTTGGAATTTTACCAAGCCAGCGGCTTGGAGACTCGCGCCTGCTTACGTCCACGTAACCTCATATTTCGATAATATATTTCAGATATATATAACTATATATTAGTTGAAAAACAATTTACTTGTTCGCTTTCATATAATTATCATATTTTAAAGTCAATTTTATTGATATTTTTCTTCGCTTTCAAAGAAATTTAAGCAAATACACGTGTGCGATGAAAACCGAACCTGTAAGATTAACAAGAATCAACATGTTGCGTACTCAAATTACAGTCATGTAAATATTACGAGATATTTCTTTCCGTGTAGATACATTATAGATAAATACACTCAAGCGACGTTTGAATAACGCTAAGAATGTGACGTTCTAGTCCAGTAAATGAATGCCTGAAATCCCCTTTTTCCTCGCCATTTCTGCAATGTGGATATTTAGTATCTTCAGACCATTAGGAACTTTCTTTTCCTTTACAAAAAGTTCAAAAATATGCCGGGGGGGGGGGGCAGCAAATGAACCATTTTTTGGCCCTTTTCTCCAAAACGGTGAATGATAAACAAAAACGGTTTGCATCACGTTATTCAGAAGACACTAATGCATACAAAAACACCATTAATTAATTTTTAATGAGTGAGAAATAAATAACTAGAGTGATTTTTATATTTATGCACCGCCAGTATATCTATATACATCAGCAGAAACTGTAGCGTCCGAGCGAGTCGTTGAAGTAGACGTACCACGTGACTCTGCGCCGACGCGACTGCGCTACGCGTGCATAGACGCACGCAAATGCGAGCGAGAGAGCAGGTATCCGCTTCTTTTCCAAACGTATTCATCCTTTTATTTTCACAGGAAAATCGTTTTGAAATACTAATATTTGTATATTCCTTCAGGGGACATACACCTCTAAATTTCACATTAATTGATAATACATTTTAAGCCCGAGTAAAAATGATTTATATATAATTATATATAAAATTATAATACGAGGGTAGTTCAATAAGTCTTTAGAATGACCAACAGATGGCGCGCGAATCGCTCCAAATCATCTGTTTTCAGTCAGCACCACTCCCGACTAGATATATGGTGCAGTCACAGTCCACATCTTCTGAATTTACATGTTTTTATAACCAATTGAAAAAAAAAAATTGCTTGTTAAGAAAAATGGAAAAAAACGAGTTCAGAGCGGTAATTAAACATTTTCCTTTAAAGGGTTTAACTCCATATGAGATAAAAAATGAATTAGACTCAGTTCATGGCACATCTGCCCCTGCCTTAGCAACGGTTTATAACTGGGTAAATGAATTTAAGCGTGGTCGTACATCAATAAGTGACAAACCACGTTCAGGAAGGCCCGTAGAAGCAACTACTCCCGAAATCATCAATAAAATCCACGATATGGTGTTGAAGGATAGAAGATTAAAAGTGCGTGAGTTAGCTGAGGCCACAAGGATATCTATAGGTGCAGTTGTTTCAATTCTACATGAAAAATTAGGCATGAAAAAGCTATCGGCAAGATGGGTGCCGCGTTTGCTCTCAGCTGAGAATAAACGCAATAGAGTGGTCGCCTCTGAGGCTCTTTTGGCGCGCATAAGTCGGAATCCTGAGGAATTTTTTCGTCGATTTGTGACTGTGGATGAAACATGGATACACCACTACACTCCTGAGACAAAGGAACAATCCAAACAGTGGATTTCCACAGGCGAACCAGCTCCAAAGAAGGCAAAGACCGTAAAGTCAGCTGGTAAGGTTATGGCTACAGTTTTTTGGGATGCACGTGGAATTATACTTATTGACTACTTGGAAAAGGGTAAAACAATTACTGGTGAGTATTATGCATCATTATTAGAGCAGCTGAAAGAAGAAATTAAAAAAAAACGACCACATTTGGCGAGAAAAAAAATTCTCTTTCATCACGACAACGCCCGAGTTCACACATGCTTCGTTTCAATGGCTAAAATTGAAGAACTAAAATTCGAATTGGTCGAACACCCACCGTATTCACCAGATTTAGCCCCCAGTGACTTTTTCTTATTTCCAAACTTGAAAAAATGGCTCGGTGGACAGAGATTTACGGACAACGAAGACGTCATTGCCTCTGTAAGTGCTTATTTTGAGGAACTTCCGAAAACGCACTTTTCTGAAGGATTAAAAAAACTTAAATAGCGATTGACCAAGTGTATAGAGCTCCAAGGAGATTATGTTGAAAAATAAAAAAAAATTTACCCAAAAAAAATTGTTTTTATACTTTATTCTAAAGACTTATTGAACTACCCTCGTATATAGTAATATATAATTATATATAAAATTATAATATATAGTAATATATAATTATATATAAAATCATAATATATAGTTATATATAATATATATGATTCTATATAATTACACTAGTAGAAAAACATTTTTGTGCTAAACTATGCTAAAGTTTGCCCTGGTGCGTCATAATATGTCAAAGTTTGTCAGAGTTTGCTACAATACGCCAAATGTCGACAAACCGTGTCCAATTGGCCGTTTTGGCACGCGTATGTTAATTTATGGCACCTTGGGCAAAGTTTGGCAAAGTCTGATAAACTTTGAAAGTGTATTTTTTTCGATAAACTAAGGCATAATTTAGCATACTCTGGCAACTTTTGACATAATGACAAACTTTGGCATACTCTAACAACTTTTGGCATAATATGGCAAACTTTGGCATAACATGGCAAACTTTGGCATAATGTGGCAAACTTTGGCATAATATGGCAAACTTTGGCATATTCCGGAAAATTTCAGCAAGCTCTGGCAAACTTTGGCATAATGTTCCAACTATGCCTTACTGTGCCGGCATAAAACTGCACTAGAATATATTTTAATGTGAAAATCGGTTATGTCACAGTTTGACGAAATTTGCTAAAGTTTGCCAAAAGTGTGGCCTAATTTACAATATGTGTGTAAAAACGGTCAATTGGACACGGTTTGTCGAGTTTTGGTGTACTCTGACAAACTCTGGCAATCTTTGGAAAACTTTGACACAAAAACCATTTCCACTAGGGTATATATATATATATGCATATATAATTATATATGATTATACATAGTTATATATAAGTATTGTCTCTATATAACTATATATAATTATATATAATTATATAAAAATCATTTTTAATCAGGAGGTAAAAATAAGTCACTTCTCATATAACACCTGTTCTTTTTCGGTAAATTTGAATATTTTATCAAGATACAAGGAAAACATTTTAAAAATTTATTTTTTTGGTCTTAGGTCTCTTCGATTGGTTATAATGAAAACCTCTATATTTCTTGGGCTACCGCAAGGTTTTTAGAGCCAACATGAAATATAAATTAAAAAGAGAAACTCAATAATATAATATTCATATCATATCCACATATATTTTGAACATAATAAGACCTTGAAAACACCAATTCGATCGTGTTGGTTGTCAAACCCTTGCGGAGCCCAAGAAATATAGAGATTTCTATTATGGACAATCAAAGAGACCTAAGGACTATACAAAATTTCTTTTTAATTTTTTCCATTCTATTTTGATAAAATGTATTAACAATTAATTTAAAATTTAAAGATGTATGCATAACTTATTTATTCTAACTTGGTAATTGCATAGATGTTTTAAATGATAATTATTTATTAAAGAACGTACTCTAAAAAATGAATTTTCTGAATTATTTAATTGAGTAATTATCTGATTTGCTTATTAGTTTGTTTTTTAGAAGGATTTAATACTTTTAAACGAAATTGTAAATCGCAATCAAATTAGAATGAGTTAGGATATAATGAATAGTTTTTATTCATAATAAATTACAAAGATTGGTGTAGGAAAATATACAAGTCTTCAATTTTGTTATAAAAAAATCAGGAAATCTAAAAAGCATATTAATGTTCATTTATGCCCATCTGAACGAAAATGGATACTTTTTTCCCTGAAAAGCGAGACCAAAAGTACACTTTTTGACTTCACTAGAAACTAGTCTAAACTCCTTTATTTCACCAATATTCTACCAATAACCCTGATTTTCCATTGTCTTTTAACAACATTGTCTTTTAACAGTCCATTAGTCCCGCATTCCAAGTCAAAAAGTGGCCATAGATGAGATGAGCATAAAGTACTATATGTAACTCGAGAAAAAAGTCGATTTTTCCCTCGGGTGATACTGCCCTCGCTTCGCTTCGCTCGCTCGGGCAGTAAACTAACCCGCGGGTAAAATATTCGACTTTTTGCCCTTGTTACATAATGTACTATTTATGTATTATTACCAAAGAAAATCAGTACTGATTGCATCAGTCACAATAGTTTTTAATATTAATCTAATATTCTAATAAATCTTCAACTTTATAACTAGTAGATATGTGTAATTTAGTCTATTTGAAGAACATAAGATGATTTTTAAAATTTCAATTGTACGTTGAAGTGCCTTGCCTCTAACTATTATTATTACGCAGCGAAGTTCACGTCGATCAATGAAACAGACAAAAGCGCGAAGTTTGATTTTATATAACCTAAAATTGTAGTTTTAAATTTGTAAACTATTTTTTTCAACATTGTAATTATACATGCCTATGAAATATCATTCAACACAATGTATAAGTATGTGAAGTCACCGATGATGGTGTCTCCTCCGTGGCTTTTTGAATAAATATGTCTACCTGCATAGTGTCCTCGAATACGGCGTGTAAATTAAGCGGGGCTCTCGGAGACAAGGTCCAGGTGTTACGCATGAGAAAAATTAAGTATAGATTATTTGCTACGAAGACGACGAACGAAGAAGACGACGTCTTACGCATTGGTAAAAATGAAGTCTAAATTGTGCGCTCTGAGGCTTTTGATGTCTAGGTGAACATTCTCTTCGTGTAAAGCGTGTGTACGACCCGGGCGTTTAAGAGAAAATGTCCAGGTGTTACGCACGGATAAAAATGAAGTCTACATAGTACGCTTTGTGGTTTTTCAAGATTAGGTGGACATTCTCTGAGAGTGAGGTGAGTATACTCCAGGTGCTCTCGGAGATGAGGTCCATGTGTTAAGCGCGGAGAAAAATGATTCTAGATAGTGCGCTTCGGAGCTGTTGATGTTTACCCGGGCCTCTCGGAGAATATGTGCAGATGTTATTCACGGAGAAAAACGAAGTCTATATAGCGCGCTTCGGGGCTTTTAATGTTTACATTGACATTCTCTTCGAGTGAACCGTGTATGCCTCCAGTTGCTCTCGGAGACTAGGTCCTGGTGTTAAACACCAGTAAAAATCACTTATTCTAATTTGATTGCGATTTACAATTTCGTTAAAAAGTATTAAATCCTACTAAAAAACAAATTAATAAGAAAATCGGATAATAATCTCTATTAAAAAATTGAGATAATACGTTTTACAGAGCACGTTCTTTAATAAATAATTACCATTTAAAACATTTATGTAATTACTAAGTTAGAATAAATAAGTTACGCATGCATCTTTAAATTTTAAATCAATTATTAATACATTTTAACGTAAAAAGGAGTGTCTCGTCATATATTATTTATTTTTTGCTGTAAAATTGAATATTTTATCAAAATGTAATGGAAAAATAAAGAAAATAAATTTTGTATGGTCGTTAGGTCTCTTTGATTGTCCATAATAGAACTCTCTATATTTCTTGGGCTTCGCAAGGGTTTGACAGCCAACATGATCGAATTGGCATTTTCAAGGTTTTGTTATGTTCAACATACATGTGGTTATGATATAAATGTGAGAATTTGTATATAAAAATTATTCAGCTTCTCTTTTTAATTCATATTTCATATTGCCCAAAAAATATAGAAGTTTTCATTATAACCAATCAAAGAGACCTAAAAACCACAACAAAAAACAATTTTAAAAATGTTTTCCCTTTATATTTTGATAAAATATTCAAATTTACCGAAAAAGAACAGGTATTATATAAGAAATGACTCATTTTTACCTTAAAATGTATTATTAATTAATTTAAAATTTAAAGGTGTATCTATCTGTTCCCTTAATAAATATACGTATATTGGTATTTCAAAACAATTTTTCTATGCAAATAACACGACGAATACATTTGAAAAAGAAGCAGATATCTGCTCTCTGGCTCGCACTTACGTGCGTCTATGCACGCGCAGCGCAGTCGCGTCGGCACAGAGTCACGTGGTACGTCTACCGCAACGACTCTCTCGGACGCTACAGTTGCTGCTCATGTATATAGATATACTGACGGTACGTAAATATAAAAATCACTCCAGTTATTAATTTTTCACTCATCAAAAATTAATTAATGGTACTGTTTTATGCATTAGTGTCTTCTGAATAACGTGTTGCAAACCGTTTTTGCCTATCGGTCACCGTTTCGGAGAAAAGGGCAAAAAAATGTTTGTTTACTGTTTTCAGCCCCCCCTCCTCCCCCCTCTTCCCTCGACACATTTTTCAACTTTCTTCTATAGGAATAAAGATACTAAATATCCAGATTGCAGAAATGGCAGGGAAAAAGTGGATGTCAGACCTTCGTTTACTGGACTAGTTCGAAGAGATATGTTAATCAGGTAATATAAATATTGACATGTATATATACTTTATGAAGAATGTTATTATATGTTTCTTGTATGAATAAATGATTTTAACCCGAAGAGGACATCAATTATGTCGTCGAAAATTTGCTAATATATAAATAGTTGCTTTATATACCTATAAATTGGCTCATTAAATCAATTATTTCGACCTGAAAATACGCTGTCGGTGAACCCCTAAAAGAAGGAACAACTACACAATTTAGAAAGATGACGGACGCCTTATTAAAAAATGAGATTTCTTTTTAAAAATATTTTGTTTATTTTTAGAGGTTTATCGACGGCGTAATTGCATGCATGCAATGAGAATCTTTTTGTTTCTTTTTATTTTAGTTGAGTGCATATGAGACTAGAGTTTACACTGATTTTCAAAGCGATTTTCACAAGACCACAGCGAAAACCACTAATTTCTTAATCATAGGCGACCATTTTTTAACACAAATTTTTTTTGTATTTGTCATAATATGCACAAACGCACTCAAAAAGTTTAGAAAATATTAGTTATACTAGGTCTTAAAAAAATCTCTAAACTTACCCCATTCTTATACTACACTCTACATGATTCCCCCTTAAAATAGCTTAGCTGGAGATTGTTACATGTAACATATATATGTTCACAATGAGTTTTTCTAATTCTAACATAACAATTTGTACGAGCGTACTCATATTTACATTCAAATTCAACGATTCTAATTCTTTCAAAACACTTGGCACTTTATTACCGATAAATAATATATTGTATTAGAGCTTCATAATGTACAATTCCAAATTTATATTAATATACAAAAAAGAAGAAAATTAATTGCTATCTGTTAAATTAAACAGTTTTGTTATTAAAAAGTTTTTAAATTATTGAAGGATATATATCAAGATTTAATTGATCTATACTTTTTTGTTCTATTTCAGGTTTTAGTTATAATAAATAACAGTTAATACCGTCACAGACCCAATTCTTAATCACTTTAAAATAGTTGTGATATTCTTATGATTTTATAATCAAAATTATTACATAAAAATAAAAAATAAAATTGTGAATTAAGTATTATTGTTTTTACTTTGATTTGACTCAAGTTTCATTACAGAAACTTGAATACATAATGATTAAATACGGTTTGGAAAAATAAACCCGTGGGAGCAATTGTTGATCACTAATTCCGCCGGGCAGCAATTATTGATCATCTATGAACTCAATTGAGACTTTGCGTGGATTCTCTGTATTTGATATCTTAATACTTTAGGCAAAAAAAATTAGGTCGTATTTTTTATTTTTTCAATTTGACAAAAATTAATGTAAATACAGCGAGTTCAAATTCGCTTGACGTCACCGAGGTATAGAATTTGTGTACCACGGTGACGTCATGTAACATTGGAGTATATCTATATATATATAGAAAATACAGAAACTTTAAATGACCGTAACTGAATAAATATTTAGTTTTATGAAAAAAGTTTTATGATTCGCGTTAAAAATTAGCATTATATTTTTTTTGCAAAATCCCAATTTTTTATCAGAGTAACATATCAATGATTTAAAATATCAGAAATAGTGTATTAAACACATTTTTATTATTCATGCAATTAATAAAGTATTAGAAAAATATAACAGGTATTTATTAATATATACACAGATTGGAAAAGTATAATACGTACGATAATTAATCAACCCGTATACGCGACTTTTTGAAATGCAGGAGAAATACTAAAAAAATATATTTTTCATAGAATTTAATTAGAAACTCAATATAACGTTTTTTATCTGCATGGCAGCTAGATTATATAAAATATTGTATAATTATAAATTAATAAAGTATTTAATGTTTTAAGATAACTTTAATATGATAATCTCAAAATATTATATCGAAAATATGCTAATAATGACCTACTAAAAATAAATCGCGCGACGGGACCATCCGGATGATAAAACCCAAATGGATATTCACACCTCTAAATTTTGCATTTTTAATAGTGTCTTTTCATATCAAAATTATTTACAGATTAATCGTGTCGGAAAAAGTTCGATAATATCACGTGCCTAATCGCGCTATATTGATCAATATCGCGCGATGAATAGCACGACGAATCACGCGATTGATACTACCAATTACTTAATTTATGAAATTATTTTTTATCTTAAAAATACTTATGAAAATATCAATACTTTTAATTTTAGAGAAATAATTAATTATAAAATCTACTTCTGTTTTTTGTTAATAAGCCTATTGTATGGATGATCAGCAACTACGGACGCATTCAAAAGCTGATTTATTTATCCTTTATAATAAATTATATTATTTAACTTTTAATTATATCATAATAAACTGACCAATAATCTTTAATACAGAAAATCAACTTTTATTATTTGTAATCATGAAAATACCTTACTTTATAAAACAGCCTACCTTCTAACACTCGACATTAGCAAGATATCGTAAACTTGCTTGTTGTCGATGATGACGAACTTCGGGATATTTTTTATAAAGATGAGTTTCACACAAACGTTTTAAATGTGACATATCAATTTCTAAACAATACAATTATTACGTGTAATGTTTTTATTATGAATATCCGTCGCCACAATTAATAATAATGATTTATTATACAATGTGATCAACAATTGGTTTATGATTAAGAACTGGGTCTGTGACGGTATTAGAATTAAAATTAATATTCACAATTGAAATAAATTTGAATTTTGTTCATTACATTCTAACTTCAATTTTAAGGACTAAAAATTTACTCTTAATGGAAATTGTGCAGGTTTTTTAGTTCTATTGCTATTTCTGATTAAAGTTCAAACAAAAGCAAATCTCAATAATTTTATTTTATTTACTGATTAATGTCCATGCAAAGTTGTGTCTATTTGCAGTTTATTTTGTTGTTGTTCGAGCTGCCTGAATAGCGTCTGACCATTCCCTGACGTTAGACTGTAGCCTTATAAGACCCTGATATGCGCGCCATTACATACCTTATAAGGACCTTGTCAGGCTCCCGGATAAGGACCACATTAGTTGTTTAGGTAGTCTGAGCTCCATTTTTACTTGGGATGTTGGCGCAGTCGTAAGTGATCTGCCTCTTGTGCCGTAGGCAGAGGTTCAATTTCCAGTCGCAATATTTTTTTTAAATGATTTAAAATCTTAATAAAAAAATTACAGTCTATTATATAAAATTTATAAAATTTTCAATCTATGACCAAATTACGGAACATTCTGGTAAAAGTTTGAGAATTTTCTATAAAATTTACTGAACGATTTCTCTTCTTGTAGATTTTCGTAATTAATAGTCAATAACCGTAAAAATACTCAAAAACACACACCTCTCCTTTTAAATCACATGGGATAAAACGCATGCCTGGCGGCACGAGAATTTCTAAACAAGTCTGGCTGAAACTTTTTGCAAGCATAGATTTTAGGGAGGAAGAATCGATATCTTCTTGGGCATCTGAAAAATGTGTTGAAATAACGGACAACCTAACACATAAGGTGACTGAAAATTCGGTAAAAAAACATGGAATTAAAAATTTAGAGAACATTAGTTTTTTTTTAGTTGAAAGACAAAGATAAATTATTTCTGAATTGAAGCATTATTATTTAATGGTATGAAAAATAAAAGATAAAAATAATCAGAAAGATAGCATAAGAAGAAAAATAAGAAAATAAAGAGAATCACATAAGACTCAACTGTGTTCTTGCTCCAAACCATGAAGCTTAATTTTATTTGCTTCGTGTTGGGCCTTCTTCTTCAACCTGCAGGCTCGTGAGGCCAATTTGTTTTTTTCCTTGCGAGTTTTGGGTCGCACTGGGAAGGGTAACTCGGAGACAGGCGTCATGTCGTTTATGATACGCGATAGCTTGTCAAGTTCCTTGCCAATATTGTGTAGTTTGCGCGGATTTGGAGTCAAATCGTTGCCGTCGCCCTTTCTTGCTTTACCACTGTGTTTAATACCACGTAGAGCGCAATGTGGACTAAACACAGGATCTGTAGCCTCATTTAGGACGTGTGGATTTTCCAGACGAGCTCGGGCTACCAGTCTCTGGCCCTTCGGTCCTTTCGCTTGTACATTGTATTGCCAAAAGTACTTCTCTTTTTTTTGCTTCGCATCCTTCGACGGTGATTCATTGGACAACCGAGCTCCGGTCGCTTGGTCCTCGTTATCACTGGCTCCGGACTCTGCATTAAAAAGTAGTAAACATTTTATCAACTAGCAACCGCAAATAGCTACATTTTTTGCTCGCTCGTCTGACGCGTTTCATCAACTTTATGCGTTTAAACAACTAAACGTACAAAACTTACAAAAGTAAAATCAAAGATATTTTTAATTCAGAATATGATTGAAAACTGTGTAAAAAATTATAAAGCAAAGTTCATATCATGAGTGCGCGTAATATGACCAGGTAATGAATATGGTTACTAAAAAAGATTTATATATGATCATATATAATTAATTTATAATTTTATGCTCAAATATGCTCTTATCTGAGATTTAATAAAATTAAATTATATATGATCATTAGGGTGGTTAAAAAAACGCGAATATTTTGAATATCAAAAGTAACCCTATTAAGAGTTTCTACATGTCAACAAAAATAACTGTCGTGCAAGCTAGGCGCTGTAAAGATGATTTAAAGGTCGCTACTATGATCTAGTAGTTTTGCTTCCTCATAGAGGAAGTTTTGTGATGGTGAAAAAAAGTTGTGTGTGTCTGTATGTGTGTTTGTGTGTGTGTATGAGTGTGCGTGTATGCGTGGGTGTGTGTGTTTGAGTGTGTATGGATGTGGATTAGGGTGGTTAAAAATTCCCAAAACTTTTCAAATATCAAAAGTAAGAGTCAAAAAGTTGGTATTTGTCATAAAAATAAGTTTCTTGTAAGCTTCGTGCTTAACATTAACATTTAAAGGTGACTACCTCGAATTTAAGGTTTTTTAAAGAGCACTTATGCAATTTTTCCGTAAACTCGCGAATAAAATAACTAAAGCTTAATTATTTATGCTAAAAGAAGTTTTAGCAATGGATTATATTACTAGAATTAAAAATCAGTTGCGTCCAAACCGACAAAAATTTTGTTTTCGAGGTAACAGTCATATATGTCAAAATTTTGACTTAAAACCGACTATTTTTGGACATTTTCAATAACCTCAATCTTTGATGATTGTTCAAAAACCACAATTATTTTGAATCTTTGTTTCAAATAGTATCAACAGAAAAATTCACACACCATAGGATACGTATTAGGTACTTGTGCGCAATTTTGCGTGAAAGATGACATAAAAACCTTTAATTTTCGTCGTTGCAGCTTCTCTAAGAATATTCTGATCAGAAGTTATGCTCAATAAAAATAAATGGGAGATTGCAAAATATTGAAGAAAGTTCGGTTCGTATTTGCACTCTCCCATTTACCACCTAATTATTTCTATAAATTTCTAAACAAAATTTTTTAAGGTTTTTACGTCAGCAAACTTTAAAAGATCCCGTTTAAAATGTTAGTATAGCGATACATTACAGAGATTGCTATAACTTCCATATTTTGATATCCTATCGTGTGCCAATTTTTCTGTTGATACTATTTGGAACAAAGATTCAAAATAATTTTGGATTTTGAACAATCATCATAGATTGAGGTTATTAAAATGTCGAAACATAGCCGGTCTTAAGACAAAATTTTGACTTTTGCGACTGTTATCTCGAAGACAACATTTTTTTGCTGGTTATAATGCAACTGATTTTCAATTCTAGTAGTATAATTAATTGCCAAAACTTTTTAAAGGCTTTTGATATTTGAAAACTTTTGGGAATTTTGAACCACCCTAATGTGGATCTTTTATGTTTTTTTTAAGGAATGCTACTCAAATAGTACATTATGTAACAAGGGAATAAAGTCGAGGATTATTCCAGAGGGTGGGTTTATCACAACGCCATTTTTATCGCTTTCACTGCTACCTCCGTACAATTGAAGACTTATTAAAATTATTAGAAGAAATAGTAATGTGTTTACGTAAATTATAATTATAATTTTATTTTAGAATTTTCGTACATATTAATTTGCAAGATTTATTTGTTTTTTAAAGGAAAATAACGTAAGGTGTCATTAATGATTAGGGGGTCAGTAATTGGGTTGATCACCCGACTTGTATTTTAAATACAATTTTTTAAAATACTTTTAATACATTTTTATTTAAAATACTTTTTTTAATACTTTTTAATTACATGTAGGGCAGTGAACCCAGTAGTCGGACACCCCCCAGTAGTCGATCACTTTAACTATTTTTTTAAAATAAACCCGTGATAAAATATCGCTAGGTTAACAATTTTTTAATGATCTATGCCATTTAAACATTTAATTATGACGTTAAAACAGTTCAAGAACCATAAAATAAAAATTGTTTTCGATATATCTTTATCGATATGTGCTTACAAGTGATCGACTACTAGCGTTTTCGTCATATTTTATTAAAACACATATTATAATTTTCCAGAATTGGTAAGTTACGGGGATTCACAGCCACCTCCTATAGTGCTATGGGGATTCACAGCCACCTTATTTATAAGCCCAGCGGCTGTTCAAGCCAATGGGGATCGGCCAAGCCAGCTATGGGCATTCGCCGCCACTTGTATAGGCCAGCAGCATAGACCAGTGTACCCTTTCTCCAGCCGATACTGTACCAGCGCAGAGTTGTGCGCACAAAACGGCGTAGCTTATTTTTCCCCACTGCGCCCTACCCTTCGCGCTTACCTCGCATTGCCATTCTGTTCTCCCACCATGCTCTCTCTTCCCCGAGATGTCATTGGCTCGGAGCAGCTCCACTGCTGAGCGTAAAAGCCGGCGCCTTCAAACTGTACAGCTCACTTTACTTTTCGCAGCCAAGAAGAATGGAGGACGACGACCAGCCGGGGATGGGCAGCGCATGAGCAAGGTAAGCCGGAGATTGAGCAGTGAACCGTAATTCTTATGGCGAAATCGTAGGAACTCTTGCTCGATTCTCCGCGGCTGTACATAAAGAATATGTACTTTTAAAAATAATTCAAAACGTTGAAACAAACATTTTTCTCTTTTTTCTTCTTTATTATATTGTATTTAGAAGCATATAAAAGAGCGGACAGGTAGCCAGTTTTTATCAGTCTGTGCTACACTGTGGACGAGGCAGGATACTTAAAAAGTGTAACATTATAATTGTTCTCCGACGAACCCGCCCGATCGTGCTAGAGAATTCGCCGCCGACAATTGTGTTCCGCGAGGGGGACTGGCATTACGACGAGTGAGGCAACGACGGAGTCTAGAGAAGACGTACCAATGGAGTCGGTGCCGAAGAGTCACATTGACTCGGACATCAAAAACGAAGTTGTAGTATCGTCGGACGAGGAGATGGTGAAGTGGCCGATTTGGCCTCCTACACCTCTTTCACCTCTGCCACTGACACCACAGTCTTCGCTTTTCAAGCGGGCATCAACACCTCTATTACCGCTTCCCACAACGCTTCGAATTGTGAAGAAACCACCTGCATTTCATTCACCGCTACATCCAACCCCTAGCGTTACAGCTCCATTGGCTCCTCTTCCTGAGACACCTCGATGTCATCCTATGAACGGGCAAGTGAAAAGATGGAAACGGCCGGTTTCACCACCAGTTCGCTTTGCTACTGCGGAAACTCCGAGAGATCAGAAGCGTTGGCCCCGACGCTCGCCCGTTCAAGAAGATCTCGAAGTGTTTTTTCAAAGGAGGAGAGAGGAAGCTATAGAACGGTGTAGTCGTCGAGAAGGACCTAGAGTTAGGTATCATTCTATCTCCAGGGTTCCTTCTCGATGTTCTGTCAAACGGCGATTGACGGACCGTCAGCTGCTTCAGAGGCCACGATTTCAAAGGCCATATCGTGTGTCTGCACGAACGAGCCAGTACAGTTGACATTCGTAGACATAAGATCGCGTGGTCGTGGCTCTTATTATCCACCTACACAGAGCAGACTATGCAGACGTTGAAATAAACGTAAAACAATCGGCCTTTTCCAGGACCAAAAAACTATTTAACGTTGGAACGAAATTTATATGTCACAACAACAACAACAACAAAGATGCTTGAACGAGAATGCTGCTACGATTTGTCGGGAGACTGAGTTGGTCATTCAATTTTTAACTCTTCGAGCGACTCCTCGACCCTGGATCGAAACTGCAGAGGCAAGCTGCTCGGTAAA
This sequence comes from Gastracanthus pulcherrimus, assembly GCA_949152435.1. Taxonomy (NCBI): domain Eukaryota; kingdom Metazoa; phylum Arthropoda; class Insecta; order Hymenoptera; family Pteromalidae; genus Gastracanthus; species Gastracanthus pulcherrimus. The sequence goes on from OX424572.1 coordinate 160,618,089, forward strand.
GATGGAGCCTCTACATGAAGTAGAATGTCAAGCTTTGTCAATAGAGGGCGCGCAGGGCCGTATGCAATATCTGATTCTCAAGATGATGGGTTTATGCGCAAGTCTCCAGTTCTACTTCTGGATTGCAAGAAACTCTCGCTAAAGCAGTAATGAAATTCATCCGACAAGCCTCGGGTTGGATACTATGTATCATTCACGATGTCGAGAAGGAAAGATCATCGCCGATCCTCTCGTCGCCGATCCTCTCGTTGTCGAACCTCTCGTCACAGATAATCTCATCGCAGATCACCTCGATGCCGATCACATAGTCTTTAGAGACCAGCGAGAAACAAGACTCCATCTCGAACCAACTTTATCATCGGAGGTGGTGCGTCCTCGAGTAGTAAAGCATTGTTTCTATCTTACTTACTCGTCAATATCTAAGAAGAACAAGAAGGCTCTCCTCCCCAGATGGACTTGGTCTTGTCTTGCAAAATACATAAGATCACCGATGAATCAAATCGAGAAGGAGTCAATTTCACCAGCGCTCAATGAAGATGGATATATTGGAAAAGGCAGACCTTGGGTTCGTGGTCCCACAGAGCCAAATGATGTGCCTACCAATACTCCCAGACCTCCTACTAGGCAGCTATCTGGCCGAAAAAAATCGATGAAAAAGACATCGAAAAGAAAGAAGACTAGCTGCGCCCCACTCATAGCTTATGAATATATGCGTAGTGCTTCTGCGCATCTCTCTCTCTCTCTCTCTCTCTCTCTCTCTCTCTCTCTCTCTCTCTCTCTCCCCTCCACAGTAACTTGGCTATACAAGGTAGAGCGAAAGGGAGCAGCGCTCAGATTCATCGCAGGAATCAATCAGGTTACCACCGTCACGGATCTCTCTCCATCGCACAGAGTCGGCTACAAGTAGCAGAGCAAGGTCGACCGGTCTTCAGCTAGTTTAACACAGTTTAGTTCAGCTTCCTTTGCGAATCTATCCCCACCACTACCACGTAGAGACGGTTATAAAAGGCAGAAAAAGAACGAGGAACGTTCAGACTCTTTTGAGCAGCGCTGAGAGAAACAACTCCGAAATTCATCAACATCATCACGCACAGTGGAGTATATTGTAGACGTTCAAAGCTTCAAGAGCGCTTGCAACATGTTTATCTACAAGCAGCTGGCTGTGGTCGCCCTGGTGGATAATGCAATGCCATCGGTGTATCAGTTGGAACCGCCATTCTGTTGAGGACATCTGAGAGCTGAGAACAAAAGCGAGAACCGCTGAGTAGAAAACAGCTTCACGGGCATCCTCTAGAGTATTGGAGACATGCCGTACGAGAGAGTGATGATAACCTTGACGAATGCCGTAAAATGAGTCAACAAACCTTCGTCAAAGGACTGGAGAAGAAGAAATGTATGCAGGAGAAGTTGGCAGCTACTATCAACGTAGTCGACATGGAAGACCTGGGGTGCCCGTCGCTGAGGAAACTCCGCAAGAAGGACTTTCTGATCTGTGATCATGACCAGTTCACATATCAGCCTGTGTGTGCCGCGCAGAATGTTCACCCACTCAAGGAGTGGATGACAGACTATCGCAGCGTAGTCTTCCGCCATCCTTACCCCCACTCTCTCTCTCTCTCTCTCTCTCTCTCTCTCTCTCTCTCTCTCTCTTTCTCACTCTCAAAATTATATTTAAGGAGCCGAGACAGAGCAACAAGCATTAGTCTTCAGATACCACTCAAAACGAAAAGAGCCCTCATCATCATGATTTCACAGAGTAGCAGATGCCAACGACATGAACCGATGGATCGACATTGCGCGAGCAGCCATCGACTCACTGAATCCTCTCATGGAATCAACAATCTTGAATGCTGGTGAAGACACAAGTTCAAGAATTTCCACGCTCATCTCCAAAGTGTTTTGAGAATTCTGGAACATGACAATGGACAATGGCTCATCTTTCATGGACTCTGCGACTGTTCTCTTAAAGGAGCAGATCAGACATGCATTAAGGGACAACGATGCCATCAAAGTCAATACCGAAAAGCGAGAGAGAGAGAGAGAGAGAGAGAAAGAGAGAGAGAGAGAGAAAGAGAGAGAGAGAGGTAAGCCAGAGTCTACCATAAAAGCCAGAGCGTCCAGGTATTACAATCATTCTTTCACAAGTCATCGAGCAAGAGGTCTTCTTGAGCTGAACAGAAGCTTTCCACGATGGATATTGCCAGACTCAACAAATTGTCAACGATTAACAACTTCCGACCGACGAAGAAGATGTCTGACCTGGAGATTGGACGTACGTTCTCGGTGACCAAACTCAAGCAGGCCAACACCAAGTATGGACTGAAGTCAGTTTCATCTCGACGAGGAGGTCCAGGTGTTCTTCTTACCACGACGTATTTCAGTGGCGTTCGAGAATGATGAAGAATTCTTCAATCGGATGGCTCAGGCTGCTAACAAATACAAGCTGTTCCTCAGCAAATTGGACGATCGAAATAACATCGAGTTTTCTTCTGATTAAAACATTTATATGTAAAATGCATCTTTTTTAAAATAAATAAATAATAAAAGAAAAACATATGCCGTTCTGACAGCACAAAAAATATATCAAACGTGGAACATTCTTTTGTTTTAAAATAAAACAATATTTCCATATTTGAGATTTATCGATCCAGCTATTGTGAGAACTGTCATAGCCTAACCATTTGACGAATACTTGATTCCCTCATTTTTCAAAGTGTTCTCAATAAGGTAGACGTCAGGATACTTTGCTTTCAAGAGTTTTTTCTCATAAAAACCACCTTCTATGGGTCGATCTTGATAGTCATTCAGATGATAAGTAACTGGATTCGTGCGAGACACTCAACGGATTATGAATATATCAGTAGACCAATTAGGCGAATTTTCTGTCTCAAACACGTGTTTGAATTTACTTACTAGGACTTTATCATTGAATTTGAACTTGGGTTTGTTCACCGACTAACTTTTGTAAGCGAATTTCTTCGACACTTCGGCTGCAATAACAGAAGTTACATCTTTGAGCCTGACACCGATTGTCCGATGCTTGCGATTGTTGCATGCATCTAATATGCCGTGTAACATCGAGCCATTTATAGTTACCACGAAGACAGAATTTTTTCCACATCCCGTTTTTGAGCGTACGATTGAATCGTTCACATATAAATGCTTTAAGATTACTGCATGTGGATTACAGATTAATTTTGTATCTAGTCATAAGACTTTGGAAACTCGAATTATAGAACTCTTTGCCTCTGTCAGTATGTAAATTCTTTGGTATACGACCCTGACTTAATACGCTCTGCATCGCAGATGCGACTTCATCACCAGTTTTTCGCTTGACTGGAACGGCCCAAGCATACTTGGAAAATACATCTATATGGGAAGCATGTATCTATAACCTTTGTTCTCTCGAGTATAAGGTTGCATTTCAACTAGATCAGCTTGCTAAGTTTCATCCAAGCAGAGCACATCAAATTTCTGATGTTCCATTATCATCTTTCGATCATCTTTCGATGTTAACCCATTGACATATATAGAGTGAATGTTTTGAGAGATTTGAAACACAGCTTCTTTTATACTCAGGATATTCACATCGAGTATTTAAAATTTCTTATTGATTTCATCCCTATGATTGTACCTACATTGTTGAGATCAGTTCTCAATCCAGATATTATTGTAGTCACTTTTTTAATTTCAGCTCGAACTATACGATGCAGGATATCTAGATTCATTGCTTCGCTTAGTTCGTTAGGTGCTGCAAAATTACCTAACCTTTTGTTTTCCAAATCATACTGACCATAGGCTGTGACTTTATACCCGATGCTAGGAGGGCCTCCACTACCCTCGCTTCTTGTGATATTACGTCCGAATACGTCGACGCCCATTTTGATAATGAGTCAAAGACTCTTGTGCACCTTAATATATATACCTAGTCTCGCGGAGCTTCTCTATTATAGTGTGAATCTCGTTGACATGACTAGGATTTCCGGTCGATTGTTCAGCTTTTAGTAAGCGAAGACGATCTACTACTACTATCTTCGTATCTCTTCTAGCAATTTTATATAGAAGCAATGCACCACCCTTCTTTTTCTTCTTCCTTTTCTCATTAGGTGTAGATCCAGAGAAAAAAAATAGAGCAATTATCGTATTGAATTTCTTGCTATTGTGAAAACGAATGGATTTATCATGTCTGAATTGCTTCTTATGAATATTTATTTCTCTAAGAATGCTGCGATAGTTTTGAAAATCATTAGAACGGATAGAATTCTGATCGGGATGTCTAGAGAATAGTAACTCAATCAATCCTTTAGTTTTCGGATATCTCACATTTTTTACTATAACGAGATTATCTTCAAAATATATCGGCGAGTTTTCAAACCATTAATCGATTGCGTACCTTACGTACTCCATATATTTTGTCAAGATTATTCTTTCTACTGAGTATAAGCATATGCTTATTGCTAGATAAATTATATTTCTCTTCCTCTTCACTATCAGCTGTTTCATACGTAGTATCATCAGGCATTGCTTGAACGGTATTATTCGTCGAAGCTTCATTGTATTCTCTCAATACGTTTCTTAGCTGAGAAATTATCACGAGAGTCGTTTCTTGGATGATTTCTCGATGTCTTGGCAACAAGTTTCTGTAGAGGATCAACAATCGGCTTGTATGTCTCTCCTAACGCTCTCTCAAAAATATCCCTTCCATACTTCAACAAGTTATACTTAACTGTGATCCGTGCTTTAAAAAGCTGCTTAAGTATGCTTTTCTTTTGTTGAAAATCAGACATGCTGATGCTTCAAAATTCAACGATAGACTGATGATGTAATTTATGTACGTGATATATTTATAGCAAAGCAGTGAAAGCCCTTTCGGTATCTGCCTCTATTGATTGAACTATATTTGTCAATCATTAGAGATCCGCACTTGTCGTCTGACTAACATTTTGAGCATTAATCTTTAAATTGGGCGAAAGTCATATCGGAATTGACGTGATCATCGTACATGCGTCTCAGGTTTGCGTCATCCTGTCGAAATGTTACTAACAGATTGACATTATCTCTGACGAGATGTTTCAGAACGTGAGCGTAAGACTGACAGAGGTAGAAGCAGTCAACGCTTTTGTGCCAACCTATGCACAAAAGCGTTGAAACGAAAATACTGTATTTCCTCAAGAGGTTCCAAGAGTTCCTTTAAAAATTTATACTTTGACTGATTGAGTGATTTGGAGTAAACGTACACATTTTCAAATCTGAGCCCATTTCGATGTGTCATGAGAGCGAGTAGACTATTAGTTCTACCACAATTCGATGGTCCACAAAATACAGCTCGAATGCTATCCAGAAGTAAATCTCCATGTCGCTTCACCGTTTTGTCTTGCTCTACGATAGTGTCAAAATTCTCTACCGGGAGCTTGACAGACTGCTCTTTGAAATTCATGTATACGTAGTAAGAGATCTCGATTACGACTGATCATGTAACTATAAATAGAGCGCTTTTATACCCCGAGCTTCAGTCATTAATTGAAATTCGTTGTGTAATGATCATACACAAATACCCATGTCGTGGTTTTGTGAATAAACTTATCAACAAGCTTTCAGTGGAACTGCACTTACCTGGATATCTGTACTGCGGACCAGGAACTAAATTGGCTAAACAACTTGCACGAGGCGATCCAGGGATCAACCCTCTCGATTCAGCTTGTAAGGAGTACGATATAGCGTATACGCAAAATCGTGAAAACGTTAAGGCTAGAAACGCTGCATACAGAGTGATTGCCGATAAAACTTGGCAGCGAGTTTTGTCAAAAGATGCGGGAATCGGTGGAAAGGTTGCTGCTTACACTGTAACGAACACCATGAAACTAAAGTCAAAATTTGGAATGGGTGTGAGGAAGAAGAAGCTCTTCACAAACAAAATAAAATTGTGAAAGCTGCTTCTAAATCAATTATTCCAAGCAAAAGCGCCCGAAAGATTACTCTATGTGCTCTGAAAGGAGCACGCGAAGCTGTAAAGAAGGACGGTGGTAAACGTAAAATTAGAATTCCATGTGTTCTACCAGTCCCATCAAAGGTCTGTGGGTTCTTACCATTCCTCATAACTATATTTTCTGGTCAGAGTGCAGCTGGTGCAGTAGCAGGAAGAGCAGCTGGAATAGCGAAAGCAGTCAACTACGTAAAAGCAGCTAATCAACATTTGGAGGACTCGGAGACATAATCAAAAGATGGAGGACATAGCCCTCGGAAAAGATCTCTATCTAAAACCTCACAAAACGGGATTGAGTCTGCATCTGAAGCCATACAATAGAAGTGACTTGTGGAAAAAAAGATCCTCAAAGAAAGATTATCACAGAGAGCACTCACAGGTGTAAATCTCGTTAAGTATGCTAAAACCTTGAAAATTACAAATTTTCGAGGTGTATTTATGAGAATTGCAATACCACATAGCGAACTGCGTTTCCGCGAATCAGCTATCGTGAATCTCGATGATCCAAGCGCACCTGGAACAGACTGGGTAGCATATCGTAATCAAGGCAGCGATGTACTTTACTTTGATAGTTTTGCTTATTTGATAATTTCGCTTCAACCACCTTTAGACGTTATGTTATACCTGGGAGTTGACGAAATTAAATACAACCACAAGAGGTTCCAAGACTTCAATACATTCAACTGCGGCCATCTCTGCCTCAAGTTCTTATGTAATATGCTCAATCATCAGGCTATATAAAGACCTAGATCGGTCGATATCGACTCATTAAGTCTTTAGCAATCATGGAGAATTCATTCACGTTGAGTCTCTCTGGCACTTCATCCATTATCGAAGCTCAATATTTTTCTCAAATCGAACTATCGCCACATAAGAACTACGTTCTTGGATTGGTTGAACTTTTAACCTTTAATTCCATACCCAACATTGATACAGACAATAACAAGTTTTAGGTCGGTTCAGAGGAAATTTCATTACCGACAGGCAGCTACAGAATTGAAGATATAGATAATTATATTAGTAAATTGTTGGTGCACAAAGGTATATCGATCAGTCTAAAGCCGACAAATAATACGCTTGGCAGCGTAGTAAAGTGTAGTAATCCGATCGATTTTCGACCACGAGACTCAATCGGTTCCTTGCTGGGCTTCACTCAACGCGTTCTTCCAGCAGACTTGACTCACAGTTCCGATTTGCCTGTAGCGATTCTCAAAGTCAACTCTCTACAAGTAGAGTGTAATATCACATCCGGTGCCTATATAAACGGACAATCAGTGCACACTATACACGAGTTCTTCCCTGCAGTATTACCAGGATATAAAATCATCGAAATTCCACCATAAGTCATTTACCTTCCAGTCACTGTCAGGAGCATAGACTACTTACAAGTGCGTATAGTCGATCAAAACAGTCATTCGGTTAATTTTCGAGAAGAATTCACCACAATCAGACTTCATCTCAAACAAGCGTGACGGCGATCGTCTACGGTAGAGGTTATATAAGCAGATCGACATGTCGACCAGCGATCAGTCGTCAGCGAGTCGTCAAAGCGCTAACACGGCCAAACATTTAGTTTCTGAAAAGTCTCAATTTGAAAGTCGTCACCGTCAGGGGTGGAAAGTGACCTGCATATTCTTTTGTTGCGTAAATGGAAGAAATTCTAAGCATACAGTTACCTGTAACGTTTGATGAGTCAGTGGCTTATTATGAGCTACATGCTCATCAGCCTTACATAGCATTGAGTTTTAACAATAGCGATGAGATTCAAATTGCAATTCAACATCAGGACTTATGCCTCCTATCATCGCGTAGTTCTCTGCACGTTTGCGGTAAATTAGTAAAAGCAGATGGGACTGCTGTGAAACGTACCCAACTGGTTAACAACGCCATCTGTCATATGTTTGAGAAAATTCGGTATGAGATAAATGCTGTAGAGATCAACAGATGCAAGAACGTTGGGTCGACTACTCTTATGCAAGAACGTTGGGTTGACTACTCTCATGAAAGGTTGGATATCATTTAATCCCAGTCAAACTTTTATCATCGAAATTGCTGGTTGGCTCGACGTTGAGGAGATACAACAGCTGACTAACAATGACGGCTACTTCGATATATCCATACCTCTGAGTATGATTCTCGGCTTCGCTGAAGACAATCGAGAAATAGTAGTCAACGTCAAACATGAGCTCATACTCACGAGGTCGAGAAACGAAGTAAATGTAGTTATACAGACAGCTGCTGGACTAAATAATGTTTACGAAGCATTTAAGATTGAATTGACAAGGCTTGAGTGGTTGATGCCATACGTAGTAGTACCGGATAAGCGTAAAATTTCTTTATTCAATTATATCAGCAAAGATAGACCAATTACAATGAGTTTTCGCACTTGGGAGTTGTACGAATATCTGGTGCTCCCGACTTCCACGAAACATGTTTGGACGGTAAAAACATTTAATCAGTTGGAAAAGCCACGCTTCGTTATTTTGGGCTTCCAAACCAATAGAAAAACTCAGAGAAGTGTCAACGCTAGTCTCATCGATCACTGCAATATAAGCAATGTAAAGCTTTTCCTCAATTCTCAGTACTATTCGTACGGAAATCAAACTTTAAATGCGACTTGTAGTCAGTATGCCGTACTGTACAATATGTATGTGATTTTTCAGAGCGTTTATTACGAATTGGAATTTGAATCACGAGATAATTTCGCTCCTAATACATCTGCCTACTGCTTAATCTTACAGGATCGTATAGTTCAGTACAATCCAGTGAGCGGCGACGTCAAAAAATTTGTATAAAGGCGCATGCTTTAGTGAGAAATAATCATTTCTCATAGAGATGGAGTACGTGGTGGACATGCAGGGCTTCAAACAGCTCGTGGACGTAATTGTCCTGAAGGAGTTGGCTGTGCTTTCTCTGACAAACAATAGCGAACCTCTTGTACTTCTTTTCAACCCACTATTCCCTCGGAGAAAACTCACGGACAAGTACAGAAATGAGAATCAGTGGCTAAAGAGTCACTATCGCGGTATACCCTGGACATCGGGTGAAATTTAATACACCGAGATTGGAAATATACTTCGATCGGCTCTGCAGAACGTCAGTGAGATATTGGTGAGAGATCATATACATAAGAAATGGTTGGAACAAGTTCAGTGCTACCAACATCTGTGAATTAGGCTATGCAGCTGTCCATACTAACAAATCGGTGACTGTGTGCACCAATCATGACGGTGCTTATAAAGCCACATGTGATCTATACAACGTCAAACTGCTGAAACAGTTCTACTTCGATCATGTTTATATGGAATGCGAAGACATTTCAGAGACAATTGAATTTCTATAAATACTCAAGATAGTACCTACTCATCTCATTTGCTCAGTGTTCATAATCCAAGATGAGTCGGAATCAGAGCAGTTCTGGCTATAAACCTCTCTCCGAAGACAAGAATAATAAAAAAGATAAAAAAATATTTCTCAGTGGAAACAATACATTCAAAAGAATTCCACCAATACTCATTCCATACCTGAAAACAAGGGTTACAAGAGATTCTAATTTTCATTGAAAAATGGTTTGATAAGATATGCCTTAAGTAGTAGTGGCGTAGTCCTAGGTGAGGGTAAAGTGGCCTCAAAAGTTATGTGCTTGTTGGGTTAGAAACATGTGAATCCGCACAGCTAGTGCCGCCGAATGCTCATAGCTGGCTAGGCCTACCCCCCCCCCCCCCCTGGCTTGAACAGCCCCTGGGCTTGAAAAGGAGATGGCTGTGACTCACCATAGCACTATAAGAGGTGGCTGTGAATCCCCATAGCTTACATACTATCCTGTAAATATTTTAAGCAAAAATAAACATTTTATCAAAAACTAGAATACATTTAAAGTGTAATAGAACCGGTAATTCATAAACAAAGGTGTTTCTGAATTTGTTGTAATAGCTTGAATACAAATTTTACCTTAGATGGCCGACTACTGGGATCATCACCTTATTTTAAAAGTATTTTAAAATACATTTACTAAAAATACATGTATTTAAAATACATTTTTTTAAATTATAAAAATAGACATAGGATTAATTGGTGCCAAAGATCAAGCTCGATTCCGATTCATGTTTGTTGAAAAATCAAAGTAAAAGGGTAGCGATGTCGTTATAATAAACAGTGTTTTAAACAAATTCTTACTAAGTTCTGCTCTTTGACAGAGTTATTATTCCGGGCACGATTCTCTTGCACCTGACGTTAAATGCTCTTGCTCGTAACAAGACTATTTTTCTGAAAAAAAAATTGTGTCAGACATTCATTCATTTCATTTGGGGTCAATCAAACAGTACTCAATATTATGCATATTCCGATAAAAACTGGTAAAATTTGGCATACAGGAGATGGATTTTGAGGCCGCTGATTAAAAATCAAATGTCAGAATTGTAAAAAAAAATGGTGGAGTAAGTAATACTACAGTATTTACTCAATTTTATGCATATTTCGATTAAAAATTGGTAAAATTGGGTATACGTGGATTTTTGAGATCGCTGTGTATGACCTAAATGTCTGAATTTCAAAAAACGAAATTGTGGAGCCAATAACTTTAAAAAGAATTTGGGCCCTCCTAAACATAGGGTTCTATCCGGATAATAACACATGTGTAGAGGGAGATAAACCCTCTACCAGCCTGATTTTTAAAACAGTGCCATAAAAGTGGTTAGGCCCTCCTGTTCTTTTAAAGAACTGCAATAATAGATGTATATGAGATGCTCTCCTTAAGAGTGATTGAGAAAAACTTTTGAAAGGATAACTCTCAGCAAGATCAATATGACAAAGGCAGTATAGAATATCGCTCTTCAAATCCAAATCTACAACATTAAGCACACGAAGTGTGTAAATCTACATATATTACGTTTAAGTGTGTAACTTTACGCACTTAAACGTGTCGAGGCCATTTTGTGTATTGAAATAACACGGTTAGGTGTGTTGTATTGTAAATACGCGCAGTTAGTGAGTATTACTACACGCATTTTCTGTGTTTCGCGTTTAACACGTTTGAACTGAGTAATAGTATGCATATAGGCGCATTATGCTACACACATTATCTGTGTTATATTCTTAACACGCTAGAAGCATGTTTTGTAACACGTTTAAATGTGTTAAAGTATATTTATACAAATTTAATAAAAATACTTAACAATATAGATAACAAATCATAATCAAATCATAAATTTAATAAAATATTTACTATTTAAATAACTTGAAGTAGTTACTTCAAATATACATTTTAATGATACATTTAATATTAGATCAGAAATGATATAATTGTGCATTGATTGATCTGATTAATTTTTTTGATGAATAATTAAAATAATTAAAAATATGAATGTATGCATCAATGTTATTGTTGAGTTACAGTAGTTACAGTAATTGTTTTACTGGAAAACAATAATTAAATTCTTATTATAAACTACTTCGTTGTTAATCAACGAATTAGTTTATAGTAAGTTTATAATAGTTTATAATAAGTAGTTTATGATGTCGTTAATCGACATAACCTGAAAATACAAGAAGTATAAGGGGTCTACCCAATTTACAATTTTCAAAAAATCGATTTTTTTTTATTACATTTTTCGAAAGTATACGAGGTCTGTCCCAAAAGTATCCGACCTACGTTCATATCTTCGCGCGGAGAGACTCAGGCCACCTCTGGAGGGTACGAACGTCACCAGCAACTCCTAACCTTCTCGTCAGTAGCCTGAGATACCGATGAAACGCCTTAGTTCCCGCGCAGCGTGTATTTGTTTACAACGACTTTTTTGCGTTCGTCGCAATTTGCTTATTGCTAAAAATGGCAGAACGAACCGAACAGCGAATTTGCATAAAATTTTGCTTTAATCTCGGTAAAAGTTGTGCGGAAACTATTGAAATGTTGCAAAAGGCCTTTAAAGATGAGTGTATGGGCAAAACACAAATAAAAGAGTGGTATAGGCGGTTCAAAAGTGGCCGCACATCTGTTGACAGTGATCCTCGTTCTAGTCGACCTTCGACGGGAACATCGTCGGATAATGTCGAGCATGTGCGTGTCGCAGTTGAACAAGATCGTCGTTTGACTGTGAGAGAACTGGAAGATGAACTTGGAATACCAAAAAGTATTGTTTGTCGAATTTTAACCGAGAATTTGGGAAACCGGTGACTGGCTTCTTCATCACGACAATGCTCCAGCGCACGCATCAAAGCTTGTGCAGCAGTATTTATTGAAACACAGTGTTGCGCAGCTCCACCAGCCTCCATACAGTCCTGATATAGGTCCCTGCGACTTTAGGCTGTTTCCTCGATTGAAAATGCCGCTTAACCCATTAACGCCGAGGTGATCAGAATTTATACTAACTTTTCAACGTGTTTATTTATTATGTTATCAGACCAAAAAAATAATGCAATACCTCTATTCCTCGCAAAATTTGATGCTCTTTCAGAATCTGAGCTCAAAATTTCGATTAGACACCGAGAAAAAAATATGGCCGATTTAAACGTGAAAAACGTGAAAATTTTCGAAAAAAACAATTTTTTTTGCATTTTTTTTTCATAATGATACCGCAAAGGTATCAACTTTTTACTATGATCAGAGGTGATCATGGCACTCATACATTAAGAGGAATTTTTTTCAGAAAAATTTATCGACGCGTTTTTTCAAAATGGCGGCGAGAATGAAAAAATTTTATAAAAATCTTAATCTATTGTTTTCTTGAAAACTATAAACTTTAGAAAAAAAATTTTAAGAACAAAAATGTCTTAAAATTAGTTAAAGAATCCTCTCAAATTTTTTCAGAATTTTTGGAGACAATTTTTGATTTTCGAAAATTTCAAAAAATCCAACTTTTCAAAAATACCTAAAAAATTTTTGAAAAAATTTGAGAGGATTCTTTAACTAATTTTAAGACATTTTTGTTCTTAAAATTTTTTTTCTAAAGTTTATAGTTTTCAAGAAAACAATAGATTAAGATTTTTATAAAATTTTTTCATTCTCGCCGCCATTTTGAAAAAACGCGTCGATGAATTTTTCTGAAAAAAATTCCTCTTAATGTTTGAGTGCCATGATCACCTCTGATCATAGTAAAAACTTGATACCTTTGCGGTATCATTGTGAAAAAAAATGCAAAAAAAATTGTTTTTTTCGAAAATTTTCACGTTTTTCACGTTTAAATCGGCCATATTTTTTTTTCTCGGTGTCTAATCGAAATTTTGAGCTCAGATTCTCAAAGAGCATCAAATTTTGCGTAGGAATAGAGGTATTGCATTATTTTTTTGGTCTGATAACATAATAAATAAACACGTTGAAAAGTTAGTATAAATTCTGATCACCTCGGCGTTAATGGGTTAAAGGACATCGATTTGACAATAAACAGACTGTTGAAACTAATGCGACGAATGCACTAAAGGCGATTCCGAAGTCTGACTTTCAAGAGTGCTTTAATAAGTGGAAACATCGTTATGAGCGTCTTGTTCAATCAAATGGGGAGGTTGGTCGGATACTTTTGGGACAGACCTCGTATGTATACATTTATATATCGAGTAATCAACGCTGAAACTTAATGTTCCAGGGATCATTTTGTTAGTTTTGTTTAAAGAAAGGGGGCATAATAATAATTATTTTAGTTTTTCAGATTAGTTTTTATTTTTTAGCGGTTTTTCGATTGTTTGGTTTTAGTTCTTCGTGTTTCTTTGCACGTTAGAAATAATATCATCGACACAGTGAAAATGATTTTGAAAGATCATAAAATTTTCTATCTTTTACCATCCCAAATTTTGGATAAGGGGTTTCCTTTCTTTTGTTATACATGGAAACGTCATTTTTTGTTTAAACGGTTATTTCTCTAAGTTATTTGCTCAGATCATGAGGACTTCTATTTTTAGAGATATTTGAGATTATACTTTTGTTCAGAAGAAATTTGATTGCTTATTGAAGATTTTAAATAAAAAGGAATTTGCAAGATTCTTTAACCCGTTTTTGTTTGAAAATGTTTTTTAATTTTTTATGGTATTTTCTTTTTCAAAAATTTTTCTATTGTAGATTTCTAGCGCATTACGCGGTTATGTTTGACCAACCAAAGCTCATGTTTTACGTTTTTTGGTGAACATTTGATATAAAGAAGAATTTTTAAGATTTATCGATTCGTTTTTTATTTAAAACCTTTTCTATTTTTATAATATACAAAAAAATTGTTTTTAAAAAAAAATTAAACGCTTTTTTCTTGAGTATTATGCGATATTTGTTGGCCATTCAAAGCTCTTTTTTATTTTTTGATTAAGTTTGAAATAAAAAGAAAATTAAGAATCATCGATTCGTTTTTGATTGATATCGCTTTTTCATTTTTATGATATTTTTGTAATTAATGCATAAATCCGTTGTTCATAAAATCGAACAAAGTTACAAAAATACGAAATAATTTTATTTGTTAAAATTTATATTCATAAGTATCATTCATTCATTATATTCATAAATAAAATTGAATGAACAATTAAACTGATGCAAAATTTATTATTGACAATTGAAGAAAATGTAACTAGATATGCACAAACTTTTTAAGTTTTTACACAATTTAAATATTTTTTCATAATCTATGCTTTACTTTTGCATAGGTTTAAAAAATGTTTTATTTATTTCAGACCATAAATTGAGTTTAAACGTAGTCTAAAATATTAAATTTCATTCATTCATAGTTAAAAATTTTTTGAATTATGTAAAATAGATTTTATCTAATAGGTGTGCGAAAAGAACATTTTTTAAAAACCCCTGTTTTTATCACCAAAATATGCGTTTACTCTAATAATTTGTAAAAAAAATTATTTAATAGTTTCAAAATAAGAGAACACTAGAGCATTTTATAGTCAATTGATATATTTTTTTTCCAATTCAATTTGTAAGGAATAATATTTAATTGCGTTAAAAGTTGAATTCACAAATTACAAAATTTAAATATATACATATATCTCGACATATTAAAAAGCAATTTTAACTTTAAACATATGCAAATTTTTTTAATTATATATATATATATATTATATAATCCTAAGCGTTATTAAGTCACTCCACCCCCCATCCACTCCCTTCACACCCCTCCACCCCCTACACACCCCTCCACATCCCCTCCATATAATAACGTTAAATTGCGCAATTCTTATATTAAATATTACAACAGACACTCAGTTCTACAAAGTTCATTAAAGTTTAAAAGTTGAATGGGAGCAGAGCGAGCAGGGGGAACCCCCTCAATAATATGTATATATATTGAAGGCCTTTTTCGAGATGTACTCTCATATAAAAAATTTGCGAATAAATTGGTGATATAGGTACGCAGACTTTCTTCGTATTTCACTGACTCGATATAAATGTGTATATTAGCTGAGGCAAGTTACACACTCCTGCTGTCCCGGCGCGCTATACCCTTTTTAAACGCGGCGAAACGCAGCCTGATAGACGAGCGCAGGCGTGCGCTGTTCCGAAGCGCACGCCTGCAGCGTTCGATACGCGGCGCAGCGCGCATCGCGGTGGACGTAGCGACCTCGCATCGTTCACGAAGGAAGCGCCAGTCGTTTGGGATCTGGGTACCTATTCAGTAACTTTAGCACATCGTTAAGTCCGACTTAGCGCATGCGTTATCAGACTTAGTTTTTAACGCTTGTTTTTAACGACTGACGTTTACGTTATCACTGATAACGCAAGCGTAATCGGCTAAAATCAATATAATGTTGAGTAAACACTGCGCTATATAAGCGTTAAACAGGGTTTACCGCAAAGTTATAAAGACAGTTTTTCAAGTGTCTTTATAACTTTTAAGAAAATAGCGCGTATGCAGCGTTGTTTCTCTCTCATGCCTTACAACTCTACTATTCGAGCAAAAACGACATATAATTACATATAATTGAATACAAATTCTTCTCCCTATATTAAATATAAATTATAGGGTATTTGAGTTAAGACGATGCTACTCCTCTCTCCCCCTATTAACGTCAAATACGGGGAATTACTATTTTTAAAATTTTTTTATTTTTCTAAAATATCTCTCTGAAAAGTTGCAGTTTTCTATAGGGACAAAAACGTTTCATAGAGATATTTGCTCGAAATTGAAAATAAAATAAGAAAAGTGGTTCCTTGTATTTGTCGGTCACGGATGGCTTTAGCATCACCTTATATATAATCGTTTCATCATAGGTAATCATACCTACGTACATTTCATGTACGATTATCAAACACATTGACAAGAATTCACATTCAAGTTTAAAAAAAAGTTAAGTTAGAATTTTGTTAAATAATGTTCGTAAGTCTGTCAAACTCTGCTAAAGTCTGCCTAAGTCTGCCAAACTTTATCTAAGTCTGCCAGACGCTGCGAAAGTCTGCCTAAGTTTGCTATACTCTTCGAATTCTTTTTGAAAAATCTGGTTATTCAGAAAAAATGATTTCTGCTAAACTCTGCTAAACTCTGCCTAACTCCGACAAATATCCGAAATACACGAATTAATCAGAGTTTGGCAGAATTTGGCAGAGTTAGGCAAAGTTACGCGGAGTTAGGCAGAGTTCGAAGAGTTAGGCAGAAATGAAGAAATGTGTGGAGTTGATTTATCTCAAACTTAAAATAAAAATATCTCCGTAATTAAAATCAATTATTAATGACTGTATGTATATAAAATTAACGAACTTTTTAGACGTCGTTTTAGTTTACAATTAACTTATAAAAAAATTGAAAACTTAAAAGGTACTCTAAAATAATTAACTAGTTAAGTTAAAAGTTTGGTGTTCGCAAATACTAACTAACATAAGTTAAAAGTTTGGTATTTGTAAAAACTATCTAAGTTAAGTTCAAAGTTATTAAGTTTCTAACTTTTTAACTTAACTTCGAACTTTTTTACTATTTACTTCCGAACCCTGCTTAAAATGTGGATTCACCGCATAAATTTGTAATCGAAAATCTAGAAATGAAAATATATTGTCAAACTAAATAATTGTTAATACATTTTTATTTTATCGGTAGTATTCATTTAATTTTCGAATTAAAAATTAATATTATACTTTTCATGAAAGCATTGAAATCGATTTTGAAGAAATTAATTTGCGTTTAAAAAAAATGAATAATAATTAAATTCAAATTTTGGTGATTGTTTATGTTCATATTATCACATAGAATGAGCTGGCAGCCATTAAAAATTGCTAAATATAATTTCTGATGTATATAGTTTCGTCTATTGTTAAAACGTGCATGACCCATGTATGGAAAATTAATACAATTTAAATAACGTTGAATACGTGATAGCTAAGCGTTTACATTGCGTTATATAGCTTGTCTAGATTTTTAACGACATGTTTGCGTATTAATTTCACGTTTAGCCAAGGCGCGCAACGTGGCGGACGAGGCGAGTACGCATCGTTCACGAAGGGACGACATTCGTTTGGGATCTGGGACGGGCAGCCTCGTCTGTCGCACGCAGTACAGCTTCACATGCTACGGCGCACGTCTACAGTTTATTATACGGCTATTTTTTATATACTTCATATAATATAATTTATTATATATGTAATATATTATTGTATATTATGTATATTATATGTATATATTATTTTTATTTTTTTTAACAAAAATCGGTAGTCTTGTAAAATACTACAAACTGAAATTTTATGAAAACTATTGCTTTATTATACATTATACAGCTTGGAATTAAATAAATTATCTGAAAATATAAAGAAACAAAAAATAATACGTTTAACACAAAAACATTTTTATAACATCATACATTTAAAATTTATCATGAATACAAAATGAATGGCTGTTTTAGATATATGTATTGTAGAATAACGTTGTTATATATGTTCTAGGACAGTTCTTTATAGACTAGGAAATGGTGACAGAAAATGTTCTCCCATTTTCTCCTGCATGCCTTTTTAAGAATTGATAACTAACCCTAAAATATGAAAGATAGAGGGGTTACGAGCCCTTGCGCGCTTGCACGTCATAAAGAAAATGGCTTCTCTTTGTGTAAAGAATTTTAGTATTTTTCCGTGACATTATATTGCATGCTTTTGTAATATAACGTAATTGGAACAAATTTAAGCTATAATCATTGATGGCATGCAATTCGCAACGGCCGACGGGGCTCAAAGGGTTACGTAGAAATGAAAAAAAAATAGAACATTTCCGTGTTTACAAATTGCATGCCGTTGTAAAAAATTAGTTTTTTTTATCTCAAAAATACTCTACGAAAATTGGCATGCACCCCTCGAATGACCAAGGGTGGAAAATATTAGGAAAGGTTTTACTTCAGTTATCGTGCGACCACGAAAAACGATTTTTTTCATTTTTTTCGTCATAAACTTAAAATAATATTTTTTTATAAAATACAAAATTGCATGTAAATTAAAAACACGGAAATGTTTCACATATTTTATGAAACTTTCATTATTATTAAAAATACGATGGTGTTATTTAATACGCATGCCATTTTCGATATATACTTACAATAATATGTTTTTATGAAATGCAAAACGGCATGCAAATTAAAAACACGGAAATGTTTCATATATTTTATGAAACTTTCATTATTATTAAAAATACGATGGTGTTATTTAATACGCATGCCATTTTCGATATATACTTAAAATAATATGTTTTTATGAAATGCAAAACGGCATGCAAATTAAAAACACGGAAATGTTTCATATATTTTATGAAACTTTCATTATTATTTAAAATACGATCGTGTTATTTAATACGCATGCCATTTTCGGTATATACTTAAAATAATATGTTTTTATGAAATACAAAACGGCATGCAAATAAAAAACGCGGAAATGTTTATTAAATTTTTTGCAACTTTTGTTATTATTTATAATATAATGATCATGTGCAACATGCATGCCATTTGTATTTCAGAATTATTTGGTTATAAAATTAATATTTATCTTTATTAGAAGTAGTTTGAAATCACGGAAAAGTTGTATTGAATTTTCACAACATTTTCCTAATATTTTCCACCCTTGGTCATACGAGGGGTGCATGCCAATTTTCGTAGAGTATTTTTGAGATAAAAAAACTAATTTTTTACAACGGCATGCAATTTGTAAACACGGAAATGTTCTATTTTTTTTTTCATTTCTACGTAACCCTTTGAGCCCCGTCGGCCGTTGCGAATCGCATGCCATCAATGATTATAGCTTAAATTTGTTCCAACTACGTTATATTACAAAGGCATGCAATATAATGTCACGGAAAAATACTAAAATTCTTTACACAAAGAGAAGCCATTTTCTTTATGACGTGCAAGCGCGCAAGGGCTCGTAACCCCTCTATCTTTCATATTTTCGGGTTAGTTATCAATTCTTAAAAAGGCATGCAGGAGAAAATGGGAGAACATTTTCTGTCACCATCTCCTAGTCTATTATTATATATAGTCTATTATATCGGGAATCCACGGAACTTTTAGATTTACAAATTTTCAAAATGTAAGCACATCTTTTTGAGATAATTTATATATTCATCTGATTTTCAAAATTTACTATTACTTTGCGTGAATCGCTTATGCATCGCACGATCGAATAGCACGTTCATTTTTTACTATCTTGATAGTTGACGATCTTGTTCAACTTCGACACGCACACGCTCGACATTATCCGACGATGTTCCCGCCGAAGGTCGACCAGAACGAGGATCACTGTCAACAGATGTGCGGCCACTTTTGAACCGCCTATACCACTCTTTTATTTGTGTTTTGCCCATACACTCATCTTTAAGGGCCTTTTGCAACATTTCAATAGTTTCCGCACAACTTTTACCGAGATTAAAGCAAAATTTTATGCAATATTATATTAATATATAAAATTCTTGAATGTAATAAATTACTTTTTCTCTTTTAAGAATAAATTTATATGATTACTTTAGTTCATACACTCATTATATATATATATATGATGAAAAAAAAATTAAGCGTAATGTTTATTCTAAATTTTTATAAGTAAACTAATGGTTTTACTTATAAAAATTTAGAATAAACATTAAAATTGTATATTGTAAAGTTTTTGTAATCATTATCTTAATGGTTTTACTTATAAAAATTTAGAATAAACATTACGCTTAATTTTTTTTTCATCATATATATATATATATATATATATATATATATATATATATATATATATATATATATATATATATATATATATATATAACATTATCATTTTTTAACTTTCAACGTACGCAAATTTTTTTAATCATTATCTTAATGGTTTTACTTATAAAAATTTAGAATAAACATTACGCTAAATTTTTATAAGTAAAAGCATTAAGATAATGATTAAAAAATTTTGCGTACGTTTAAAGTTAAAAAATGATAATATTTTATTTATTACCTTATATGTTGGGGGTTGGCGAGCCACACACACACACACACGCACACAATCGCACACACTCCCCCCCCCCATACACACACATCCATACAAACATGTGTATGTATGTATGCATTTATATATCGCGTAATCAACGGTGAAACTTAATGTTATATATATGTGGGAAAAAATTTGATTCATGATAATTCTCACTAATCAAGGAAATGTTTCCAAAAAATAACATTTAAATACGTTTAACTAA
Source organism: Gastracanthus pulcherrimus (assembly GCA_949152435.1). Taxonomy (NCBI): domain Eukaryota; kingdom Metazoa; phylum Arthropoda; class Insecta; order Hymenoptera; family Pteromalidae; genus Gastracanthus; species Gastracanthus pulcherrimus. The sequence continues at coordinate 160,638,681 of OX424572.1, forward strand.
CATTCAAATAAGTCTCTTCCATTTTTTTCCACACCATTCAGGAGGTAAATAGATAGATGCATTGATAGTTTTGTTTTGTTTTAATTACTAATAGTCAAATGTAATAATTTATTGACAAATATATGTAACTTTTTGACATGTTAAAGTCACTCATATTTGTCATGATAATTCATTCGATTATTAGTAACTTAAGTCATGGAAATCATCACCAGTAGCCCTACACGATCACGTTGAGACAGAGCCTCTTACCAGCCACTATTAAAAAAGATTAAAGATTAAGTTAGTAATCGATACGAAAACTTATATAATATTTAACTGAGATAATCTTCTCTGAGAATATTTATTAAAGTACTCGTTCTGAATTGTAACTTATTAATTTTTAATACAGATTACCCTTCTACCTCCTTTCTACTTACGGTACGTATACCTAATAAAATATTTTTTTAAAACTTTATTTAAATTTATTTGTGTATATTCAGATATATCTATCAATTTAAACTTAGCACGTTCTATTAATTTTGTTTTAATGAGTGTATGAACTAAAGTAATCATATAAATTTATTCTTAAAAGAGAAAAAGTAATTTATTACATTAAAGAATTTTAAAGTTAAAACAAAAAAGAATAAAAATATAAATTTTCTTTTTGTTTTTAATAAAGCGAAATAAAATGCTCTTTTTTCTGTTAAGATTATGATAATAAAATATTACTACACCATGTCTTGAAATAATATTAAATAATCACGTTATTACTTTATATGGTTAGTTTTATGATTGGCTAATGTACTGAGACTATTTTAATAAAATATTAAATATTTACATAGTTAATATGTGATTTCGATTTTAATTAACGTTATTTAGAATATGAAACATTCAAATTTAGAAGTGGAAAGATAGCTTAATCGAAATTAATAGTTTGTTAACCATAATTTTATAACCCATATAATGCATACAATATAATGTAACATATTTATAATATGTTTCAAGATTTGTATCTCTATTTTATATCCCTAACATTAATATTTCAGTAACCTGTAACCGGTACATAACATTGTATATCTTCCTAATCTTCGAAAATTTTTAGATCACCATCTTTCCCAACAAAATTGTCTTTTTCATTATTTAATTTATTGTAATATAAATTATTGTCTATAAAAAACGATGCTCACGATACACAGGAAATCGGCCTCCTAAGTACAACCTATAAAACCTATGCCATCGTTTAGATTACAAAAAAACATGAATTTAAATAAAGTCAGCACCTGACACTCAAGGGAACTTGAGGTATTAACGATCAAAGTTTTCAACCCCCAACTGACAGAGAACAACAGAAAACTATAAACAGCCACTTGGCACAACTTTCAGCAATCGAATAACGTAGAAAATGTCTGTATGGATGTTTGTATGGATGTGTGTGTATGGGGGGGGGAGGGGGCGTGTGTGCGATTGTGTGCGTGTGTGTGTGTGTGGCTCGCCAAACTCCAACATATAAGGTAATAAATAAAATATTATCATTTTTTAACTTTAAACGTACGCAAAATTTTTTAATCATTATCTTAATGGTTTTACTTATAAAAATTTAGAATAAACATTACGCTTATTTTTTTTTCATCATCATCATATATATATATATATATATATATATATATATATATATATATATATATATATATATATATATATATATATATATATATATATATATATATATATATATATGATGAAAAAAAATTAAGCGTAATGTTTATTCTAAATTTTTATGAGTGATATTACAATTTTGGTCGCCTTCTTCGATCCGCCATTTAGAATTTTCAAAATCTAGTTCAGATTCGTAATCGGCGACCCCGAAACTCCCTGTATTTGATGATTTAGCGAAATCCAGTGATATTACAATTTTGGGCGCCATCTTGGGTCCGCCATTTATAATTTTCAAAATCTGAGTTCAGATTCGTAATCAGCGACCCCGAAAACCCCTGAATACATTTTTCTAGCAAAATGCAGTGATATGACTATTTTTGGCCATCATATTGGATCAGACATTTAGAATTTTCAAAATCAGATTTCAGATTCGTAATTAGCGACCCCGAAAAACTTTTTATACGATTTTTTAGCGAAATACAGTAAAATTACAATTTTGGTCGCCTTCTAGGATTCGACATTTAGAATTTTCAAAATCTGAGTTTAGTTTCGTAATCAGTGACCCCAAAACCCCCTGTATATAATTTTCTAGCGAAATACAGTGATATGTCTATTTTTGGCCGCCATATTGGATGGGCCATTTTGAATTTTCATAATCTGAGTTCAGAATCGTTATCAGCGACCCCGAAAACCCCTGTATATAATTTTCTAGCGAAATACAGTGATATGTCTATTTTTGGCCGCCATATTGGATCCTCCATTTAGAATTTTAAAAATGTGAGCTCAGATTCGTAATCAGCGACCCCGAAAACACCTGTATTCGAGTTTTTAGCGAAATAAAGTGATATTACAATTTTGGTCGCCTTCTTGGATCCGACATTTAGAATTTTCAAAATCTGAGTTCAGAATCGTTATGAGCGACACCGAAAACCCCTCTTTATAAATTTTCTAGCGAAATACAGTGATATGTCTATTTTTGGCCGCCATATTGGAACCGTTATTTTTAATTCTAAAAATCTGAGCTCAGATTCGTAATCAGCGACTCCGAAAACCCCTGTATTCGATTTTTTAGCGAAATACAGTGATATTACAATTTTGGGAGCCATATTGGTTCCGCCACTTTGAATTTAAAAATCTGAGTTTATATTCGTAATCAGCGACCACAAAAACCTTTCTATACGATTTTTTAACGAAATACAGTAAATTACAATTTTGGACGCTTTCTTGGATCCGACATTTTGAATTTTAATAGTATGAGTTCAGATTCGTAATCAGTGATCTCGTAAACCCCTGTATATAATTTTCTAGCGAAACACAGTGATACGTCTATTTTTGGCCGCTATATTGGATCCGCCATTTAGAATTTCAAAATCTAGTTCAGATTCGTAATCGGCGACCCCGCTAACCCTGAATACGATTTTTTAGCGAATTACAGTGATATTACAATTTTGGGCGCCTTATTGGATACGCCACTTTGAATTTGAATATCTGAGTTCAGAATCGTTATCAGCGACCCCGAAAACCCCTGTATATAATTTTCTAGCGAAATACAGTTATATGTCTATTTTGGTCGCCTTCTTGGATCTGTCATCTAGAATTTTCAAATCTTTGTTCAGTTTCGTAATCAGCAACCTCGAAAACACCTGCATACGGTTTTTTAGCGAAATACAGTGATATTACAATTTTGGGCGCCATCTTGGATCCGCCACTTATAATTTTCAATATCTGAGTTCAGAATCGTTATCAGCGACCCCGAATACTCCTGAATACAATTTTCTAACGAAATACAGTGATATGACTATTTTTGGCCGCCATTTTGGATCCGCAATTTTTAATTTTAAAAATCTGAGTTCAGATTCGTAATCAGTGATCCTAAAAACCCTCGTTTATGAATTTTTATCGAAATATAGTAATATTACAATTTTTGACCGTCTTCTTGGATCCGCCATTTTAAATTTTCAAAATTTGAGTTTAGTTTCGTAATCAGTGACCCCAAAATCCCCTGTATATAATTTTCTAGCGAAATACAGTGATATGTCTATTTTTGGCCGCCATATTGGATGGGCCATTTTGAATTTTCAAAATCTGAGTTCAGTTTCGTAATCAGAAACCTCGAAAACACCTGCATACGGTTTTTTAGCGAAATACAGTGATATTACAATTTTGGACGCCATCTTGGATCCGCCACTTATAATTTTCAAAATCTGAGTTCAGAATCGTTATCAGCGACCCCGAATACTCCTGAATACAATTTTCTAACGAAATACAGTGATATGACTATTTTTGGCCGCCATTTTGGATCCGCAATTTTTAATTTTAAAAATCTGAGTTCAGATTCGTAATCAGTGATCCTAAAAACCCTCGTTTATGAATTTTTATCGAAATATAGTAATATTACAATTTTTGACCGTCTTCTTGGATCCGCCATTTTAAATTTTCAAAATTTGAGTTTAGTTTCGTAATCAGTGACCCCAAAATCCCCTGTATATAATTTTCTAGCGAAATACAGTGATATGTCTATTTTTGGCCGCCATATTGGATGGGCCATTTTGAATTTTCATAATCTGAGTTCAGAATCGTTATCAGCGACCCCGAAAACCCCTGTATATAATTTTCTAGCGAAATACAGTGATATGTCTATTTTTGGCCGCCATATTGGATCCTCCATTTAGAATTTTAAAAATGTGAGCTCAGATTCGTAATCAGCGACCCCGAAAACACCTGTATTCGAGTTTTTAGCGAAATAAAGTGATATTACAATTTTGGTCGCCTTCTTGGATCCGACATTTAGAATTTTCAAAATCTGAGTTCAGAATCGTTATGAGCGACACCGAAAACCCCTCTTTATAAATTTTCTAGCGAAATACAGTGATATGTCTATTTTTGGCCGCCATATTGGAACCGTTATTTTTAATTCTAAAAATCTGAGCTCAGAATCGTAATCAGCGACTCCGAAAACCCCTGTATTCGATTTTTTAGCGAAATACAGTGATATTACAATTTTGGGAGCCATATTGGTTCCGCCACTTTGAATTTAAAAATCTGAGTTTATATTCGTAATCAGCGACCACAAAAACCTTTCTATACGATTTTTTAACGAAATACAGTAAATTACAATTTTGGACGCTTTCTTGGATCCGACATTTTGAATTTTAATAGTATGAGTTCAGATTCGTAATCAGTGATCTCGTAAACCCCTGTATATAATTTTCTAGCGAAACACAGTGATACGTCTATTTTTGGCCGCTATATTGGATCCGCCATTTAGAATTTCAAAATCTAGTTCAGATTCGTAATCGGCGACCCCGCTAACCCTGAATACGATTTTTTAGCGAATTACAGTGATATTACAATTTTGGGCGCCTTATTGGATACGCCACTTTGAATTTGAATATCTGAGTTCAGAATCGTTATCAGCGACCCCGAAAACCCCTGTATATAATTTTCTAGCGAAATACAGTTATATGTCTATTTTGGTCGCCTTCTTGGATCTGTCATCTAGAATTTTCAAATCTTTGTTCAGTTTCGTAATCAGCAACCTCGAAAACACCTGCATACGGTTTTTTAGCGAAATACAGTGATATTACAATTTTGGGCGCCATCTTGGATCCGCCACTTATAATTTTCAATATCTGAGTTCAGAATCGTTATCAGCGACCCCGAATACTCCTGAATACAATTTTCTAACGAAATACAGTGATATGACTATTTTTGGCCGCCATTTTGGATCCGCAATTTTTAATTTTAAAAATCTGAGTTCAGATTCGTAATCAGTGATCCTAAAAACCCTCGTTTATGAATTTTTATCGAAATATAGTAATATTACAATTTTTGACCGTCTTCTTGGATCCGCCATTTTAAATTTTCAAAATTTGAGTTTAGTTTCGTAATCAGTGACCCCAAAATCCCCTGTATATAATTTTCTAGCGAAATACAGTGATATGTCTATTTTTGGCCGCCATATTGGATGGGCCATTTTGAATTTTCAAAATCTGAGTTCAGTTTCGTAATCAGAAACCTCGAAAACACCTGCATACGGTTTTTTAGCGAAATACAGTGATATTACAATTTTGGACGCCATCTTGGATCCGCCACTTATAATTTTCAAAATCTGAGTTCAGAATCGTTATCAGCGACCCCGAATACCCCTGTATACAATTTTCTAACGAAATACAGTGATATGTCTATTTTTGGCAGCCGTATTGGATCCGCCACTTTGAATTTTAAAAATCTCAGCTCAGATCGTAATCAGCGACTCCGAAAACCCCTGTATTCGATTTTTTAGCGAAATACAGTGATATTACAATTTTGGGAGCCATATTGGTTCCGCCACTTTGAATTTAAAAATCTGAGTTTATATTCGTAATCAGCGACCCCAAAAACCTTTCTATACGATTTTTTAACGAAATACAGTAAATTACAATTTTGGACGCTTTCTTGGATCCGACATTTTGAATTTTAATAGTATGAGTTCAGATTCGTAATCAGTGATCTCGTAAACCCCTGTATATAATTTTCTAGCGAAACACAGTGATACGTCTATTTTTGTCCGCTATATTGGATCCGCCATTTAGAATTTCAAAATCTAGTTCAGATTCGTAATCGGCGACCCCGCTAACCCTGAATACGATTTTTTAGCGAATTACAGTGATATTACAATTTTGGTCTCCATCTTGGATCCGCCATTTAGAATTTTCAAAATCTAATTCAGATTCGTAATCAGTGACCCCAAAAACCCGCGTTTATGAATTTTTATCGAAATATAGTAATATTACAATTTTTGACCGTCTTCTTCGATACGCCATTTATAATTTTCAAAATCTGAGTTCAGATTCGTTATCAGCGACCACGAAACCCCCTGTATTCGATTTTTTAGCGACATACAGTGATATTACAATTTTGGGCGCCTTATTGGATACGCCACTTTGAATTTGAATATCTGAGTTCAGAATCGTTATCAGCGACCCCGAAAACCCCTGTATATAATTTTCTAGCGAAATACAGTTATATGTCTATTTTGGTCGCCTTCTTGGATCTGTCATCTAGAATTTAAAACACCTGCATACGGTTTTTTAGCGAAATACAGTGATATTACAATTTTGGGCGCCATCTTGGATCCGCCACTTATAATTTTCAATATCTGAGTTCAGAATCGTTATCAGCGACCCCGAATACTCCTGAATACAATTTTCTAACGAAATACAGTGATATGACTATTTTTGGCCGCCATTTTGGATCCGCAATTTTTAATTTTAAAAATCTGAGTTCAGATTCGTAATCAGTGATCCTAAAAACCCTCGTTTATGAATTTTTATCGAAATATAGTAATATTACAATTTTTGACCGTCTTCTTGGATCCGCCATTTTAAATTTTCAAAATTTGAGTTTAGTTTCGTAATCAGTGACCCCAAAATCCCCTGTATATAATTTTCTAGCGAAATACAGTGATATGTCTATTTTTGGCCGCCATATTGGATGGGCCATTTTGAATTTTCAAAATCTGAGTTCAGTTTCGTAATCAGAAACCTCGAAAACACCTGCATACGGTTTTTTAGCGAAATACAGTGATATTACAATTTTGGACGCCATCTTGGATCCGCCACTTATAATTTTCAAAATCTGAGTTCAGAATCGTTATCAGCGACCCCGAATACCCCTGTATACAATTTTCTAACGAAATACAGTGATATGTCTATTTTTGGCCGCCGTATTGGATCCGCCACTTTGAATTTTAAAAATCTCAGTTCTGATTCGTAATCAGCGACCCCGAAAACACCTGTATTCAAGTTTTTAGCGAAATACAGTGATATTACAATTTTGGGCGCCATCTTGGATCTGCAATTTAGAATTTTCAAAATTTTAGTTTAGGTTCGTAATCAGCGACCTTGTAAACCCTGTATTCATTTTTTAGCGAATTACAGTGATATTACAATTTTGGGCGCCATATTGGATCCGCCATTTAGAATTTTCAAATTCTGAGCTCAGATTCGTAATTATCGACCCCGAAAACCTTTTCATACGATTTTTTAACGAGATACAGTAAAATTACAATAATGGTCGCCTTCTAGGATCCGACATTTAGAATTTTTAAAATCTGAGTTCAGAATCGTTATCAGCGACCCCGAAAACCCCTGTATATAATTTTCTAGCGAAACACAGTGATATGTCTATTTTTGGCCGCCGTATTGGATCCGCCACTTTGAATTTTAAAAATCTCAGCTCAGATTCGTAATTAGCGACCCCGAAAACACCTGTATTCGAGTTTTTAGCGAAATACAGTGATATTACGATTTTGGTCGCCATGTTGGATCCACCATTTTTAATTTTCAAAATCTGATTTTAGTTTCGTAATCAGTGACCCCAAAATCCCCTGTATACAGATTTTCATGAAAATCCGTGCATCTGAAGAATGTGTGCTGCAACGGGTTAACAACAGAGCATCAATTTTATTAATAAAATTCCGTGATATCATACTCGATGGTCTTTTGTTTTGTACAATATATAAAATATTCGACGGAGATTATTTTTTAAAACATTTTCACATATATAATACTAAATATAATGAGGGGGGTGTGAGGAGGGGTCTGAGAGGTCCGAGGGTGGCCGAGTGGTAAGGTCTAACGAATTAAGTATATATAGGAAGATATATATATATATATATATATATATATATATATATATATATATATATATATATATGTGTGTGTGTGTGTAATTATGTTCCGGAATCTAGAGTCTATGCAGTTAGAGACACTTCCTTTAAATATTTAAAGAAATAACCCTATAACCCATTACCGCCCCCGAAATACGTTGAGACATTTGCCCCCGTGTATGTTTAATTCAAAAATTGAAGTATAAGTGGCACGCGCGAAACCGGCACTACCTATACGTGGGTTACTGGGTCCTGGAAAGTACAGTAACATATTTTTGTCTTTCGAGTTGCCCGGAAACTACCCTTAGAGATCGCTATATACATATATTAGCCTAGCCCAAAATATTCAATTAACGAGTTTCGTATCACCCAATCATTCATTACATTATTTGATACACTACTACCCTAATTTTTTCAGATTTTTAAATTAATATTTAGAACTCTAAATCTTTGTTCAAAGTTTTCTTATGAATTTTCACCTACATTTAGCATAAGCACCTGGCATAGGATTAGGTGCATAGCTGAACATTAACACCTCATTTAGAAGAACCACAGTAAGTAGTGACCCTTGCATTTTCCGGTCCTTCAGCGTACCCAAGCGCTCGGTTGAGGGATTATCTCAGGCCGAGGACTAGGGACGAGGATAATCCCTTTTCGAGAGGTCTCGCGCAAGCTAGTTTAAAAAATATGGATTTTTAATTAACAATAATTTTAAATTAAAGAATTAAAAATTATATATTATATTTAATAACAATTCAAACAACGTTTGATTTACAAAAATCGGTGAATTTTTGTGAAAGTTAATTGACATTGTCCAGAAATACTCCTTATTATAATTCACTTCACTTTAAATATTTGATCGTAAATTAAAAAAATCTTAACATAAAATAATTTCCCTTAATTTTCTATTATTTCTCTGAATGTTTGTTAATATTTTATGTAAAATATAAAATTGTACTAAAACGATAAATAAGAAAAAGGTATAGGTTTTCACTATTGTATCTAAAATGTAATTTAAGAACAAAATTAAACTTTCCACTCTTCTTGAAAATGTCAAAAATGAACTTGAATGTTTATAAATATCACAAAATATATAATCAATATTCTAGTTACAAACTCATTTGATGTTATTTTTTGGTTACAAAATTTTATTTGTGAATAAAAATGTTTTACCTAGTCAATGATATGTAGTTACTTTGCACATGACATATTTTATAATAGAAAATCAATTTCCTCCTTAAGAGGAGTCCGTATCTACGGCCCTTGTCTAATTGCAGTTTGTTAATTGAAAAATTAAAAGTTGACTCCAATTGGTATTAAAATAAGGAATATTTTGAGATCTTATAAAAGTATCTAACATTATTTCCTTTTCGAGAAAACTTCGGAACGGAAAAGCTAACTTCAATTTTCGTGTTCCAAAGTTTTCTCGAAAAGGAAATAATATTAGATACTTTTATATTGTCAAAATATTCCTTATTTTAATAACAATTGGAGTCAACTTTTAGTTTTTCAATTAACAAATTACAATTTGAATAATTAGCAAAAACGTGATTAGACAAAGACAGTAGATACGGACTCCTCCTAAGGAATTAAACCCAGGTCAAAGTCTCCATGAGCCGAGCTGACCGTAGAAGAAGCACTTGAACCTTCGGGTATTCAAGCTGTAACGGACTCTTTGGAACAGTAACTTTTTCCACTTGTATACGGCTGTTACGGCTGGGTTATGACTTGTGCCGCACCTGATATGATACTCTTACCCTATATATACCTTTCTCCCTTTCTTGCATTTTCTGTCCCTAAATAATGTATTTCCGAATTGTTAAAAAAAATCGCTTATCATAGAATTACATATGTTTCTGTAAAAATTAGTAAAAATAAACATATCAAAGATTCCATATTTTAACAAAATTCGCACGTACTATCTTCGTTAAATATGCACTTATTACTGCGCAAAATAAATTTTCATGTTATATGATTTCTCAAAAGTACACATGCAAAATAGTACTTTAAAAATTTAGTAATTTTTATATACAAAACGATTGTGAAATTATATTGACATTTCACATGTTGAAACTCAGAATAAACGTTTGGTGAAAATTAGCAACTGCCCTAATTTTTTTCAGATTTTTAAATTAATATTTAGAACTTTAAAGTATAAAATAATATAATGAGGGATTGGGCGATACAAATTTCGCAAATTTAACATTTTCGGCTATACTAATATATATGGGTTATTCTTTCTTACATATTATATAATATATATGGGTAATCTCTGGAAAATCGAGATCAAAAAAACTTTTTTTTTATTTCTTCGTTAAAAATGTTCTTCTTGGTATGTAGAATGTATGTAAATTTTTTCAGATGTTTTGAAACCCTAAAGTTCAAAGCTGGACAAGGCTAAATATTAGCATGTAGTCATTTTTACATGCTTTAGCAAATTTCAACCTCCATTTATTCAATAAAATTACACCACTTAAAAAATAGCAACAAATAATTTTTTTTGCAAATTTTAAGAACTTTTTCTAAATAATGGTTTTTCTAAATAAATAATTTTTTTGCAAATTTTAAGATTTTTTTCTAAATAATGGTACTAATACCTTTTAATATATATATTATGGTACTAATACCTTTTAATATATATATTAAAAGGTATTAGTACCATTATTTAGAAAAATTCTTAAAATTTGCAAAAAAATTATTTATTTAAAAAAACCATTATTTAGAAAAAGTTCTTAAAATTTGCAAAAAAATTTCTTGTTCCTATTTTTTAAGTGATTTAATTTTATTGAATAAATGGAGGTTGAAATTTGCTAAAACATGTAAAAATGACTGATAAAAGATAGCAACAAGGAATTTTCTTGCAAATTTTAAGAATTTTTTCTAAATAATGGTACTAATACCTTTTAATATATATATATATATATACTAATACCTTTTAATATATATATATATATATATATATATATATATATATATATTAAAAGGTATTAGTATATATATATATATATATATATATATATATATATATATATATATATATATATATATATATATATATATATACTAATACCTTTTAATATATATATATATATAATATATATATATATATATATATATAATATATATATATATATATATATATATATATATATATATATATATAATATATATTAAAGGTATTAGTATATATATATATATATATATATATATATATATATATATATATATATACTAATACCTTTTAATATATATATATATATATATATATATATATATATATTAAAAGGTATTAGTACCATTATTTAGAAAAAATTCTTAAAATTTGCAAATAAAATTCTTATATTTCTATTATTTTATATATATATATATATATATATATATATATATATATATATATATATATATATATATATATATATATATATATATATATATATATATATTCACCTGATTTCCAACAAAAAATGTTATTACAGTTTTTTCTCAAAAGTGGATAGTTTTAGAGTTAAAAACCAAACAAAGTAGTTAAAATCTCAAACGATGAAAGAAAATGCATTTTTCAACCTTGAATTGCCCTTGAAATATGATATTAGGGCTCTGAAATTCTTTTTACATATTCTGGGTATAGATATATATGCGCAATTCGCGGTGATACCGAAGAAAAAAAAATTTTTTTTTTCTCTTACGAATTTTAATATGTATGTAGGGTTCTTATAAGTGTCTGTGAATTTTTTCAGATTTTTTGACCAAGTATGTTCGAGTTACAGTGGGTCACAGACGGTAATTTTAGCATTTCTTGCATTTTGGAGCTGTTTTGAATGATTTTTAGCTCAATAGAAGTGCATTTAACGCAAAAATTGAATCTGTACTGTTTTTATACAAATTATCTGAATTTTTAAAAAAATATATTTTCAAGATCATATGCCTCTTCATTACATGGATTTAGTCCATTTCAAAACTCAAAAGTTGAAAAAAAGAGAGTTCGATCACTCGGTCGACTACCAAAAAATTCATGGAGATGCCTCTTTTAGTACAAAAGTATCTGTACGACTCCCAGAACGACAATCGAGCTGTATTTCTTGCTAAAAATAAAAATAACAGTCAAATTATGCTAAGATATGATTAAAATGACTAATTAGCACCATTAATAATGGGTTCGATCATTCAACTCAACACCAAAAAATTCATGGAAATGCATTTTTTAGTACAAAAGTACCTGCATAACTCCCAGAATGATAATAATCAAGCTGTATTTCTTGCTAAAAATATAAGTAGCAGTCAAATTATGCTAAAATATGATTTAAATGACTTATAGCACCTATAATAATAGATTCGACTACATGGATCATCACTAATAGAATTATGAAGGTAGCTTATATTAGTACAAAAGAAACGGATACAGTCTCAATACCCTAATAAAGCTGCATTTCTTACTAAAAATAGAGGTAATGGTCAAATTATCCTAAACAATTATTAAACTATACACATTCTTCAACCTCGTTTTTATGCTTGAAATACGTATATTTTTAAAGAGTTTGGTTACAGTTTGATTTAATTTACGTTAGGTAATTTACGTCATAGATAAAAGCTGACTGGAAAACCTTTAATCTTCGTGGTCGGAGCACTTCTAAGGAGGTTCTAGTAAAAACTTATGCACAATTAAAATTTCTAAAAAAATTTAGGTGATAAATGGGAGTTTGCAAAATATTGAAGAAACTGCAGCTTGGATTTGTAAGCTCCCATTTATAACCTTAATTGTTTTTAAATCTCCAATTTGCATAACTTTTGACCACAACGTCCTTAGAAGTGCTCCGATCATGCAAATTAAAGCTCTTGATATCAGTCTCTATATAAAATTGCGGACAGTTACCTATGACGTAAATTACGTAACGTAAAGTACATCAAACTGTAACCAAACTCATTAAAAATATACGTATTTCAAGCAACAAAACGAGGTTGAAAAAAATATCATAGCGCTGGAATAAGGCCTAGGAACAGAACGAAAGTTTGGGATACTTTTCTACTATGTTTAAACAAACTTTTAAGACGTGAAATATCAAGTGTGGAGCATGTAGAAATTGGTGGCAGTGGTGCTCACTTAGCGATTTTCCAAAACAGACCTACATTTAACATACTATAACTCTGGTTATAAATGATGAATTTTATCGTTTCACAAAAGATATTTTTTTTTTTTTTTTTTATTATTATTTAACGTCGCCATTTTTGTGCTTCCATGTGGTGCTAATCGACGACGGGGGTCTGCGGTGTGTTTGTAAACAAAGCACATGTAATTTTTACAGAGGTGCTTGTATCAATCGGCAGAGACTAGGATTCGAACCCGGATCACCGGCGTGGGAATCCGACACTCTACCGACTGAGCCGCCGCAGGCCCTACAAAAGATATTAAAGGTCTTTTTAAGACAGAAATTTTGAGATGTCGAAGAATTAAAATCGTGCCGATTGCGCAATATGGCAAGCGATCGAACATAACCGAAATAAAAGAAAATTTTAAGTTTACATTCAGCTCTGTAAAGGTAATCCATTGAGCTGACAAGGAGATAAAATATTTTTTATCATAAATTTTGTAGAAAGACGAAGAAATCCTTTTTTTGAAACGTGCGAAACGGTTAAGAGGGTTGCTCTGTAGAATGTTTTGAAAATAGCCGTTTTTTGGCCTCCTCAGAGAATTCAAAAAATTACAACAGAAAAGACAAGGCACCTAAGAGATACCTAAGAGGGTGATCGAGATGAGAAACATCTTTTTTGATATATATTTGCATATAAAAATTTTTTTTTTTTCGTGAACCCTTCTGCGCAGTGTCTTTTAAAAGTTGCCTGGAACTACTCATATATAATTAATAATTTTATAATATATATATTATAACCTTATAATTACCCGCGATAGATTAATATAATACAGCATGTATGGGGAAAAGGTGTAGTCAAGAATGACACAACGTGTATCACGAAGAAAAGGTATATTGTAAAATATAAAACGGGGTACATTAACACACAAGCCACTACACGTGTGCTCTCGCAGGCATGTAACTGGGACGGGAGAATAGGCGTTACCTCTCCTGTTGCCGATTCGGACACACTGGTCAGCCACCGCTTGTGTCGCTCTAGTGTCGGTGAGTCGAAGGGAGAAGTCTGCACCTAGACGATGGCCTTCGAAGTCGTCGCACGGTGCCAGGTGCCGGCGGCGGGTTTCGAGGAACTCGCGCCTCGAGGCGAGGAGCCCTTGCCGTACCATTTACCACTTCTCCAGGGCCGAGGGACGAGTTGGCGCCTCCCCTCTACTCGCCATTTCTCCTACGATTGTAGCTTCGTCTAGACTTGAACCTCAGGCGGATTGAATGACTGTGAGTGCATCTTCCTCATCATCACTCCCAGACTGGGTTAGCCCGTATTCGCCTACTTCTGCGACTGTCGCTGTTACCGTTCCATCTACTGCCGCAGATGGCGGCTCTCGCAGGCCGATACTCGAGGGCTAGTTGATCCCTGGGACCCTCTCCTGCCTCGAAAGAGACTCCGTTGATAGCCATTACCGCTGATAAGCCTCCGGAGAGACCGCTGTGCAGGATGGGTCACCGCGGACCGGTCAGTCTCACCACTAAGCAAACAGCGAGTGTCGTATTAGAGTGCTCGAGCTCCAGTCTTGGATCCACTTTCTTCCTAGGAGGGGAAAGTGCGGTTAGAAGGGGATTCTCAGGTGCCCAAAGAAGCGGTTACAGTAGATTACGATAGATTCTATATAAAATATGAGAATGTTGCGTTTCTAATTTTAAAATTTTACTGTTTTAGATCGCATGTGTCAAGGGGATAATTCGCAGCAAGGTGCTGGGGGTTTTTGTAGACCCTTTTGGCTTTCTTCGATCTTTTATAGGTTTACTATTTGCGAGTTCCGCGAGACGATGTGCTGCGCTCGATGCTTATATCGCGTATTCTAATTGGTCGCCTTCCTGATAATCCTAGCTCTACGCTTGACTACTACCCGCGTTTGCCGCTGTCTACCACGTTGCTTCTCTACTACTAAAGGCACATTACTCCCGGTTTCTTGTTCTCTTGCCGTCCTTCGAAGTATCTTCTACAGCCTCACCTTCGGAGTCGGAAGGCATGGCGTTGTCGTCAAAATACGATCTCAAATCTTTTAAAAAGATTTGTTCCATCTTGGTTCCAAATTTGGTTTTCGGAGATCACATATGGCCCAGTATAGTCAAGGGCCCATTTAGCAGTAATTCCTTGTGGCGCACATGAAAGAATACGATTGCGCCACAATACTTTCTCGCCGACAGCATATTGCACGTCTCGCCGTTTGCTATTATAACTTAGCTTGGCGTTCTTGCGATTTTGCTTAATTTTCTCCTGTCAAATCTTGCACTTCACGCAGTTTATTCATGCGCTCATTTCAATTCTCTAACGCTGCTGTTTCTGCATCGTGCGCTCGGCGAGTTCTTCTTACCGCTGCAACGTACTTGGAGGTACAGGGTTATGTTCGAAATTGAGAAAAGCTGGTGACGATTCCGTAGATTCTTGCACAGCCGTATTATAGGCAAATACTAGCTCGGGAATATGTAAATCCCAAGTACGACGTGATCATGGTCTTGAAAATGCGGTTTACTCGCACTACGGGATTTACATGCGCATGATACGGTGGTATCGTCGTATGGACAACTCCATGTTCTTCTAGAAATCGGTCCACTATCTTATTTTTAAATTCTGGTACTTTATCAGAGTGGAACGTCTCCGGCACTCCGAAACGTAGGAAGATCTTCTCTCTGAGCTCCCGTTTAATCGTTTTCGCATTTGCCTTGCGAATGGGGATACACTCCACCCAGCGCGTGAAAAGGTCCATGAATACTAATAGGTATTCATGACCACGCGGTGTATGAGAGTTGGAGCCCATAATATCTCTAGCTACTATCTCCCACGGCTTCGTTACAATACGCCGGACCATAAGTTCAGCGGGTACTAATTGGACAGCTTTGCATTGCTGTCTTACTGCGCAGTAATGCACATAATTTGCTATGTCCACATAAATTGATGGCCAATGATATAGCACGGTGATACACTCATATGTTTTTCCGCGTCCCAAATGTTCAATAATAGTCGTTGCCAACTATTATCCAATATGGATGCTCTATACGATTGTTCTTGGAATGTTTCTGTTGTTATAATTATATCGTCCATATACGAATAGGCGTCGAGTTCAAGTTCATAGCCGATAATTTT
Source organism: Gastracanthus pulcherrimus (assembly GCA_949152435.1). Taxonomy (NCBI): domain Eukaryota; kingdom Metazoa; phylum Arthropoda; class Insecta; order Hymenoptera; family Pteromalidae; genus Gastracanthus; species Gastracanthus pulcherrimus. Next base: position 160,655,200 of record OX424572.1, read on the forward strand.
ATCGCTCAATTCTTAGAACGTTGCTGGCCCGCCAGATACGCCGTATGGGAGAGGACAGAACTCAAATAAACTAAGGCCTGACACTGTAAATGCAGTCAAGTGTCGTGATTCTTCATCTAACGGCACTTGATGATATGCTTTACTCAGGTCAATACTAGAGATGTAATGTACTTTTTGCAGCTTTTGCAGTATATCATGCATGTAAGGAAGCGGATACGCAGTCACTTTAGTCACTCCGCCTAACTTCTTATAGTCGACGCAAAAGCTGTAAGTCCCGTCTGCCTTGCAAACCATTACCACTGGGCTCGACCATTCGCTATTGGATCTTCGAATTACCTCTGTTTCCAGCATTTTATGCACCTGTTCATGCTTTTCTTCTTCAAGTTTCTTGGAAACTGGATAGTATCTTTGCTTAATAGGTCTCACAGAATCAAAATCAATCTTATGTTTGATTCGATTAGTGCGACCTAAAGGCACTTTACCCTTTAATACACTCGATTCAACATCTCTTGCAATTGGAAGCGTTGCACATCATACCGCTACCTTGAGAGGGCGGAGATCCTCAATCAATTCTACCTTTAATTTATTTTCGCGTGGCAGGATGTGCGCGTTTAACGCTCGCTTAAAATCTACACCGAGGAGACATCTTTTTGGTTACACGGCTAGGATCACGACCTCTAAGTGGCGTCTTATATTACCTATATCGAATGGTAAATCGATATATCCGATAAGAGGCGAAATATGACCGTTTGCCATTACTATGCCGTGTTCTTTACTTGAAGCAATCTTTTTATTACACGCTGCAGCAATGTGAAAGTCAAGTGGTCCAATACAGGTACGGACAGCACCTCCATCATGAAGTGCACGCACTCGGAATCCACCCATTCCCACTTGCCTCCACCAGCGAGAGTAGTCCCTCTCTATGTAAGGAACTGATTCTTCAGAAGCGTCATTCGCATCGGCAGCTACTATAAGCTCTCCCTCCGTCGCGATCGATGAGAGAATAGACTTAACTTGCGCTTGTGCTTCATTGGACTCATTAGAGTTAGTTGGTGAGGTCCTTAAGTTGATTGCCGGGGCAGTAGGGACCTTACCTTCGTATCCCCTTGCCCTTTCCCCCTACAATCTGGACATGATCTCGTAGTGTACCTGGTCAGTTGCAGCCCCAGCAGATTCATCTCGCAACTTCTCGATCATTGCTGAAATATCTTAAGGTGAAATCTGCGATATCGCTGTCAGACTTGGAGCCTTGCGCTTCGTATTCAATTTCTCCTCGACCCCCATTATCGAACTATGTGGAAAAATATTCCACCGTTAGAACAACTACACCTCTTCCATCACTGCAAATTTCAAGATAAAATATTCAATAGTTTTGCTGCAATCGTTAATTAAGTAAAATAAATTATCTCTGCTATTGACCGTATCGTCAATTTTTTTGTTAAATTCATGTCTCTTAAATGCAAATCAATGCTGTTATTTATATAACTCCATACCTACTTACAACGCGATTGAAAGAAACCAGAAACTGAAAATGTTTAAAAACAATATCAAAATTTGCAAAAAAAATTATTTTTTCGCAAATATTTAAGGAACACTCAAATACGAGTACCTTGCACTTAAAAAAAAATTAATATCCAACAGTTTCATTTTTATAGCCAGACCAATCATCTGCATAAATAATCTGTTAATAGAGATTTACAGATATACAGTGCGTCTCATAACTATAGAAACACCACAAATTTTCACGTTTAAATGTGTATATTATACCTTTTTTTAAAGAACCTGTAACTTTGGAAGCAAAAATCCGAGGATAATTTTGCAAAAAGCCAATGAATGGAAAATATATTCTCTTTAAAAAATTACTAGAATATTTCTTTCGCATCAACATTAAAGAAGTTATCGTTGTTTCATAACTATAGAAACACTTTAAATTTTTAGACCCATTTAAATCAATGTAAATTTTTTATCTAGTATTCAAGTTTTGTTTAAACCGTCCGTGAATTTTTCATAAGTTAATGTAGACACAATATTTTGGTAACGTCTTAAAGAGAATAAAATTGCCTTTTATTTGCTATTTTTAAAATTATCCTTGGTTTTTTGCTTCGAAAGTTACAGGTTTTTTAAGAAAAGGTATAATACACAGATTTAAATGTAAAAATTTTTGGTGTTTCTATAGTTATGCACTGTATATCATAACTTTTTATACAATTTGGGGCATATGTATTTCCTTCTGAAAATATTTAGTTTTGTTATAAGTTTTTATAATGCGTTTTTATTGCCCGTGCATGCGCAAACTTTCACTTTGGATAGCTCAGAAATCATACACTCAATTCTTTCAAAACAAAATGCAAAATAAACTTTAAGAATTCTCTAATATTTCCTGAAAACATCAGCTAATTGATCGTAAAATAAAATCTTAGGGCAAAAATTTGTAAAAAATACACGCTTTCAAATGAACTGTATACGTCCTGGAAGATACATTCATTTTTTTGATTTTCTATAATTTACACGAATACGCCAAAACGCGAAAAATTGTAAAACAAAAACTTTTATTGCACGTATTCTCTATTTAAGGGCTAAAACACATTTTTTAATGATTTTCCGAAGTTTTTTCAACTTTTTAAGGGTCTCGGACATAACGGGTTATAATGATTGATAAACTATATTTGTAAATAAATTTTTATGATTATTCTTATATAATAACCTGCATATCGTCGCCCGCACGAAGACTAGCACAATTCATATCTCGCCATGAAAAAAAGCACATTTCAGAGTCTCTCAACGAAGAATAACACGTTTCCAAACCTGCTACGAAGAATAGCACATTCCAGAAATGTGCCACGAAGAATAGCACATTTTACAAATATACGACGAAAAGTAGAACATTTCAGTAATATGTGTCAAAAAGTAGCACATTTCAGAAATCTACGAAGCAAAGTAGCACATTTCAGAAATCTACGACGAAAAGTAGCACATTTCAATAGTAGCACGTTTCATGAGTTCCCGACGAAAAGTAGCATATTTCAAATTCCTGACGGAGAATAGTATTGTACTACTAGGGGAGAAACTTGGATTTTTCTAAGCGACGATGATGATTGTTACACACCGAATTTTTTTTAATTAGTGCATGAATTAGCACTATTTTATGCATGCAAGACGGATGGGGAATTGTGAATTTTGAGCTCTCCACCATACCAATGAAAATAGAAATAATAATTTGTATATAATTTTAAAATATTTATATTTTTTTTTAAATTTTCAAAATAATCAAAAATTTGATTTTGTACTTTTCCTGCCGCTATTCGAAGACGCTTGAAAATTTCAATTTTCTATTCGCTTTATAATCATGGAAAGGGGCCTTTTTAATGTACGTGTTATAAATAAGCACATTTCGCACGTTCATATTTAATCAATTATTTGTTATAACCATTTGCTGATCGGCGAACGAATATTATACATTTACGTATGTATGTATGTATGTATGTATGTATGTATGTATGTATGTATGTATATATATATATATATATATATATATATATATATATATATAGTGTTTAGACCAAACATGGGGTACCATCTGGATGATACCACATGTTTAGGGGCCTAAACCCTCTAGTAGTCTGATTTTTGAAAATAGGCCCTAAAAGTGATTATGCCCCCCTAAACACTATAATAATCTGATTTGTAATCAGCGGCTCAAGAACCGGTAGATATATACAAATTTTTGTATTTGAGTTGAAACCTTTATATTTTCGGAGGCTACGATTTGGTCGTTATTTGAAACACGGCTATTCTGAAACATTTAAATGTGTTATTCGTCCTCTGGAATTATGCGCGAAATGTGTTATTCTTCGACGGAAATTCTTGAAATGTGCTACTCTTCGTGGCAAGCTTGTGAAATGTGCTCTTCTTCGTAAGGAGCGACGATATATATTTTACGATCAATGTCCGGAGAGCGGCCAATCTTTAGATTGACAGGTCACTCTGCTCATTTTTCAAGCGCTGTTGGCTAAAGTCCAATATGGAACTTTGACTTTGTACTTTGTCCAATTATGCTTGGTCAAAGTTAGGAATGACCAAAGCAATTCGGAAAAGTCCATATCGCTTAGTTTATATTAGATCAAGGAGCACGGGAGTGCGTCCATTGCATATCTTTTACTTTAGAATTTCATATATTTATTATAAAATTAATTTTACATATTACGGAGTTTTTTGAATAGGTAGCTTCATGAAAGTAAATACTGCATTATAAAGTGTATAATATAAAATAAATAGAATTATTTTTAGAGAGAATAAACTACTAGGACACATAAATGTTTAATGTGTTATAACAAAGTACACTCGACTTGAAGAATAACTGAATTTTTGTCGAATATTTTTGGGATTTCGTGTGTGTGTCATAACACTACTCCCCCTTCTTTAGATTGTCGTCCCGACAATCTTGTTCCATTTCTTGAAGCTTATTTTTCAAGCGGATCTTTCAAGTAAACATCCTCTACCTTGACCCTCCTGGTATCAAGCTACCGAGCAATGTTTCCAGGTATGGACTCCAATAATTATTCCAGGAAGTAGAATAAAGACCCGACTCTTGAGAAATTACTCTTGAAAAGGCATCTAGGAAGAACTTAAGCAATACTTTGGATTAGAGAAGAGATATAACATGCCGTGAACCTTTTCTCTAACACTGTTCTAGTATTCGCTCCGTGCCTCACGCGAAAACTACGGTTTAAGAACCGTTAGCAGAACAGTTAGAACTTCTGTCTTTCAACGAACAATGCCAGTCTATTTATGTGAACAATCTTTTTTTTGTGTCTTGGAGATTTTTTGAATGCAAAATACCACGTTATTGAGCTTCTTCACGATTTTGAAAGGACCTTCCCACTTCCTAACTATTCTGAAGTTTAGGGTTTTTTCTTTTGTTCTTCGAGGGTTAAAGAACCTTTTGTCCCTATTTGAAATCGACGTATCTTGCCCGCTTGTCATAGCAAGATTTTGTCTTATTCAATTGAATGCAATATTATATATAATATAATACAATATAATACATACAATATATTATATAATATATTATATTATATAATATAATATAATATTATATATATTATGAATTGAAGTTTCTTTTCATTTTGTTTTATTGCAAACGTAAAAATTAATTAAACTTGTTATGCAGCCGGTAATTATATTCTTTAAGCTCTTAGGAAGAGGTACAAATATCGAGTTTTTATTGAATATTTGACATTTTATTAAATTTTGTAGATATTTGAAAAATTTGTCTTATACGCCGCCCTTAACCTGTTAAGTTTCAAACCTTCTTCACGAATCCGTTGTAATACTATCTCTAGATTTTTTATTATTTCTTCAAATGTTTTTCCCATTAATATAACATCATGAAGATAAACAAGACAATTTTTTCCTATTAAACCTCGTAAGATTTCTTCCATTAAGCGTTCAAATGTCTAAGCTGCTGGTACATTCATCCCAACTAGGGAACGCCATGGACTTGATGGTTCTTCAATAACTTCTTGATCCTTCATCTCTCGAATCATCATGTCAATTTCTTCGTGTTGATGTAATGGAATACGTCTGATTGGTTGCATTGAACATCATATTTTCCTGCGATCTTCGCATCTACAAATAGATCTTGAAAATTGATAAAAAATTGTGGAAATTGTCTTTGATTATCATTCAAGTCTTCGGTATTATTTTCATAAACTTCCTTAAGACCATATGAAACACACTCGAATGAATCAACAATTCTTGCACACAGCCTTTGATTATTTTGATCTTGAGATGAGTAGAATTTATCTTGAAAAATGTGACGTATTTCTTAAAAAATACAACCTTCTTCTAAACAATCATTCTCGAGGATGCAATCTTCTTTAATATATCCTACAAATACTGGCATTATAGTAGAGAATTTCCTTAATCTAATATAAACTATTGCTTTACAATCTTGAGGAACCACTTCTCTAGTAGGATACCTTAGTGTAATTTCATTAATATGAAATTCAATTAGTAGTTAATTTAATTATTTTGGAATTTAAAATAATTGCACCAGATCCTGTATTAACTCCAAAACATTGATTATTTTCAATAAATCCATTAAAATAGAATAGATTCGAATTCCTATCAATTCTTCTAATATAAAGATCAGAAAAACGAGAATTTGTACATGTAGGAGTCTTATCGGGTCCTGTTGAACCCGCTCATAAAAGTTCAACATAACCTAGTTCCCTGTCTATCTTTTTGATTAGAACAATCTGATTAAAAAGGTCCCTTTTGACTGTAATGCCTACAGTCGACGTTCTTCACAAAATCTTGTGGCTTCTACTTCTTTGAAGAAATAAAGTTATTGAAACATTTAGAATATTTTTTAGATTCTGTGTATTCATGAATCCACCTCTATTTCTTGAGTCTTGAAATTTCCTATTCTACTCATGTATGACCTTTATTTCCATGGCTCGTGCAAGAGCAATTTTTAAACAAGAAATCCTTTCCAGTTGTAAAATCTGTTTGATAGACATGTCATAAACAGTAATGACAAACTGTACACATACGATCATGCCTTGCACCTCAAATGGACACTCAAGGTATATCAAAGAAGCTAACCTCGCTAAATCAGCAGCTAATGACCGAAGGTCTTCTCCAAACTTTTGACGTCTACTTTGAAATTGAAAATAATACGTTGGTAATAAATACTTATCACCATAACGTAATTCTAATTTTATTTTCAATTTCTGAAGAATTATCAAGAACCGATTTAGCTTTTCCGCGTAAACTTGCAGCAAGAGCGATTATCATCCGCATATTCCATCCATTTTCCATCGCAATCAAATTAAATTGATTTAAGGCAGGTTTGTGGTGGATTTGCCCTATTTATTCAATAATTTTTATTTCATACAAAAAATAATCTTTATTGTTCAAACTTTTTACATATTAAAATACACATTTTAAAGATATAAAAATTTTTTTTTTTTTACGGATTTTTCTGGACAAAATGGCCGCCTCAAAATTGTTCTTTTGTTTGACTGTCAACACGATATCTCACCAACGGATCATCTGAAATCAAAAAACTAAAAAGATTCTTAAAACTTATAGTTTTGGCTATTGCATAGTCTAGGATATTTCATGTTTACCGGAAAAAAATAAATTGGCGGACTATTGAATTTTTTGGCTCTTTTTTTGCAACATAAATTGTTTATAACTTTTTGAAAAATGTATTGATCGTTATAATCCTAGATCATACAAAAAGAACATATGTCAGGAGTAAGCTGTTCAAATTTCAACTGAATCGGTGTAGTAGTTTTTTTTAAATCGTGTCGATAGAGTTGAAAAGCGTTGTTTCGAGAAAAACGCGTTCAAAGTGTAGGAGCAGCCGAGCGCACGCGCTCAAACGCGGTAGGTGCTGCCTCTTTTCTGCCTGTTCCCGGCCGTAGGAACTAATTGTATGAGTTTTAAAATATTTCTAGATAGTATTGCTATCGAATAATGAAATAAAAAAAAAATGATTTTTCAAAAAAAATCCACCGCAAACCTGCCTTAAAAATTCACGGAGCGACGTTATGCTATCCTGCGTGTCTGGTTTGAGGTTACATTTGATAGTGTCCTTGATGACCCCAATCCTACATTTACACATGAATCTATCCTACGAGAAACGTCGGAAGTAATAGCATTCGTTTCTGACGTTTCCAGCCTCATCTATCCTGGTAATAACCTTAAAGAAGCATCAGCAGATACGGCATTCGCCGCTGATGGTTATCCCCTTAGTCCTATCTGTTCTCTTATAACATTATTAGAAACGTAAGAAGCAACGATATTCGCCGTTTGTGTTTCTGTATTATTCTGAGATCTAAATTCAGGTGCATTTAATGTATCTTGTGTGTTTGTGTGTATATTTAAAGATCAGCTTAGCTGGTTTTCCTGCAAAGTTTGGAGACGCATTTTCAAAGACGTCTACTTCGCATCGTAAAGCCAGTCGGTCTGTCTCCAAACTCCTGTTGACCCTTTGCAAAGTCAACTGCTCTGTCTCCAAATTCTCATTCACCCATCGCAAAGTTTGCTGTTCTGCCTGTAAATTCTTGTTCACCCGTCGCTGTTTGATGAGTTCCTCTTCACGAACATGAAGTGTATTTTAAAATTCTAGTTCTTCAGCACTTCTTTGTGATAGGCATGTTTGTAGTTCCACAAGTTGTTGACGTTCAGTCACAATTTGATTACGTAAGGCAACAATTTCAAGTTGCGCTTTTTGGAGGTTTTCAGGTTTCTCTGCAATTTCTCGCAAAGCCAAAGACGGATCCGGATGAATATATATTTGTATATTTGCGTTTTGTTCTCAAGGCATGCTTCTTGTTCGAACCGGAAATGGAATCATTGACTGTTAAATCCCGACTGAGCCCCCAAAATGTTATAACCGGGTTCTAAGTTATTAAATAACAAACACGTTATTTATAAAGGGGAACATAAACTCAAACTTTATTAGAACTATTACAATACAAAACGCGCGAATACAAATCGTATTGTAAAAAACACAGCTCGCATCACCTATCATCATCGGACTACTATCTTAGGGGTCACGGGTCGTCGTCAAGCGCGGTGATTTACGTTGTTCGAATCGAGCGTTCTTTCATTCGGCTCAGTCATAACAATAAAGCCGATATCTCATCGGGCCTTGAAGATTTGGAAGGATTCAGTGAAAACACGTTTTACAGCATTTAACCCTCTAAAAAATTGAAATTAATAAAATGTACAAACTTAGGGTTTGAATTACGTAAAATCCCTTCTAATTCAGTGCTTATGATCCAAAGACCACATATCATCCAAATTTAACCAATTAACGCCTAAACGTCAAAAAATTTTAGTCAGTTTTCAAGCTTGCCAATTACATATAAAGATTCATGCAATTTGACTGGAAATTCGTATCCGACTATCTTCGGGTATGCTCTTTCCGAATCCGTTCTCAGAATTGAGTTTCCGTGACTGAAAAATTCAATATGGCCGCTTCAAAGTTAAGTATCAAGGAAAAATTACATACTTTTTTTATAAATCCGAATTTTTCATACGGTAAAAGGGTTTACACGGCACTTGGAACACCGTCCATCGGTGAATAAAATAGTCCTGCTTTCGAAATGTGCATGAATAATTTTTCGAAAAAATCATGACAGTCCAATATGGCGACGAAATTAACGGAATATTTATTTGTATTTGTTTATTTCCCTTAAAGCATACATTTCTCTTTTAGTCGATTTGATCTGAAAGTAGGTATACAGGAATTGGGCTTTTGGGACCGCTGATCACGAATCTACAGTCAAATTTAAAAAATTATTTTTTAAAATGGCGGTTTTAATATGGCGGCAGCTGATAAACAATATTTTTCGTCATATTTTTCTGGAAATTGGTTTACAGGATTTTTTTGGGTCACTGATTACGAATCTACAATCATATTTGGAAAATTATTTTTCACAATGGCGAATTCAATATGGCGGATCTAAATTTTTAGTATTTTCAGTAAGATTTTACTGAAAATTGGTGTACAGGGGTTCTTTCGTCGCCGATAACGAATCTGCTATCGAATTTTGAAAATTCTTTTTTAAAATGGTGGATTGATTATGGCGGCTAGTGATTTTCAGTATTTTCCGTCATTGATTGTGACGATATTAGACTTAAGAAATAAAATCTCACTAGGATACACATGAATTATAAAATGGTGGTCAATTAATTTGCACAATTATAAAAATATAGCATTTTGCATTTTGTTTATTTTCAACAATGATGTAACATGCTCTATAAACAGATTATTGTATGAAAATGTCGAGTATTTGTCTTAAATAAAATATCATATCAGTCAATAAAAAATCATATCAGTCAATGTTTCTGAACCACTGAATATACATGAATTATTTTCTGTCCTGTAATTTTTGCTTGAAGATGAATCTTTGAATATTCACAAAAACGAAATATCCTTTTTTCGTCAATCAATAAATTGTTATCTCTATTTGGTATTTTTGATAACTGTATAATTTATTAGTTTTATTTGCTTTATGTGCTATACGTACTAAATGAATAAATAATTTACTTTTTATAAAATTATATATACATGGTTGAGAAACTAACATATTCAACAAATAATACACAGCTCTTGATATTTTTCTCAAGAAGAAGTATTTACAATGCCGAAGCGTCGACAGAAAAGGGTTCCTACATCAGAGGTTTCTATGAAACGGACCAAAACAAATGTTTCCTCAAATATCCAATTCGATGCTTACTTCAATCAGTAAGCATGATAACATCATATTGCTTCCAAATGCAAACGATTCTGGTGATTCTGATGAATCAGAATCTCATGTTGAAGAGGTTGAGGATGAGAGAGACGATTCTGAAGCTCTTCTAGAACCACTCAAAAGCATTTCTTACCATAAAACTATTGCAAATTACGAAGAAAATCAAAAAAATTAGAGGAACATCAAGTTATGTTTGGGTAAATCAGGAAAAAGTGAACTTGAACACGTCGAGTTATTCGAAACCATCTTCACAGAATACATAAAACACTATTTTATCGAAGCGATCAAGGAAAATGGTTACGATCTTACGTTGCCAGAATTCAATACCTTTATAGGAATTATTATTTTTTGCTCTTTCAATAAAAGAAAATCTCAAACATATTATTGGTCTTCTGATCCGTATCTGAGTTGCGAAGTGGTTTAAAAACCCTTTAAAATAATAAAAAGAGCCGATATCCCTTCGGGCTTTGAAGATTTGAAAGGATTCCATGAAAACACGTTTTACAGTTTTTAACCCCCCAAAAATGGAAATTTGTAAAATGTACCAGCAGCTTAGGGTTTGAATTTCGTAAAATCCCTTCTTAACTGTTGCTTGCAACATCAAAACGATATACCATCCAAATTTTCTAGTCGTTAGGTTTTATGGTTTTTGCTCGGCGTTGATGAGTCAGTCAGTCAGGACATGTCCTTCTATATATATATAAAAAGTGAAAAATAATAATTACTATAAGAAAGAGTTTCGAAAAATGATAGGCTTACGATCAAATGTTTATTATTTTCATTGAATAAAGTCAACAATTTAGTCATTTTAATTCAAAATACAACTATTTGGAGTAAGCGTCAAAAACTTAAGAAAATTACTTAAATTTTGTTACATAAATTATCATTCATGCCATGATAAATTATATTTAATTATGAAATGTTGGAATTGAACGCAATGATTTGATTCTAGCGCCGACTCAAAATAGTTTTATTTTGAATTAAAATGACCAAATTATTGACTTTATTCAATGAAGATAATAAACATTTGATCGTATGCCTATCATTTTGTCAAACTCTTTCTTACAGCAACTATTATTTTTCACTTTTAGAGCGTTTTTGGGGTCAGTTTTATTTATATTTTTTGTTTTTTCACTTGAGAGTTAACTCTCAAATTATGGAGAAGCCCAGACTGCGGGACGAAAAAAAAATTTTTAACATTTTTTTTCGCGGCAAATCAAATGATGTACTTAAAAAAATATTGATTGTTTGGAATGTTGTCAGGAACCTGCAAAACAATTTGAGTCGAGAATACCTAATAGTTTACCTTACGAAAAAATCACCGTATAAAACACCCAAATTGACACCTAAAAGAATACCGAAATCAGCACCTAAAGTAGAGTATGATTTCGTACGCCCAAAGAACACCCAATTTAGGTGTACACCCAGGTTTAGGGGTACGCTGGGTGTACTTAAAAATAAACCAGTTCATTATTTTAAAAAAATATAAAAAATTTTCTTAACGTTTATCAGTCATACTAAGAGTATTATTATTAATAGTTTGGCATTAAAAAATAGAGAAAAATTAATTAGCCTTCTTTTGTAATTTTGTCTAGGTGCTCACCCATCTAAGTACTTACTGTGGCCAATGCTGCTTAACTTCCTTGACCAGTAGTTGCTGTCACCGTCCACTACACCACGATGGTAATTCAGAATCACTAGCGTTATTACCAAAATTCTTTGTCGCAAATACGACTGTATCTTAAATACAGTTTACTGTGAGAGCCTAGAGACCGAATATGGTGCGCGCGGGGCGAATTTTTTGAGAATATGGCAAAGTCAAAGCACCTCATTTGTTAATAACAATAAAACGAAAAGGTGTCCACTTTTGAAACCTTTTTTAACGCAAAGATCATTAAAATATACACTATATAAGTTATTCTCAAATTTTAAATCGCGGTATAAGGCTATCTATTGAGCCCCGGTGTTCCCCCGCTCCGTGGCTGCTAACTCGGCAGTCAAGGAATATTCTTTAGTGGCCTGCTGCCCTGTTTATGAAGGGGCGATGCGTAATGCCTTCTCCGGGAAACGTTAAGAGGAGACTCCTGTGATTCTTGAAAAATCTGCCAGTGACTCTTATTCAAACTTTACTAACTTATTAATTATGACATTCGATGATTGTACATAAATTTTGAGACCTTTTTGTCAATCTATTTTTTTTTCTTTTTTTAAAACAATATTACTTACTGAAAAAAATAAAGATTATACAAAATTTAGCTGGTGCACCCCTTATTGACCAAAGGATTCCAAAAAATTCACTATTCTAATCTTAATCTAATGACACTATTGTAATCGTAATCTTCCCCGTCTACCCGAGCTGCAACCAATCACGGCGCAGCCGGGTAGTATATAGGAGAAGGAGAATCGGCCGACAACGCCACCGCCTCCTTTGTTTTAATGCATCAGTTATTTTCCTATATTTAATAAATCCAAATTGATTATCAGCTAGTTACTTTTATCCACAAAACCATATATTCTGTTGAATATTATTTTTTAAAAAATTTTTGCTATATTTGGTATGAGAGAGTAGTCGGACGGGCTGTGCTTGTTTCCAGCTTTAAAAATTGGGTTCATTTCTGCTTCTTTGAGACTTTCAAACGGCTGATCGGCCAAAAACAGATCGATTTTTCGATACAAAGTTTGAAAATATGTACTAATGGCATTTTTATTTACATATATATTGTTTTTAGTGTTTTAACATTTATATTATCATCTCCGGCTTTGATTTTCATGTTCTTTATAATTTTCATAAGTTCCTCGTTATTATGGAATGAATACAAATAGTATTACAATTATTGAGAGGCAGATTTAAATCTGTATTGTCTGGTGCGTTGATTTTGTTACTAATAATTTCTCCAATATTGCGGAATACAGATTTCAAAGTATTTGATATGTCTGGTGAGTCAATTATCTTTCTATTGTCTTGTTGTATATAATGTATGTCAGAGTTGTTTCGCTTTTCTTTTTTGTTGAATTTATCATTTATAATTTTCCATAACGATTTTGGATTTTGACTATTTTTGTGCACTTGTTCGCTCTCATAGGTGAGTTTAACGTCTTTGATGACTTTTTCCAAGATATTTATATAAATTTTGTACTCATATTTTAATGTCATTTGTTGGATCTTTTTTCCACACACTATACAGTAATTGTTTAGTTTCAGTAGACATAATTATACCCTTAGTGATCTATTTTTTCCTGAGTTTTTTAGTATTTTTGTTCGATATATTTTTGACTGTAGATGTAAGAACATATTTTTTTATTTTGTTGATTTGTTTATTTATCGCTATATTAGGATCATAGACTATGTATGCATAGAATATATTGCATAAACAATGTTATCGTCCAATTTGTTTTACTTGCCTTCTTATTCAGTGTATTGTAATTGATGTATGAATCAGTCACATTATCTTTTGGTTTTAATTCTATTTTATCTATACTTATCATCAATTGTAGGTGGTCTGTTATTGCATAGTGTAATTTGTATGATTTTGGCTTAATCTTATTATTCTTTATGAAAACATTGCCAATGCAAGTTCCACTAAGATGCTTTTTGGAAGGTCTCGTTATTGTTTGAAAACTTCTATTGTTCGAAATTCTAAGTTGATATTATCTAAATTTATCAAGTCAATATTGAAATCTTCCACTATACCGTGATTTTGTATATGTTTACTGATCTTTATATATCTTTTTAGTGTGTATATAAATTTACTTTCTTATAAACCGTGTGGTCTGTGCAATCCAGAGATCTTACGAGGGTAGTTCAATAAGTCTTTAGAATAAAGTATAAAAACAATTTTTTTTGGGTAAATTTTTTTTTATTTTTCAACATAATCTCCTTGGAGCTCTATACACTTGGTCAATCGCTTTTTAAGTTTTTTTAATCCTTCAGAAAAGTGCGTTTTCGGAAGTTCCTCAAAATAAGCACTTACAGAGGCAATGACGTCTTCGTTGTCCGTAAATCTCTGTCCACCGAGCCATTTTTTCAAGTTTGGAAATAAGAAAAAGTCACTGGGGGCTAAATCTGGTGAATACGGTGGGTGTTCGACCAATTCGAATTTTAGTTCTTCAATTTTAGCCATTGAAACGAAGCATGTGTGAACTCGGGCGTTGTCGTGATGAAAGAGAATTTTTTTTCTCGCCAAATGTGGTCGTTTTTTTTTAATTTCTTCTTTCAGCTGCTCTAATAATGATGCATAATACTCACCAGTAATTGTTTTACCCTTTTCCAAGTAGTCAATAAGTATAATTCCACGTGCATCCCAAAAAACTGTAGCCATAACCTTACCAGCTGACTTTACGGTCTTTGCCTTCTTTGGAGCTGGTTCGCCTGTGGAAATCCACTGTTTGGATTGTTCCTTTGTCTCAGGAGTGTAGTGGTGTATCCATGTTTCATCCACAGTCACAAATCGACGAAAAAATTCCTCAGGATTCCGACTTATGCGCGCCAAAAGAGCCTCAGAGGCGACCACTCTATTGCGTTTATTCTCAGCTGAGAGCAAACGCGGCACCCATCTTGCCGATAGCTTTTTCATGCCTAATTTTTCATGTAGAATTGAAACAACTGCACCTATAGATATCCTTGTAGCCTCAGCTAACTCACGCACGTTTAATCTTCTATCCTTCAATACCATATCGTGGATTTTATTGATGATTTCCGGAGTAGTTGCTTCTACGGGCCTTCCTGAACGTGGTTCGTCACTTATTGATGTACGACCACGCTTAAATTCATTTACCCAGTTATAAACCGTTGCTAAGGCAGGGGCAGATGTGCCATGAACTGAGTCCAATTCATTTTTTATCTCATATGGAGTTAAACCCTTTAAATGAAAATGTTTAATTACCGCTCTGAACTCGTTTTTTTCCATTTTTCTTAACAAGCAATTTTTTTTTTCAATTGGTTATAAAAACACGTAAACTCAGAAGATGTGGACTGTGACTGCACCATATATCTAGTCGGGAGTGGTGCTGACTGAAAACAGATGATTTGGAGCGATTCGCGCGCCATCTGTTGGTCATTCTAAAGACTTATTGAACTACCCTCGTAATAGCACTCTCAGAATGTATTTTTTCACATGAACAACTTTGATTTTATTGTCAAAATTTTTTAAATTTCTATCGTTTATATCCTCTTTAATGACATTAATATCCATTTCGTATATGCTATCAATTCCTACTATTTTTAATTTTGGATTAACTACTTGTTCGATCAGTTGTCAAAGCCTCCCTTTGATAATTCTTTTTTTCTCTCACTTTCCTTCCGTTCGTACACACACACACGCACACGTACACGCACACGCACACGCACACACACACACACACTTAATCTCGGCTCTAAGAAAATTCAACAGCTGCAAGCCAGCGGAGAATTTTCTCAGGGTTAAGATAAGTGCAGTAAACTCTCTCAAATGCCAACGGCTCCAATAACAATTGGAGACCCTGAGCATGAGAGCAATAAAACTGCACGTATACCAACAGACAGAAACTCTTAGGAAAGCGTCTCGAGCGACGTCTCGAGCGGGCGAGAGTGCAATCAGACCGGGGCTGCAATCTATACGTGCAGCCAAGAAAACCATTAGCCATGCACATGTACTGGAAACTTCTGTGTTTTAAGAAAGTTCAACTGCTACAACTATATTTTTCACTTTAATTTAAATTATACTATTATTTTAAACATTTTTGTCAACGATCACTTTTACTAATAATATTTTTACTTTCAATGTACTGTAGCAATGCAAGGTACATTTAGCCCACGATACATAATATAATATTTTAAATATCATTATTCAACGACGTATTTTTATTTTGCGTTTATAATATATATATATATATATATATATATATATATATATATATATATATATATATATATATATATATATATATATATATATATATATATATATATATATATATATATATATACGTATATATATATATATATACGATGCCCATGTATTTTTATTTTGCGTTTATAATACATCCGTTACATATTAATAAACAATATCCGCTCCTTAGACGATACAAACTAAAAAATGTTAGGTAGTCTTATAATAATTCTAAAATAAATAACGTTATATTTAGTTTGTTTAGTTACGATTCGCGTACAGATTTGCTACAATATGCCGTATTAAATATTAAAAGTTACTATTACTTACGATAAAAATTAATAATTTCAATATTATTTTATAAGGTATGTGTAAAATTTTACGAAAAACTAGACTTAATTTTATTTCATTTTCTGATACTTTGTACATTTTTAGAACAGAAAATGATTTTGTATTGACAATATTGACCGTACAAATCATTTTAATGAACTTAATAGTTATTTATACGTATTTTTCCTGCGACCTTTATTGCACACAATCCAGTGTATTGCTAAATTAAGGCCAGGTTACTCCAAAAAACGTGATTTTTTTCAATAAATTTTGTTCATAGTACAAAACATGTTGAGTAATCAATTTTTTTTACATATGAAAGCACATATATTAAATTACTTGAAAAAATTTTTTTTGTTCAAAATGGCGGTTATAAAAATGGCTGCTGAAACTCGTCTGATTAGTAGATGAATGATATCATTTCTTGGAAACGAATTATCTGAAAGCAAAAAACAAAACGGTTTCATGTTCTGTATCGAATTGGCTATGGCCTCAAGCAGAATGGCGGACTATTGAAAAAATGAAAAAATTCAAAAGTCCGCCATTTTGTTTTTTTTCCATTGAAAATGTTTCATTCTGCTTGAGGCCATAGCCAATTCGATACAGAACATGAAACCGTTTTGTTTTTTGCTTTCAGATAATTCGTTTCCAAGAAATGATGTCATTCATCTACTAATCAGACGAGTTTCAGCAGCCATTTTTATAACCGCCATTTTGAACAAAAAAAAATAATTTTTCAAGTAATTTAATATATGTGCTTTCATATGTAAAAAAAATTGATTACTCAACATGTTTTGTACTATGACAAAATTTATTGAAAAAAATCACGTTTTTTGGAGTAACCTGGCCTTAACTGAATCCTGACCTATGTCCAAATCTACTCTTTAATATGCAGGCAACCTTCATAAAACATAGATATTGTAAAAAATAAATTTTATTGAATAATCTGCGATAGAAAAATTGTTTTAATATCATCAGAAAATTATTTCTTATTTTTACAACTGAGCGGTTTTCTCCATTCATGGTTTTCCAATGTTCAGCAAGTCTTAGACGCATAGAATTACAATGGATCAATCTGAAACTTTAAGGTTATCTTATTCAACTTATTCGCATTACAACCATGAACTCGGTTTTAAAAAAAAATTTATTAAGAATGTGTTGCCCGTTAATACAGTTAAAAGTGTGTTTTTTGGGTTATTTTTACAATTAAAATTCAACATAATTTTATTTTTCTTTATAATTGTTTTTTTTTAATTTGGAGTTGTCAGTTCTGTGTAGGGGAGGATGGGGTATTGCCGGTCACCTAAGCAAACGTGCTTGTTATTTCCACTTTCAAATTTTTTTTTAACTCTAAATAATTATTACGTTAGTTCAAACCATTGACTATAAATATTTCATATTGGTTTAATATAAAATTAAGATATCGAAGCTATAAGTCGAAATAAGAAAAAGCATTTTGACCGAATTTACTCCACATCAAAGGGTAATACTGGCCAATCTTGGTATAATTCCGATCACTATTAGAAAGTTACTTATATAGGTGAAAAATTTCTTTAAATCAATTATATGTACTTTCATATGATCCGTCGCATTATTATTCGCACTTACATAGTGAAACATATAATAACATAACCACTGTTCAATAAAAAACACTTAAGCAAAGTTACCCTACCTGAGAGCACAGCGAAACGTTTTTTAGCCTCACTTTCGGGAGCGTCATATAAATAACATTGTGACCAGGATTACCCTCATTCTGCTTAGTAATTTAAATTGAAATGACAAAAAAGTAATAGGTTTATACTCTTTTTTCTTCACTACTTCGTATTCTTAGATTGTTAAAATGAATAAAGATGCAAAAAATAACTGCATAAAGCAACAAATAATATGCATAAAAGCATATTTTATAGACCAGATTTTTTATAAGAAATGTAGGCCTACACTTTCATTGTGTATAATTCCTTAATAAAACTTAATAGAAGGTTGTCTGGACATTAGATTAATTGCATTTTATGTTGCGTTTAATATACTATTCGAATTATTACCTAAAAATGTTTAGATAATTGAAAATAAGGGTGACCGGAATTAACCAGTGATCGGCATTACCTCGTTCTCCCCTACAGTCTGTGCGGTACAGGTGTTAAATATTATAGAATTTTTTTCAAATACTATACTTGCATTCCCATACGCAAGGACAGTTTTGAAGAAACATCAATTTTCATTGAAAATTGCTAGTTTTTCCTACATAACTACGGGTATACTGTCTACAAATGTATGAAAATGTATACAAAAACTTTCTGTTTAGGTAAAAAATATAGCCACCAATTTAAAAAAATGTTATCATGTAGCTAGCAAATTTTTCAAAATTCACTATACGACCACCTTAAAGAAAATGTGAGATATAAACAAGGGAGAATAGAAGCATTTAGTAAAAGGAAAATTAACATTATTTTATAAGTCATTATTTTGGGCATAGCCTAAATAAGTATCAGGTTATTATGTTAAGTATTCCATAACAAAAGTGCTATTCTTAAAATAATCTAAATATCTTTTTTTTGTTTACTTTGAAATAGTACCATTCTATACTAGAAGTAATAGTACAGTATTATTTCATATTGTTTCATATTATTTAGTATCAAAACTATAAGGTATTATGTATAAGCATACAAAGGTTTAAATTCTAAGAATGTTTCTATGTAATAAGATATAAAGGGTCTCGTATACAAAAGGAAATGTATATGCAAATTGTTAATTCTCGGTAAATATCTGCTATTCTTGAATATGTATGCCTGTATTTTAAGCTAATATAACAAAATATATAAATGAAGTACGAAGTATGTGGACAATCCGCGCGCGTGATGCTGATGTGACGACACAGTGTCCCACGATTGATGTTACTATGCGATAAGTTACGTGGGCAGCGCTGGCAGCAAGCTTGTGCGCGGAGCCGAGCGAGACCTTGTAGTTTTATTCTAAGATGAATTGGATGCACGCTTTTTCTATTCCTTATTTTTTGTTATTTTAATTTGTTTCTATTGGGTGAAAATGAATCTGTTGAGGTTAGTGAAATTTTATCGAGGGTGTTATTACGATGATATTTTTTGAAAAAGGGCTTAGATTGGCGAGTTATTAAGCTAAGCTAAACCGACCGCATTTGCGTTTAGTGGCTGTTATCACCTTTTCTAAAGACTAAACAGTATTCCTTGCGCGCGATAACGCGAGCGGAGCAATGTGGACCCTTTGTGCCTGAAGAGACTCGACGAGTTGAGTAGTCAACTGCTGCAAACGCTGGATTTTGTTTCTTCATTATTAGCTTTTGAGTGACAGTGATGGCTAAGGTGCCGGTTTTGCAACGTGATTTGTGCACCCCGCTACAAACGGCGACTGCGCTGAAGAGGGTCCAGGAGGGCTATGAAGTATACGAGGCCGACATGGAATTTTATAGTTTGTACCAGTCCCGTTACGGCGTAGTACGGAGGGTCCGATTGGAGGAGGAGCTCCAGTGTAACAGGTGCAATCAAGTAAGTGACAGGGTATGTGCATTTACGAATGGATTACTGTATGGATAGTGAATTTGCATGTTTGTTTTTTGCGTGTGTGGGTAGTATGAGCTTGCGTGCGTAAGGTCCAAGTAATTATGGGTGTGAATATGTGCGTGCGAGGGATATGTGTGTGCACTTTGTAGTTTGTTTGCATGTTTGTTAGTAGTCTCTTGCATAGATCGCGTGTTTTCGAGTGAAATTTATGCGCGTGAGGCGCATGTGTTCTTGGTAATGTGTGTGTGTGTGTGTGAATTTTTGTGCATGCCTGCGATTATGCGGAGTATTGTAGGCTGCTGCATAAACTATATGTCTGTGTGTGTGATTTTGGGTACGTGCGGGGTTCGCGTGTGTATTTACCGTGAAATGTGCGTATTTTGTGGGGCACTGAGCGTGTTGAGTGCTTGTGCGTGTGTTTTTGTGTGCGAGAGTGGTTTATTTGTGTGCGAGAGTGGTTTATTTGTGTGCGAGAGTGGTTTATTTGTGCGCATGCACTGTGCGAGCCACTGTTTGCCTTTATTAACATTGGTACGAACTGGATATTTGCGCACGGCTTCTAGCTTTTTGGAGTCGGTCATAATTTTTTCATTGCCTAGGATGTGGCCTAAGACATGTGCCTCGAGCTTCAGAAATTGGCATTTTTGGGGTCTATAGTAAGATTGGCGTCAATGAATCTTTTTGCGACTCTTCTGAAGCGCGTGTCATGCCCCTCTAGTGAGCTTGCGAGGAGCATGAAGTCATCTAAATAAATTTCGACCTCGCGGCCTTGGAAGCCCGCTATCGCCATGGCTGTAGTGAAAGTATCGGTGGCGCCCTCTAGCCCCATGGCTAATCTAGAGTAATGTAAGTGCCTTCACCCCCCCCCCCCCCGGGCCTATAGGGACCGAGAAAGCTGTGTAAGGGGCTGAGTCCGGATGCATGGATATTTGATAAAAGCCATTTTTACTTAGCTAAAATGTCTGAGCAGATCAACCATTCCGTTTCGATAGGAAAGCTATTGGGGTGACGTTGACTTTGCACATGAGGCCGTGCGAAATCATTTCTGCCCTACCGAGAGTGAGGCATTGTCCGGGTAAATGGCTAGTAATGGCTAATACGTGATTCTTGTTAATGCACGTGTTGTTGCCAATGTAGCTGGCTTTAATTACGGAGACATCTGCTCCTGTGTCGAAGTAATATTTGGCTGAATTATTTTTTAGATGTCTGTTTTTTAAATTCACAATGGATATTTTACGACCCGTTTTCAAGAATATTATATTCACTATGTGAATGACTACGTCAAGCATCTTGCGAGTTTAAATGCTCGCCGTTCGATTGGTAGTTGTTATTATTATTGCCCGTCCTGACGTTGCACGAGTCTTCGTTTTCCACGTGTCTATCGTACAGTTGCCGCGAGTGTCATGCCTATTATCATATTGCTGATTATTGTGGTTACGATTACTCTAAAAATTATTATCGCCCCGATTATTGTTCCAATTATTGTTGTTGTTACGATAATTGCGATTGTTTGAATCTAGATTATTATGATAGCCCTTATTTGTTGCGACCCCTGCAGTTATTATTATTCCTAAGATTTCCCCTATTATTACCATAATTGCCGTTATGATGGTTTGCCCCTCGATTGTTATTGTAGCCGTTATTGTTGCAGTTATTAGCCGCAGTGTTATCGCTAGCATTAACGTTGTTCGCTCGAACTCGACCCCAGGGGTTCTATTCAGTAAAGTTAACGAACGTTAAGTCAAATTTAACGTATCGCAGTCGTTATGCGTTATGCTAATTTTGCGCTGCGCTATTGTGCAGTGCAACTCACGGCCGACATTAATGCAAAACAAAATAACACGATGTGCATAAGTTTCACGCGTTCTATTTTTCTATTTGCTGTGTCAGCATGTCCGGATGGTTATGGTAGCCGATGACAAGGAATAGATAGTGCACTCCGTAGTTTTTGGTCTGAAAATGTAGCTACTGGTCGGAGGAAACATCCAGGTGGTTAAGGCGGCCCATGACAAGGTCTAGGTTGTGTGCTCTATAGTTTTTGGTGTATAGATGTAGACAGTGATTAGATGATGCGTCTAAGTGGTTAAGGTGACCGATAACGGGGTCTAGGTTGTACGCTCCGTGGTTTTTCGTATCACCAGTGCTTATAGCTTAGACGTCAAAATGTATGTTGCATATATTACAAAACATCTATATACTTGTATGCGATTGGAATTTTTACCAAAAAGTATTTTGCAAAACCAGGATAAATTATTTAAAATTCAACCTCGAAAGGCAGACTATGTATAGCTCAAAAAGTAGAAATTTGTTAAATTGTTCTAACTATGTTGGAAATTATTATTTTTTTATTTTTTACATATAAGTTCTTTAACCTTCTAACCCAATGTGACGTTCATAATTTCAACGTTATTTCATAGATTTCTTTTTAATAAGAAAATAAAATTCAATCATTTCACCATGAACTAGGATTTTTGAAAAATATTAAAAATTGACAAGATAACGGCGTTTTGAAAAAAGTTTCAAATTTTGCAAAAAATAACGTCCGTTTTTTGCATGGCAAATTTGCATTTTTTAATGGATCAAAAAGATCCTAGTTCATGGTATGTGTTGAGTATACCTTAAAAATTTCGAATCGATCTGATTGGTTTCCTTAGACGCCTGCTGCCCTGGTGTTCGGCGGCTCGGTTATGTCAAGTCGAAGACCAGGGCGGCAGGCGTCTAAGGAAACCAATCAGTGCCTTACTGAGGAGTCCATTCTGATTGGTAGGACGAAACGCAAACTTTTGTTTTTTTAAAAAGGCATGCGAATTCGTAAATACCTCCTACCATAGAGACCGAGTGTAGCATAGCCTGTTAATTCAAAATTAAATTGGCTCAGCAAAATCGATTAAAAATTTGTTTTACAACGTTCACTGAGCGATAGAGTCATTCTATCAATCATTTATTTAATTAATTATAAGCAGTGACCATACCGCCCCAAATGCACTTTTAAAAAAGAAATTTAATTTATGAATGGAAATTAACAAACATTTATTTTCTTACATAATAGAATAGATAATACAATTCTTTTTATATACGTATACATTACTTAATTTAACATTATTAAGAAAAAGAGTCAATACTCAAGGTCGTCTATTTAACAAAATTATGGACGTGATCATATTACCCGATGTTACGTCCGCTATTCCCTATCCCTCGTTTTTGTTCTCGGTCCTCCCTTGCTTTCGGTATTCCTCTTTCGCTCTGCTTTTCTAAATCCCTCCTTCGCTCTATTTTTCTCATTTTCTTACTACGGACCGCTTTGATTAAAGGACAAAAGGAAGACAATTTTAATAAACTTATTTTTATCGAAACAATTCTAATATTTTATTTTAAATTGATATTAATTATAATACTTTATTCCCGTACAATAAATTGTTATTTTAAAATATCAAAAACAATTTCTTTTTTCCCTACATTTGCATGAAACAATGTAGTCAAATAAATTTTGAATGCATATTGTAAATTTAGTGTTAAATGAACTGTTGAACAAAAACAGATTTTTATTTAATTTTTATTCCAAGCCAATTAAAAATGCGAACCTAATTTATATATATTTTGTATAACAAATATTACATTAATAAAAATTGTTTGTTTTTTTTCCCAACAGTTCACTTATCTTCATGTTCATGTTGTAAATAGAACTAAATAAACTAACGAATAAAACCACGCAGATTCTTATTAATTTCTTCACACTAAACTACCATACATTAAAACCTACTGAATATCCACGTTGTAACAAAGTATTTTATTACAAAAATCTGCAGCATTTATCCCCCAGTTTATTTACCCAATGTTACAATTTCTATATACTGTTTATATAAATATAAAGAGCACGTTACTATGTGATATAATATGATAATGTTTGTATAAATATGAAGAGCATAGTAAGCCATTTTTTAAAAATTGAAAATTGTTTTTACAGAGATCTGTGTTATCGACCTCTTTATTTTAAACAATTACTGGAGATTGAACAAATATATTAGAAAGATCGGCTTACTATGCCCTTTGAATTTGTATAAGCATTGTCTGGTTCAAATTTCAAAAGTTTCGGTTGCATTTGCAGACGGAAAACTGTTTTGAAAATTATACGTGGTCAGCAATGCATATGGGACTCTTTCACATCTTCTTAAGGGAATGTGAAAGGGTCCCATACGCATTGCTTGCATTGGAAAATATTTAGGGGATGTGAAAGAAATTTTCAAAGAAGTTTTTTAATCTCAAGTAATTGTTTAAAATAGACAAGTCAAAAATACAGATTTCTGCAAAAATAATTTGTTATATTTGATAAAACAGCTTACTATGTCCTTCGTATTTGTATAAATATTATCCAGAAAATTTTTCAAGAGATTCTGTTATTATCTGTATTTAGAAAACTGTTTTGAAAAGTACCCTTAAAACTGGTAGTTGAGACTTAACTCACATGCTAACTCCTTAAAAAAATTCGCATCTTGAGATGACGACAACGTGTTCGTATTCAGATCACCCATTACAATTCGGTGCGCGTAGCCTGGCGAATAAGTTACTAGATTCTCTACAATATCTGAGTTGGCAGTGAATGTAATCCGTGGCCGTCGATAAATAACGGCTACGAATATTGGTTGAAGGTTGTCTTGCTGGACTTTACACATCAAATACTCGGGAATTCCCGGTTTTCTGTTGTCCAGTTTTGTGCTCCAGGACATAACAACGTCCAGTTGTAGGTGTTATGTACATGAAGGACTACACTAATTGGCGACGAGAGAGAGAGAGAGAGAGAGAGAGAGAGAGAGCGAGAGAGAGAGAGAGAGATTTTTTGTTTGATTTGATAACTGATTTATTACGCCAAGGCAAGGCCGTAAGGCGTCCAAAAAATATATATTAAAAATATTTATGAAATATGTATACAGTATTCTTAATCTAACTTAAATTAACGTGTTCGATAATTTTAGAAATTTACAATTTTAGACTGTTCGTTGTTACAGGTACTATGATATTGCGCATTTAGCGTATTCGACGGAATAGCGATACATAATTACATTTATACATTTATGCATTTATACATTTATATATTTATATGTTTCTACATTTATACATTTATACATTTGCATTTACATTGAGCTGGTTTCGCCTTCTTTGAGGTATATATAAAAGTCATACTTAAAGCTTAAATAGGAAGAGGAATCTTTAAGAGACTCTGGTAAACTTGCCCATAGTTCAGCAGCGGTCATCAGAAAGCTGTTTTTATAACATTCAGTTTGACTAAAAGGTATACAAATAAGTGCGTTTTGGAGGCGAGTTGACCTGCGCACGTTTTGAAAAATGGTAAAAAACCGCTCAAACAAATATTGTGGTCGCCTTGATCGCAAAATACTGAAAATTAAGCAGGCTAGGAAGTATTTTCTTCGATTTTTAACCAACAACCACTCCAATACGGTTCGATAAGGCGTAATTATAACGTCGCGTCGTAGATTGAAAATATAGCGAACACCTGCATTAATCAGTCGCTGCACCTTTAGATCTAAATATTTAGGAATATCGTTGTACAAAAGACAGGCATAATCAATATGCGGATAAACAAGTGCTTGGAGCAGCATTTTTTTTTATCCGGCGCAAGTAGCCATCCTCGATATCTGAGCTTATGCAACACACCATGGACTTTAGATGAAACAGAAGAGAGATGGGCATTCCACGAAAGATCGAAGGACAATGTGACCCCTAAGTTTTTAACCTGATTTAAAAATTGAATTCTCTCTCCATTTACTAGTAAGGGTGGATGTGTCTGTTCGGAAATAAATGCTAGGTTAGGTATGCTACCAAAAACAATTGCTTTAATTTTACTCGAATGAAGCTGAAGTCCGTGATTGCTTGCCCATTGAGATACACATTGTGTATCTTCGTTCATGTGAACAATAGCCGATGCCAGAAGAGTAACTGGGCATTGAATACAAAGTTGAAGGTCATCAGCAAAAAGGATACTAGAAAACTTTAGAACCGTAAAAAGCTTGGTAAATCGTTGATATAACCGAGGAAAAATACCGGGCCAGATGATGACCTTTGAGGAACGCCTGAAGTAACTGGGAGGAATGAAGAAACCTCACCGCTGTCACTTACCACGGCCTGTGTGCGTCCTGAAATGTACGAATGAACAAGTCGTATGAACAATAAGAGCATTTGCTGAAAAATCAAGTGATTTTAAGGCACATAAAAGTGATTCATGGCTTATGGAGTCGAATGCCCTACGAGAATCGAAGAGAAGGACTAGAGTAACAAGGCCATTCTCGATACCGGAGCGTATAGTATCGGTGAGATGGAACAAGGCGGTTTGCGTACTGTGTGCGGTGCGAAAGCCAGATTGAAAAGGGGAAAACAGACAATTATCTTCCAAGTAATCCTTCATTTGTTGAGTAATATTTTTATCAAAAACTTTGAAAAGATGCGAAAGATTTGCTATAGGTCGTGTTTCTGCAGGAGATAATGGTTATGGATATTTATTGAGGGAAACGATAAGTGATTTTTTCCAAGATGCAGGATATGAACCAGAACTGATGATCAAGTTGAATAATTTAGTAATAAATGGTAGAAGAGAAACAAGAAGTTTGTCAAGGAATTTTAAAGGTAAATCGTCCGGGCTGCGTCCTTGCGACTTACTAAGTAAAGCGACAGCTGTCTCAAGAATCTCTATAGGTAACAGAGGATCGAAATTAAATTCACTTTCCACATTAGTAGGTGTACTGATAATACTTACAAGGCGATCATTCGTACAAAGAGGGTGAACACTTGCAACCTCAGAGTAATATTTGTTTAATTCATTGACACTAAAAATACTAGTCGAAATAAAACTTTTTTCCTTGGTCAGGCTCTCACGAGATAACAGGCGCCAATTAAGAGAGCGATCCAAGGTAGCAGCAACTTTATCCCGTATAAAGTTCTTGCGCGCCTCGCGTAGACGCGCCTTGAGTTCCTTTCTGGCTGTGAGATAGAGGGAAGAGGAGTGATTGAAATGAAACCGTTTGATACGCTTGTATAAAGCATCCCGCTCTTTACACAGTTTTTTGAGCTCAGGTGTCAAGCAGGGAGCCACACGCTTAGTAATCACGCATGTGTTAAACGGAGCATGATGATCAAGTTACTCAATCACTAAAGTATTAAAAGTATTAGCAATACATGTAGAGCTGAGATCAAAGTTAAATTTGTCAGAAAGCGCACTACAAATATCGTTCGAGAGGCTGGTAAAATCACAATGCTTAAAATCGCGAAACTTATTTAATTTCGGTTGCATTTTATTTAGTTTAATATTATATTCTAAAGTAATACTCAAGTGACCCGCAGCAATGGGCACATGAGACTTAGAGGACGATTTGACTTTATTGGGGCAATCGGTGATAATGAGATCGATAAATGAAGGCACTTCGTCGCCAAAATGCGTTGGGCCATGAGGCACCAAGTACAATGAATGCTCCAAAATGAGATTACCTAAATGCTTTGAGTGAAAGTTGGACCCCAGCATAATTAAAATCACCAACAATAACTATATGTTTATAAGATTACATAAATTCGTTAAGCTTAAAGAAGAATTCACTTAAAACTAATCCGCCAGGTTTGCAATAGACTATTGCGAAAAGTAGACCAGAATTATTTGAACTACTAGCATAAAAAATGTCTAAAAACATAAATTCAGTCTCATTTATATGTTTAATAGACGAAGAAAATAAGACTTTATGTCCTAACGAGCGATGGAGATAACACGCAACTCCACCTCCTTGCACAAATTCAAGCGTCCCCATTGACAACAATTTGCGATCATTTCACACTAGTACATACTCTTCAATATTAATAAGTGAGGAACTGAATTTGGGATCCAACCACGTTTCCGTAATCCCTAAAATGTGTGGTGAATACGTGTGTATAAAATCACGGACAATCTCATGTTTACGGCGCAATGACTTGATATTTAAATGTGAAATACGTAGACTGTCGTTGTCTTTAAGTAAAGTTAGGGGCGGATCAGAGAGTCACATGATTTTGTGCAAATCAGCTGACGAAGAAATTGAGAGACGCTAAGAGTTGGCATTTTTTCTGACGTAGATGCGCTCGTTGCGAATCCAAACGCGTTCGTAGTGGTGCTTACTGGCTCTAATACGAACATCCCTTAGGAGTTTGAATAAGCTCGGGGACAACCATTCATTAAGATAAAGCTTGCGCTCAAGTAAATTTTGCATGTCCGGAAATATTGATGTAGCAGGAAGATTTCCTGACAAAATTTTCAGTCGCATAACTTCGTTACGGACCTGCACTGACTTAAATCGCATCAAAAGTGAAAATGTTTCCGGTTCTACTTCATTATTTAACGGGTTAGTAATATCCTCGGCATCTCCACCGTTGGCGGCGTCATTGCCATATGGCACCGCAAAGTCGTTCGCGTCATTAGCAGGATGAGTATGTGAAGCATTTTGAGAGATTTGGGGTCTTTTTATACGACGAGCAACACTAATTATGTCTCCTAAAAATCTGGATGCACCGATCACTTCAAAAATACGCATGACAATGGCATCGTCTGAAAGATTGGAAGCCAGAGGCAGCCCCGAGATGAGTACTTCAGCAGTTGATAAAAAAGTCGGGGAAGGCGCGCCTGGTGCTTGACGTTTCATAGACGCCTTCAAAGCTTCTATTTCGACGTAGGTTTGAGCTAAACTTCGCTCTAAATCGACAAGACGAGTTTCTTGGCCGAGTACCGTGTGAGAAATTTCGGATATTTGTGTCTCTAGTGAGCATAAGCGCTTTTTAGTCTCTTCGTTTTGCTGATAAATAAGAAGAGAATTTTAAAAATAGCATCAAGTTTTTGATCAGTAGAGAGAGTTGTAAATTGATCAAGCTGATCTTTCATAGTCGACGCGCCTATAGCAGGCCCCCCATTAGCACGCGCAACTTGAGAAGACGCACTCTCAGTAAAAAGTCTCATTGGAGCGATGAAAGGACGCAGTTGAGGATGTTGAAATTGCTGCGTAAACGATCTTTATGACGTTGTCGAAGTTGTTCCATGTGATACAATGGTCAAGCCTGAGCTATTAAAATTGCTATTTTCAGAGGGAAATTGGAAAAGAGGTGTGTTTGGTGGGGGTTTTTGGGAAAAATCCGATTCCATGTCTGAGAATGACTAAGTGTTTGCTACACGGCGGCTTTTTGACCGGGAAAACGATTGCACGCAACACCTTCGAGCACTACGCTGACCTATATAAGCGCGCGCGCAGCCTGGATGAAAGAGGCAATTGCATTCAGTGCATAAAACTGAGAATGTCTTTATTGTAGAATGGCATTTAGCGCATTGCGGCATTCGGATAATTAATAGCGTAAAATTTAAAACTAAGACAGGGAACAGTAGGGCGGGACTAGGTTTGTAATACTAAATCAGACGAAGTTACTTATGAAAACTAGTAAATACGACACTAAGGGCATGATGCAGACTAACTGATAAAACAAAAACGACTCAATTATATACAGATGAGAAAAACATACGAAAAGGTTATAAATATACAGCAGACGTAAAAACCATAGGCAATGTTGACTTTAAGTTATCTGCAGGTCACGATTAAGACCCGTGTATTGTCTAGATTAAAGACATCTTCAAGACAAGTTGAAGACAAGTTGAAGGCAACCGCGTGTGAACTGGGCTCGGGGCTAATGCAATAGATTTAACAAGCTATAGATATGACAAGCACTACACGTTAAATGCATTTAAATGCGCTCTGCGAGGTGAAATATGAGAAATGTAAGTATTAACACAATTCTCATTTATCGCAGAGCGACCGAAATTTGCCAATAATTATACACACTTAGAACAGACGGTAACAGTACTTAGCGTATATGGCTGGTTATGTCGACGCAGTAGAATACTTGTTATTTGAACAAGCTTTAACGTAGCAGGTAGCGACTTATGCGAGCGGGCCGTGCGACACTTCCTACTGATCTATTATGTTGAAATTGACCGTTTCGAGAACGGTCAGCGGTACCCACGTGGATTGACGAAGATGGCCGTATACAGCTAAGTCGGTTGAGATAGGAAGCCAATCAAAAGTAATCAGTTTCTTGACTTGATAAGAACTGGCAAGGTCGTTCGTGTTCAAAAACAAGAAATCGACAGAAGTCTGAACTTCTTGAAAAAAGCTTCGACTTCCAATGGAGTATCAGAAATGTGTATGCCAGAATAATTACGGAGCGGTTCAAGGCACGTCAGTCATACGCACCAGAGAGAGAGAGAGAGAGAGAGAGAGAGCGAGAGAGAGAGAGAGAGAGAGAGAGGGAGAGAGAGAGAGAGAGAGAGAGAGAGAAACTTTATTGCGCCTTGGGGTAATACCCCGTCTGGCGTTTTAGAGATACAAATGGATTATTCTATTATACAAAAGTAATTATTTACAAGTGAACAGGTGAAGTATTAAGATTACAAGAACAATTTGTGCAATTTACAAAACGTTTCTTTCGTCGATTGACGTACGAATGACAAGCGAGTTTCGCTTTATGATTACGTTTCATTACGATTTATGATTACATTTTTTTTTTTTACAAGTTTCACTTAATGACTAGGTTAATGCTCCGTTAAAGCTGAGTTAGAGCCGTAGGCCTTCATTCCTTATACGAGTTGTCCAATCCGATTGGTCTCGCTTGAAGAGTTCGTCAAATAGAGATGTTTTAAATGTGTTTATTGCCTTTACCGAAAACTCAATGACGCTTAAGGAATTTAGCATCATTGAGGCTTGAATGCGAAAGGATTGCTTCCAGGTTTCCGTACGCGGCGCGGTATAGACAAGCACGCTTGGTGGATTTGGCTCGGAACGGCGCAGAACTAGATCGACGTTTAATCGAGTAAAACGGTTTGCAAGATAGTCTGGATTTTCATAGGCTAATATCGCATAAGCTAGTGAACCTAAGAAGTATTCCCGTCTATTCTTTGCCGAGAGCCAGCCTAATTCCAATCTATACGGAGTCATGTGCGCACGAGGTGGAATATTGCCAAAGACGAACCGAATACAAGCGTTTTGAGCTCGTTGGAGCTTCAAGGCTCGCGTAGCGTCTAAGTCATTATATACGACACATGCGTAATCAAAACACGGCAAGATAAGAGATTCCACCAAACTCTTTTTTAGCTGTTTAGAGAGTGCATGCCTATAAAATTTTAAAGTATAAAGTGTCGCGTATGCTTTGCGTGCTACATGCTTGGCATGAAGTTGCCAGTCGAGGGTGGGAGTGACCCATACTCCCAGGTTACGAGCTTCGTTTACATATGGTAGGGAAATGCCATCAATGACGATCTTTGGGATAGTGTCAAGATCGATTTTGGAGGTGTATGCCAGACTACCCAGAATCATAACCTTTGTCTTTTCAAGGTTTAGTTTCAGACCGTTTTCTCGGGCCCATTGAGCGACAGCTTGTGCGTCGCGATTGATCTCAGCTAGGCCTTGCAGTAGGTCACTCGGATAAAAATGATGTAACACTTGTGTGTCGTCGGCGAAAATCATTGCTCTGGCATAACGGAGTGCTCTGGGTAAATCATTTATATATATTAAAAAGAGTAACGGACCGAGAACGCTGCCTTGAGGGACACCTGAGGTGGCTCGAAGCCATTCTGAGATCGAGCCACCCTCATCAACTACTGCTTGTAGGCGGTCGACGAGATAGTTGAAAAACCATCGTAATACGCGATCGGAGACATTGATGTTACGCAGTTTGATAAGAAGTAATTGATGGGGGATTGTATCGAAAGCTTTTGAAAAGTTAAAGAGGATAAGTACCGATATCATACGCTTATCGATAGCCCGCCTGACATCGTCTAATACTCCGAGGAGGGCAGTCTGCGTACTATGGATGCGTCTATATCCTGCTTGTCGCGAGTCGAGCAATATGTGTGTTTCAAGGTATCCGATAAGCTGCTGATGCACAAGGCGTTCCAAAATTTTCGAAATCTCGGAAAGTTGTGCGATTGGTCGTGTGTCTGATGATGAGATTGGTGCCTTGACCTTGGAAAGTGGTGAGAGTAGCGGCATTTTCCAGGACGCAGGAAGAGAGAGAGAGAGAGAGAGAGAGAGAGAGAGAGAGAGAGAGAGAGAGAGAGAGAGAGAGAGACGACGCCCAAAATTATTCATATTTGCATTTGTTTGCGAGACGATCATGCCTTGTCTTTCCAATCGAAGCAAGCGTGTTGACACAATGTCATCCCTCGCAATGGACGGTAAAATTGTGATAAGCACGGCATGGACTACGATACTTGTTCTGATCTGAAAGACCATCACGCTTGCGACACACATTATTTTTATGATGGTGTTGTTAGTTATCATCTACGCCATCGCCACTATTATTATTAAAGTTATTTTTATTATTATTATTATAATTATTTACATCTTTAACTCTATTACTAATATTATTGTTACTAAAATCTAACTTGGCTTCGACGGCACGAATCCTCTCAGCCAGTGCTGCATTTTCATTAGTTAACTAGGTGGCTGCTACTCGCACACTTCTCCAGTATGGAATTTTGTAGAACTAACTTTTCTTCCATGACGAATAGTCTTCCATTAAGATCTCGAATGTCTGCTAATAGTGCTGGAACTATTTTCAGAATGTCGAGATCCTGATCCATCTTAGCCGTCAGGGAATTCACCTTATTAGCAATAATAGAAATATTGCCTACATATTTTTCGAGTTTCGCTATCGTAACTCTACTATCTTCTTCGGTAGTGTATACATACGTAGATTTACCTTCTGTTGCCGGAGATGAGTGCCGACATCGATGGTAATGTCGGCCTCGTGTGTCGGCAACCCGCCTAACATCTGTGTTAGCGAATGTAAACGCCAGCAGTGGTAGACATTCATAGTCGACTCCTGGCGCATGCATAAAAACAGAGACGAGAACAGCGAGAAGCAATAGAAAACTAATCTCTAAGTCAGGCAGAGTCAGCAAACGTCGGAAAAACTACGCAAGTACAGCATCCCCAGTCGAGATAATAATGGAGGAGCTGGCTTGCATAGGTGAGCGTGCGGGGCCTGCGGCGGCTCAGTTGGTAGAGTGTCGGATTCCCACGCCGGTGACCCGGGTTCGAATCCTAGTCTCTGCCGATTGATACAAGTACGGGATGAAAAACGTACGGATTTACTTACATGGCGGCCTCTCTCATGTCGGAAGATTGGTACGCGTACGCCCCTAACGCTAGGTAATTAAGGAGCACAAATCTTCTTTCGGGTCATAGTTCGGTTTACATTTCTTGCAAAGGAATGCTGCTAGGTGCTAAACTCGCCTGTCTCGCTTTTTAGAATCAACTCGCTCAGGTATCTGCTGGGTAACCGAGAGGAAACACGTTTCTTTTATCACTTTTTGAAAACCCGAACATATTGGCTAATGACATAGTATTTACAGATAATACAATTATACATTTAAACGGGACGATCGATGACTGTTGATGAATGGACGAATGATGTGACAAAGCGTCTATAGAGAACTTGAGTGCGCGAGGTTATTCGTTGCACTTTTAGGGTGTAGGGCAGTGGATCTCCCGGGCGCGATTACCCCAACGAGGAACAAAAATATTACGTGCACAGGTACTTACATGAGTATGAGGATGGCTGCGTGCATTGCAATGGGCATGGTGGCTAGGGTGGATTGAAAATTAACCTTTCTCGAATTTCGAATTCTAATAGGGCGCAAAGGTTGTGTTATTCCATAATTACAAACGTAGTATTTTTTTAGAGGAGGTTTTGGTATGCCAACCTTGGCCTGAATATTTTACATTTTATTTATATAAAGTCATTTTTTGGTTAATAGCCATCGAATAATACCGAACTCGGTCAAGTCGCTCTAAAATTTTTCATGGATAATAATACTTAATTTTCAATTATTTTATACAGACACATGTTTAAAAAAAGCCTGAGATTATCAGAACGATATTTTTTTTTCCTAAGATAAGAATAAAGACTAATTAAATTGTAAGTTTTGCGTATGCGCTTCCATATGCGATACTATACAAGGTACGTGTTGATGCGCTTATGTGATTAAAATTCCGACCGCTAGGTGGCGTCGGGCAACTCACAAAAGAAATTGCTACGTGGAGAGCATATATAAGACTCATCATTACTAGCAAATTTAATTTCAAATTGATATTTATTTAAAGGAAATTTTGAGCAGTTTAGTTTTCAAACTAATTTTATTTCCGTTTACGATTATTTTTGTATTTTTCCTTTTTAAAGGTAAACATGGCCAACTCAGTTGAACCCGCTGTTTCTACTACAAGCAGTAGAAGCAAGCACAAACTTCCGAATGATCCATTATTTGGAATCCCTGAAGAATTTAAGGGCAATGTTTTACCAACCTTGGAACAAGTGATAAAACAGTTTAATTACACTCAGCATTCATTGCTGAGTTTATGAGAGTCGTTGCTAAGAAAATAGAGATAAAATGGGAAATGCTGAAATACCGACAGTATCTACATCAAGAATTATTCAGAAAATTGACAGTTATCATAAAAAGTGGAGAGCATTTATGAAAACCCCTAGAAAGAAAAGAAGTTAACTTGTAATACTAAGCTACAACAAATGAGAAAAGAGTCTCATTTTTGTTTGATGTTTGCTCAAAAACAAAAAAATATTGATAAAAAAGCTCTTGAATTTCTTCATGATTAAAAAGCATAGCGTCGAATGGCTATTGGAGGAATAGATTTGCGATATTCACGGGTTCTTCAAAAGCGACTAGAAAGGAAAGAAAAGGAATCAAGGCGCTTTTCTTTAAAAGAAGCAGATAAGAGTATTGTTAATAATATTGATAATGATTTGCCGCTTACTGATTCGTTTATTAGTGAATCTCAAAATAGCTCAAAGAAATTAGAAGTACAAATCTCTAATACACCTAATGATCAAAACAAAACCAATCTGTCAGATGCTGCAGCGTTGACGACTACCAACCTCTGCTGACTCTATTCATCAAATGAGAGTTACTTTGCCTACTACTGCATCAATATCCCAAAGATATCGGCTATCTGCTCGGACCACTGCTGCCATTGCAAGTGTAGTCTTAGAGGACGTCGGTATGATAACTCCAGAGAATACAGCTTTGGTAATTGATAAAAGTAACATTTACCGAGAGAGAGCAAAATTGGAAAACGAATTACGCAGTACTAGTCACTCCAGCCAAATTCGAGATCTCTACTTTGATGGTAAGAAGGACGAAACTTTTTCACAAGTCAAGATTGGAAACAAATTTTATCAAGAAACTATACAAGAGGAACATATATATCTTATACAGGAACCCATATCTTCCTGGAAAAGGCGCATTCCATGTGGCAAATAGTATTCTTTTTTATTTAAAAGAAAATAATTTATGTACAGATTATATACAAGCGATCCGTTGCGACAAAGATGAAATTATTGCAAGACTTGAGAATGAGCTTGGACGGTCGTGACAGTGGTGCATTTGTCTGTTGCATATGAATGAATTACTATTACGACACCTTTTTAGACATCTAGATGGTAATACAAGTGGCCCTAATCTACATTTCGAACCTATTTGAAAAACTATGATAAACTACCCGTAGTAACATTCAAAGCAATTCAAACGAAACTCCCTGAAATTGATTCTACATTAAGTACAGATCAAGAATACTTCTATTAAATTTGCCTTGCAATCAGTAAAGGTGATTGTGATGCAGATCTTGCCACTAAATTCTCTGGAAATATGTCGCATGCAAGGTGTCGCACGCAAAGACTTGAAACTATTTGTTAACTATATCCTAAACGATTACGCTGTAGTTTGGTGCAATATTAAGACTCAGCCAAACTGTCAAGCAGGTTCTAGGCACTTGTATAGATTGATAAAATGTTCACGATATTTACCTCAGACAATTAAGGGGTAACACCGCTCTTGGATTTGAAAAAAATCGTTTTTCTTTTATTGGCTTAAACAATACTTTAGGGTCATAAAAACAATATTCAATTGGTCATATGGTCAAAAAAAATTGTTACAGCTTCAATTTTCAATTTTTCCGCCGCACCTCGGAGTGTGCGTTTAGAGCATAAGCGGTACCGCTCCGACTTTTTGCTTTTACTTGTTGAACTATTAAATACCTGCCTTGCTTAGAAGGTAAAAGGTCATTAGGTTACCTTTCCTGGTCACCTGGGTGCACTGATACTATAATATATATATATATATATATATATATATATATATATATATATATATATATATATATTATATTATATGTACACTATAATATACGTGTATGTGTGAGGTAGTACAGCTGCGAAGTGACGCCGAGTCAGACGCTCCGATTTCTTTTTGCCGTTGATCTTTTTATTTTTTGTATAAATAATCATCAAAATACAGTTGTTTTATAGTGAGTTATCAATAATAATCGTACACTGAATAAAATGAGTGATAAAAAACCTCAATACAGTGGAAAGAAGTCCAGACGGGGAGATACCTTCAATGCTAAAATACGGAGCATTTCAAACCGCGCTAGGTCACTAAAGGCAAAAACTACTGGAGATTTATCAAACTACACGCACAAAGTACCGCTATCTCAAGCAGTTTATGAAGCGATCTCTCCTGTTTATGAAGAGTTGAGCAGTGGTGATTTTCTTACACGTTGCCTTGGCGGATTCGCTCAAAATACGAATGAATGCTTTAACGCAACCGTGTGGTCTATAGCACCTAAATCTTCCTCCAGTGGCAAACATGTACTTGATACAGTAGTATACATTGCTGTACGTATCTACAATGATGGTCTGTCAAGTATCATGCGTCTGATGCAAAATTTGGGGATGAAAATAGGACCAAACTGCTACCACTTCTGATCGCTCACCGAATGCCGCAAAAAAGGCTCGGTTGGACTTAAAATCAGTCAGGAAGGAGAAAGAAGAAGCGAATATCAATTTAGATGTCCAAATGTACGGTGCAGGCATCGCAGATTGAATGTAAAACAAAATTTTTTAAGAGTTAAGTACTTGTAAATCTTTAAACGCGTTTTTCTCAAAACTACTTTTTTCAAACTGCTCGAAAACCGCTCGATGGATCCCTTTCAATTTTTTACTGTAGCTTCGCAATCGCATTATTTAAAGAAGTACATAGCCGATATTGATTAAACTAAAATTGTTTTTATAAACAATTTACTGCAAATTTTTACACGGAAAAAATGAAATTTTTTTAAAACTTATGCCACTTTTTTAAAAATTGATAAAAACATCCCCTATGTACTTCTATAGCCAATAACATATACTTTAAGAAAATTCTGTTGGTCCTAGTTCCCATACTTTCGGAGTTACGATTCCGCCCGTGGAGGTATTAAAAGAAAAGACGTTTTCGGAAAATGGCTCTGACACCGCTATTTTGTTTTGAAAATTCAATAAAAAAATTATTTTTATACTTCAATATATGTTTAATTAAACCCTGAACAAAGAAACCCGATCCCTTTACCCATATCCTCAAAAAAAAATTATCAAAATCAGGCCTTTTTTCGTGGCTCTAGAGTGGTGTTACCCCTTAAGCCTATAATTGATCCTGTCATAAATAGAAATGTTTTCTGGGCAGATCCTGAAAACATACTACTCTCAATGCTTACAGATGATCACTTAGAAGTACGAAAACTAGGCTTGCAGTATATTTTGCAAGCAAGAGAGTGTAATTTGAATACTGGAAGAATTTTTAAAGTTACTGATGCTATTAATTTTGCAGCCGATCAATATTATAAAATGATTAACTGGACAAAGATAGTAATATCTGATCCACTTATATTGAGACATATATGAGGCATTGGATGCAAAAACAACTTAACCCGGGTTAAGCTTCGGAAAAAAAAGACGTTTAAAGTTTATATATTGTTGTATATTAATATATAAATAAACTAATCGGCTTTTTTGTTTAGTTTATTAGTCCTACTATTAGAACGTATAGTTACACGTGTTAGAACATGTGTTTATGAATATAAATTATTTAAATTACTAAAAGAAGCTTATCCAAGTTAAGTTGTATTTGCTTAGAACGGGTATTTTTCGCTTCAATCGAGCTAGTTTTCATCAAATAAATATCAGAAATAATGTTCATACATGAATTATTGCATCCAAAATTTATTATAAATAAATTTTTAAATTTATAAGTATATTTTTATTTAATTTTTAGTTTAAACTTATATACTCCTTTTAATGTGTTATTTCACCACTCTGAACTGTCATTTTCGATACTTAAATAGTACATTATGTAACAAGGGGCAAAAGTGAAAGATTTTTCCCGCGGGTGAGTTTACTGCCCGAACGAGAATATTTGTCCAGAGGGTGCATTTACTGCCCAAGCGAAGCGAGGGCAGTAAGCACCCGAGGGAAAAATATCCTCGTAAGGGCAGTACAATCACCAAAGGGAAAAATCTACTTTTGCCTCGTGTTGCATATAGTATTTTATTTCACTCTCCACTGAAAGGCCACTTTTTGGTCTTTTAGAAATTGATTTAAAAATTTTGTAATTTTGGAAAACTTTTAAAATTTTGAAAAATTTTGGAAAATTTTTAGAAAAAATTTACTTTTGCCCCGTTAATTTTACTTTTGCCCCGCTAATTTTACTATTGCCCCGCTAATTTTACTTTTGCCCCGCTAATTTAACTTTTGCCCCGCTAATTTTACATTTGTCCCGCTAATTTTACTTTCGCCCCGGTAATTTTACTTTCGCCCCGCAAAACTAGTTTTCGGGAAAAATGTGCCACTTTCGCCCCGCTTATCAGGGGCAAAACGTGGGCTTTCTAGTGGGGTGTGAAATAAATAATATTTTCAAACCGCTATCGGCTATACTCCGTTAGAAATTGTAAGAGTTAAACTTTCGTCTTTGATCGTACAATTAGAGGTAAACATTGCGCGTGGTTCGAACGCGCGAATTTGGGACGGTATATAGCGCAGCAGGAGAAGCTGCGGCTATGATCTCCGGCGTATAGGTAGACACGGCAGGAGGCCCGGGACGTCGCGAGATACTTCGATATATTCTACTACATACTACGTATTCTACGACACAACTACGTCCGAACACAACTGGAGGACTTGGAATGAGGGAGAAGAAACAAGACAAGAGTATGGGAAATTTGGCGTTTTAATACTTTCGTAAGAAATCCGTAAAGAGTCCATAAGGCTACCGTAAGAGTTCGTATGGCTTCAGTAAGAGTCCTTAAAGAGTCCATAAGAGTTCGAATGGCTTCCGTAAGAGTCCGTAAAGAGTCCCTAAGAATTCGTATGGATTTCGCATGAGTCCGTAAGACTTCCTTAAGAGTATATTGTATTCCTAAGCAGGTATATTGTAATGGTATTTTTAATGAATATTTTTTTTAGTAATGAGGAAACTAGCGGCGACTCAGATATTAAATGTATATTTTGCGTTAAAGCAAGAAAGAGGCTACATAGTCGTTATCAAATCTTGTACGTATCGAGCAATAATAGCATTGCGAGTTTTTTTATATCGACTACCAAAAAAGCCAACAATCATGAATTCGTTGTTAAAGTTGAAGATTACGTACGTTCAAGGCGTGTCATCGCTTATCATTTGCTTTGCCGCAAATACTTTGTTCGTGAGTGCGAGCATTCTAAGCCCAAGAAGAATATTAACGATATAGTTCTTGAGCAAAGGAAATGCGTCTTACTGAAGCAGTTGCACACGATGTACGTCGATCGACTGATGGAGGAGTACATGACACGTTTGCACTTCTCACCAAACGCATTTTTTGACAATTATCTGGAGCAAAAATTAAGGCAAAGATACGGTAAAAAAATTAATGTACTTATTGAAAAAAATAAGACATTCATTGCTCCTCACAATGTAGAGTGCATTCCAGAAAGTGATTTCGAAGAAATATCGATGTTTGAAGCAGTTCAAAGAGTTGCCTTAATTTTATGAAGACAAATATTGAAAATAGTCGCTAAAAAATTGCCCAACGATATCACTGTTAACAGACTGAAAGAAGGAGAATGAGACTTACCGAGCATTCTTTCATTTTTTTTATTCAACATTGCTTAGCGGTGCGTGTAAACGTCATCAAGAAAGTTGAATTAAAAAACGGTTGATTCAGTCATATGCACAAGATTGTATTCACGGCGTTACAAACGTAGTAGTAGGAATGTGGTAGATACCATTAATAAATATGGTCATTCCTGCAGTTACACTGTTACTGAGGAATTGGAAACTGAAGCAACCTACTTTGCAAGTTCTTGATCACAAGTCTGTCCTGATGATACAGTACGAAAACCAAATCTTTGTACGGGTTTGGCTTTTAATAATTTTGACAGGTTCGTGGATACAATAGATGGAAAAGACACGTTGCATGATACTGTTGGAATTATTTTCCAGAATGTTGTACATAAAAGTATCGAAAATGATGAGGACATCAAGAGGAAGATAGTAATGTAAAAGCAAAAAGAATAAGAACTTTTGATGCTGTAACTCCAGAGTTGGAGCCTTTGACAAAAAAGAAAAAAAAGAGAGCTAGTTGTAAAACCACTCTCGGCTGAAGTTATCGTACGTAGTACTTCAGAAAATCAGATGAGAGTTAATCTTCTATGGATGCTTTCATATGCACTCGGTATCCCTAAAACTCCGATGTGGGTTGGCTTCAATAGCCTAACGTTTCTTGATGAATCGATGAAACAAAAAATTTCATATATGACAACAATTAATTTATCCACAACAAACCATGCAGTCGTTAAAGAAACGATGAATCAGGCTGAACAAGTCGCACTCAAATGCAATGAGCGCTATATGCAAGTCACGTATGACTTAGATATTGACAAAATAGCCATGCAAAGTCAAGCAACGGAAAGTCCAACGTTTGATAATCTGTTCATTCATTTAGGAGGATTTAATGTCATGATGGCGTATTTTAAGGCCATAGGCAAATTTGTAGATAATTGTGGATTGCCACATATAATGATAGACGCCCAATTACTTGCTGGTGGCTCAATGAATGCCTTTATCACAGGCAAGCATTTTAACAGATATAAAAGATTGCACCCAATATTAAGCTTGGCTATACAAATTTTGCATTTCAATAATTCTGCGGCTGTTAATGATATAATAATTACTGAAGCGATGACACAAAATTGTCCACCACGTTTACAACATACAAACCATAAATGAATTGAATGTATGAGGCTATATCTTGAAATCTACGCGCAAAATAAACAAATTTCTGGCGAAATAGATTGTCCGGCAGTGTTAAATCTTATTAAAAAATATGAAGAGTACAGCCAAGAAAATCTAAATGGAAAACATGGTAAAACGGTTCAGTTTTATATGATATATATCAAACTAGTTGAGTATTATTTATTGTTTACTGCAAGTATTAGAACTAGTAATTTTGCTTTATTTAAATATATTCTACCAAAGATGACAAATGTATGTTTTGCGCTTAATCAGCCAAATTATGCAAGATGGCTAGCTAAATATTATTATAACTTGTGTAAAGTTGAGAAGACTCATCCGGGTCTAAAGGAAGTTTTTGAAAAAGAATCATTTGGATTAAAGCGCACAGAGAATCCTTTTTCAAGGCAGCCCGTCGATCTAACCTTAGAACGAACTATCAACGCAGATGCGGTGAATAACCTAAGAGGCATATTACATTTAAAAATTCGATTGCATCTCGTTAACGTTGGTGTAAAAGCATTCGTTCATCGATCATTTCATACGTCTTACAACAAATAGGGTTAAAAAAATCAAGATGTAACATCAGATTTAGAAACGAGTAAAATAATAAAATTACGAAGCAGCTAAAGGATTTAATGGCAAGAATAGTTAGTAATATGGATCCATTTTCTCAAAATGTTGATAAGGGAGATCTTTTTAATATCTGAACCGGCCAAGCTACATCCACCGAAATTTCAAACTTTTTATTAAATATAGAAAGCATTGGAAATGCTCAGCGAGAACAATTTATATTGGAATGCACTGAAAACAGCGATCGTATTGAAAAACCAATAAAAATAAATAAGATATTAACATTTGCTGATACACTGCAAAAACAGAAAGTTGTTATAAATAACAAGGTTCAAGAAATACGTATGCAACGTGACCTTTTTGGACGCATACTTGCTATTGTCCTTGATGAAAAAATCAACATAGAAAAAGTTTTATCATTCCCGTTAACGCCAATGCCTTTATCTTTATGTCATCTGGACGGTACAATTT
The DNA here is from genome assembly GCA_949152435.1 of Gastracanthus pulcherrimus. Lineage (NCBI taxonomy): Eukaryota > Metazoa > Arthropoda > Insecta > Hymenoptera > Pteromalidae > Gastracanthus > Gastracanthus pulcherrimus. Next base: position 160,697,408 of record OX424572.1, read on the forward strand.
GCAAAACAGATAAATCGGTTTTGTTAAAAACACTGGAAATACAAATTGAAAGCACACACCCTCCTAACCTAGATATAATTTTAATTGATGGTTTCTTTTTCTTGTACTTGTTGCAATATATACCTCCGACGTTTGGAAGTATTTCAAAACATATTTTACAAGCTTTACTCAAACAAAAAGCAAAAAATATTGCTATAATCTTTGATCGATATCAGTCGCCGTCAATAAAAGACAGTGAGCATACTTTTCGTGGTTCAGTTGAAAACCGCGATTATCATATCTCCGGAGAACATCAAAATCGACCAAGAGATTTTGTGAAAGAGCTTCGTAATTTGAAGTTGAAAGAAGCTTTAGTGGCATTTTTAATAGAGGATTGGAAAAAAGATTAAATGGGCCCTTTTATTGGAGAAAAGATTATCTATTTCAACTTCGATCATTGCTACAAATTTGAAGTTGTAAATGGCACAGTAAAGAAGATTGTAGATGAGATATTCAGTTGCACAGAATTGAATGTATGTATCAAATGCTCCGATAATGACATTTTGATTATAACACCGGCACACAAAAAAAAGTTGTCTGTGCATCTGTACAATATACCAACGAATTCTATTCATACGAGGGTAGTTCAATAAGTCTTTAGAATGACCAACAGATGGCGCGCGAATCGCTCCAAATCATCTGTTTTCAGTCAGCACCACTCCCGACTAGATATATGGTGCAGTCACAGTCCACATCTTCTGAGTTTACGTGTTTTTATAACCAATTGAAAAAAAAAAAAAAATTGCTTGTTAAGAAAAATGAAAAAAAACGAGTTCAGAGCGGTAATTAAACATTTTCATTTAAAGGGTTTAACTCCATACGAGATAAAAAATGAATTGGACTCAGTTCATGGCACATCTGCCCCTGCCTTAGCAACGGTTTATAACTGGGTAAATGAATTTAAGCGTGGTCGTACATCAATAAGTGACGAACCACGTTCAGGAAGGCCCGTAGAAGCAACTACTCCCGAAATCATCAATAAAATCCACGATACGGTGTTGAAGGATAGAAGATTAAAAGTGCGTGAGTTAGCTGAGGCCACAAGGATATCTATAGGTGCAGTTGTTTCAATTCTACATGAAAAATTAGGCATGAAAAAGCTATCGGCAAGATGGGTGCCGCGTTTGCTCTCAGCTGAGAATAAACGCAATAGAGTGGTCGCCTCTGAGGCTCTTTTGGCGCGCATAAGTCGGAATCCTGAGGAATTTTTTCGTCGATTTGTGACTGTGGATGAAACATGGATACACCACTACACTCCTGAGACAAAGGAACAATCCAAACAGTGGATTTCCACAGGCGAACCAGCTCCAAAGAAGGCAAAGACCGTAAAGTCAGCTGGTAAGGTTATGGCTACAGTTTTTTGGGATGCACGTGGAATTATACTTATTGACTACTTGGAAAAGGGTAAAACAATTACTGGTGAGTATTATGCATCATTATTAGAGCAGCTGAAAGAAGAAATTAAAAAAAAACGACCACATTTGGCGAGAAAAAAAATTCTCTTTCATCACGACAACGCCCGAGTTCACACATGCTTCGTTTCAATGGCTAAAATTGAAGAACTAAAATTCGAATTGGTCGAACACCCACCGTATTCACCAGATTTAGCCCCCAGTGACTTTTTCTTATTTCCAAACTTGAAAAAATGGCTCGGTGGACAGAGATTTACGGACAACGAAGACGTCATTGCCTCTGTAAGTGCTTATTTTGAGGAACTTCCGAAAACGCACTTTTCTGAAGGATTAAAAAAACTTAAAAAGCGATTGACCAAGTGTATAGAGCTCCAAGGAGATTATGTTGAAAAATAAAAAAAAATTTACCCAAAAAAAATTGTTTTTATACTTTATTCTAAAGACTTATTGAACTACCCTCGTAGTTTGTAAAAAATTTCCTAAATTCTTTTTCTCTATCTCGATAAAAAGAAGCTGTTGTTCCTTTTGCTAACTGGCTTTTCTTTTTAAGAACTGACGCTAGATATTCAGCTCCATCTTCAGGTAATCCTAAATTTCGAATAACGTCACTTAACTCTTCTTAGTTAAAGGTTTCTGGAGCTTTTCTTGTACCAGCTGGCAAGTATTCTTCGTCTGAGGATTCTTCATCAGATTCTTCTTCAATCTCGGAACCTTCTTTGTCACAGGACTCATCAACTTGCATTTCTTCTACTTCGCCTGAGCGGTCCACATCCATGGGTTCGATGGTAACAGTTTTATCCCTGACTTCTATTTTCATAGGTTTCACTACTGAAGAAACGTCTGCGTATACAATTTTAGATTTAATAGCCGTGTTAAAACTTTTGGTATTAGTCATACAAAAATAGCAGTCATTTTGACATGTTGGAGAAGACCATATCATCGGTTTTGTAAATTTCAAGTTTCTTTCTATTTTATCTCTTTCCCTGCGTGTTAGCAGTGTATTACATCTACTACAAACTTTTTGTGGCATCCAGTTTACATTTTGATTTGCTACTTCAATACCAAAGCATTCACTGTAATTAAATTTTTATTTGTCAAATATATACCTTCAGTATTTTACTAATTTATTTTCCACAAGAGCAAGGCCGATTGCTTGTGCCTGAAAACCAGGCACCTCCACGCGGTGACGGTGGGCAACAGAACCATCTGGCTAAGTTCTGGGTAAACGGCTGTCATGCCGTCATGGCGGGCGCAAGTGATAAGTGTCTTTCGATGCAGGGATTCGGAACCCCAGTATCGGCGTCTGGTCAGGGTGAGAAAGCGGGCCCGCAGGCGTCGTCATCAAGCGACCGCACACATGAATGTAATAAAAGTTGTAATTTGTTGTTTCGTTTGTGGAGAATATGTATTAGAAAAAAACCTGAGGTCTTTATCTGAAAAGTTTAAGTTGATTTACAGTGAATGCTTTGGTATTGAAGTAGCCAATCAAAATGTAAACTGGGTGCCACAAAAAGTTTGTAGATAAAATAGAAAAAAACTTGAAAGTTACAAAACCAATGATATGGTCTTCTCCAACGTGTCAAAATGACTGCTATTTTTGTATGACTAATACCAAAGGTTTTAACACGGCTACTAAATCTAAAATTGTATACGCAGACGTTTTTTCAGTAGTGAAACCTATGAAAATAGAATCTACGAATAATAGACCGCGGATTCGGCGGCCTAAAAAACATAAATATATCGGATTTTTCTCCGTTTAAACCGTTTCTTCTCAGTTTGACCTTGAACTGACCTTGACCCTGACGTGATGGGGCCAGACTGACTCCGGATTCGGATTGAGCGACCTAAAAAACATAAATAAATCGCAGTTTTATCCGTTTAAACCGTTTCTTCTCAGTTTGACCTTGAACTGACCTTGACCCTGACGTGATGGGGCCAAACTGACCCCGGATTCGGATTCAGCGACCCGAAAAACATAAGGATAGATGGGTCTAGTTTCTTGTACAGACAACTTTTTTTTTGTGTGCCGGTGTAATGCTTGCAAATTTGAATAATGTTGATAATAATTGTAGAATTTGGATGGAAGTCGGCGTTGGGAATAATAAACGCTATATTAATGTCACACAATTATACTCCGATCTCGGAGAATCTCTTTGCGCTGCCCTGCCAGGTTTGCATGCATTAACTGGGTGTGATTATTAGCCGGCTTTTTTCAAAAACGCTAAATTAAGCAATATAAAGGACAGTGATTGTCCGCAAGTATTCAATAAAATACAGGAATTTGTTTGCCACATATACGGCTTAAAAAAATCAATACCGTTAATGAAGCTCGACTCGCAATATTTAGTAAAACTTATACATATAAAGATGCTGATGATTTATTTAAAATGAAAGCCAAGAGTGTGGATGCTTCCAATCTACCGCCTAGCGAAGCGGAGTTTAGAAAATACTTCCAACGTGCCGCTTACATTTCTAATATTTGGAGGAATGCTCACAAAAAAATTTTGTCTGATATGTCGGCAGCAGAAAATGGTTGGCAAGATGTTGATAGGCAGTATGATTTCGACTGGTTCGACGGGAATCAGTTGCCAACGTATGTAAAAGACGTGATCATTCAACCGAATGAAAATGAAGGTAAATTTAAACTGTTAATCTTTCCTTTTACAAATGATTATGTTCATTAATATCTTGTTCATAATAAGTGGTAGAGTGTCGGATTCCCACGCCGGTGACCCGGGTTCGAATCCTAGTCTCTGCCGATTGATACAAGCACCTCTGTAAAAATTACATGTGCTTTGTTTACAAATACACCGCAGACCCTCGTCGTCGAAGAGCACCATATGGGAGCACAAACATGGCGACGTTAATTTAAAAAAAAAAAAAAATAATAATAAACTAATTCTTTATAGATTCTCAGTCTGAGTCTGAGCATCCAGACGACATCGAAGAAACAAATTCAGTCACGGGCGATGAAGAAAGCGACAGCGATGCCGATTTCTTTTAAAAAATTCCATTTAATATTTTTTAAGTATATTATTCAATTTATAATTTTATTAATTTCTATTAAAAGAGTTTTTTCTGTAACAATAAATTTATTATTATTTCTATTATGTAATTTAATAAAAAAGGAAATTGTTTTATAAGTATATCCCTACGCGCTCCGAACAGCCGCTCGCGCTCGATATCCGCACTTTGAGCGACTGCTGACTGCCGCTGTTCCATTAATCTGTGGACTGACTATTTTTTTCTTAAGTCATATATAATAATGAAGTAGTAAACTAATGTTTAGCCATTACTAAACATTTTTACCGACATCGTTATCGCGACAACTTATGCGTCGTGCTGATTCGCCGCGTTCCGCAACTATGCGGTCTGACCACTTTCTCGCGTTTTTTTATACTATAAACTAGTTTACTGCAAATTATCAACTATTAGTAAACACTTGTAGGGCATGCTGCCATTTAACAAAGTTCAAAGCGCGCCACCGCCAGGTCTTCCGCTACCTGACCTTGCGAGTGGGTGATGACTCATGTACACCCTTAATACTAAATCATATTGAATTATGAGCCATTACTAAACTCTTGCCGATTTTTGTCACAAGCTCTTAGACTATACTGAGTCTGTAAGTGTCCGTAAGGCTTCCGTAAGAGTTAGTATTGCATCCGCAAGCGTCCGTAAAGTTATGGTAAGACTCCATAAAGAGTCCGTAGGTACGCGAACGGCTTCGTAAGAGTCCGTAAAGAATCCGCAAGCATCCGCAAGCGTCCGTACAGCTATGGTAAGACTCCGTAAAGAGTCCCTAAGTACGCGAACGGCTTCCGTAAGAGTCTGTAAAGAATGCGTAAAAGTACGTAAGGTTTCCGTAAGAGTCCGTATCTGTAAGAGTTCGTATGGCTCCCATATAAGTCGATAAAGGGTCCGTAAGAGACCGTAAGAGATCGTAGGTGCTTGTATTGCCTCCGTAAGAGTCCGTAAGAGAGCGTAAAGCTTCCATAAGAGTTCGTATGGCTTCCGTAAGGTTTACGTAAGGGTCCGTAAAGAGTCCGTAAGAGTTTGTATTGCTTCCGTGAGAAATCCGTAAAGAGTCTGTAAGGCTTTCATAAGAGTTCATATGGATTAAGTAAGAGCCCGTTAAGAGTCCGTAAAAGTACGTATGGCTTTCGTACGAGTCCGTAAAGAGTACGTAAAAGTTCGTATGGATTCCGTAAATGTCCGTAATGCTTCCTTAAGAGTTCGTAAGGCTTCCGTTGCAGTCCGTAAAGCTTCTGTAAGGGTCCGTAAAGAGTTCGTAAAGAGCTCATACTAGTATGACATCCTTAAGAGTTCGTAAAGAGTCCGTTGGAGTCCGTAAGGCTTCCGTAAGAATTAGTATTGCATTCCCAATCGTCCGTATAGTTTCGGTAACAGTCCGTAAAGAGTCAGTAGTACCGCATACGGCTTCCGTAAGAGTCCGTAAGAGTACGTAAGGGTTCCGTAAGAGCCCGTAAATTGTCCAAAAGAGTCGGTGAGAGTTTGTAAGGCTTCCGTAAGAGTTCGTGTGGCTTCCGTATGAGTCCGTAAGGCTTCCGTAAGAGTTTGTATGACTTCCGTAAGAGTCCGCAAAGCTGCCGAAAGAGACCGTAAAGTGTCCGTAGTCGCTCGTATGGTGCGGGGACCCTATAGTACATTATGACACTGTTGTGGGAGATGGTTTTCTACCTTGCTCGAGGGTTTTCGCACGAGCGAAGCGAGTGAGAAAATCGAGCAAGGTAAAAAAACACCTCCCACAACAGTGTCATACGATATTTTATAGCACAACAACCTCAAAATCGACAATAAAGTTGGCATTTTGAGGTTAGTGTGCTATAAAATATGTTTAACCTTCTCTTACTAGCCGATTAACTTGTTCCGGTTTACCATCGCTTTTGCACGGACTCTTACGGACTCTTTACGGATTTTACGGAATCCTCGCGGACTCCTGCGGATGCATTACGGACTCTTTACGGACTCTTCTGGACTCTTTACGGACTCTTACGGAAGCCTCACGGACTCTTTCGGAAGCAATACGAACCGTTAAGGAAGCAATACGAACTCTTACGAAAGCCTTGCGGGAGCCATACGAGCTCTTACAGACTCTATACGGACTCTTACAGATGCCTTACGCACTCTTATGGAAGCCTCACGGACTCTTCCATAGTCGTTACGGATTCTTACTGAAGCCTCACAGACTCTTACCGACTCTTTACGGACTCTTGTGGAACCTTCACGATCTCTTACTGAATCCTTAAGGACTCTTACGTACTCTTTACGAACTCTTACGGAAGCCATACAAGCTCCTACGGACTCTTTACGGACTCTTACGGAAGCTTTCCGGACTCTTATGGAAGCAATACGAACGCTTGCGGAGGCCTTGAGGACACTTACAGACTCTTTACGGACTCTTACGGACTCTTACGGAAGACTCACGGACTCTTACGGAAGCCTTACGGGCTTTTACGGAAGCTATATGAACTCTTATGGAAGTCATACAAACTGTTACGGAAGCCTTACAGAAGCTATACGAACTCTTAAGGAAACCTTACGGATTCTTGACGAAGCCTTACGGACTCTTGCGGATGCCTTATAGACTATTACGTACTCTTACGGAAGCCTCACAGACTGAGTCGGATGCCTACGGACTCTTATGGACTGTTTACAGACTCTTACGGAAACCTTAAGTACTCTTACGGAAGCTATATGAACTCTTATGGAAGTCATACGAACTCTTACGGAAGTCTTATGGAATGTTTCGGAAACCATACGAACTATTATGGAAGTCATACGAACTGTTACGGAAGTCTTACGGAAGCCATACGAACTTTTACGGTAATCTTACGGACCCTTTCGGATGCCTTACAGACTATTACGGACTTGTACGGAAACCTCACGGACTCTTTCGGATGCCTTAAGGACTACAAACTCTTTACGGTCTCTTACGGAAGTCTCACGGAATCTTACGGACGCCATACGAACCGTTAAGGAAGCAATACGAACTCTTACGAAAGCCTTGCGGAAGCCATACGAGCTCTTACAGACTCTATACGGACTCTTACAGATGCCTTACGCACTCTTATGAAAGCCTCACGGACTCTTCCATAGTCGTTACGGATTCTTACTGAAGCCTCACAGACTCTTACCAACTCTTTACGGACTCTTGTGGAAGCCTCACAATCTCTTACTGAATCCTTAAGGACTCTTACGTACTCTTTACGAACTCTTACGGAAGCCATACGAGCTCCTACGGACTCTTTACGGACTCTTACGGAAGCTTTCCGGACTCTTATGGAAGCAATACGAACGCTTGCGGAGGCCTTGAGGACACTTACAGACTCTTTACGGACTCTTACGGACTCTTACGGAAGCCTTACAGGCTTTTACGGAAGCTATATGAACTCTTATGGAAGTCATACGAACTGTTACGGAAGCCTTACAGAAGCTATACGAACTCTTAAGGAAACCTTACGGATTCTTGACGAAGCCTTACGGACTCTTCCGGATGCCTTACAGACTATTACGGACTCTTACGGAAGCCTCACGGACTGTGACGGATGCCTACGGACTCTTATGGACTGTTTACAGACTCTTACGGAAACCTTAAGTAGTCTTACGGAAGCTATATGAACTCTTATGGAAGTCATAGGAACTCTTACGGAAGTCTTACGTACCCTTGCGGATGCCTTACAGACTATTACGGACTTGTGCGGAAACCTCACGGACTCTTACGGATGCCTTACGGACTACGAACTCTTCACGGACTCTTATGGAAGTCTCACGGACTCTTACGGACGCCATACGAACTTTTATGGAAGTCATACGAACTGTTACGGAAGCCTTATGGAAGCCGAACGAGCTCTTACAGACTCTTTACGGTTTCTTACGGACTCTTATGGAAGTCATCCGAACTCTTTCGGATACCTTATGGACTCTTTACGGAATATTACGGAAACCTTACGGACTCTTACGGAAGCCATACGAACTATTGCGGAAGCCATACGAACTCTTATGGAAGTCATACGAACCGTTACGGAAGCCTTACGGTAGCCGTACGAACTCTTAGGGACACCTTACGGACTCTTACGGAAGCCTTACGGACTTTTACGGTAATCTTACGGACCCTTTCGGATGCCTTACAGACTATTACGGACTTGTACGGAAACCTCACGGACTCTTTCGGATGCCTTACGGACTACAAACTCTTTACGGTCTCTTACGAAAGTCTCACGGACTCTTACGGACGCCACACGAACCGTTAAGGAAGCAATACGAACTCTTACGAAAGCCTTGCGGAAGCCATACGAGCTCTTACAGACTCTATACGGACTCTTACAGATGCCTTACGCACTCTTATGAAAGCCTCACGGACTCTTCCATAGTCGTTACGGATTCTTACTGAAGCCTCACAGACTCTTACCAACTCTTTACGGACTCTTGTGGAAGCCTCACAATCTCTTACTGAATCCTTAAGGACTCTTACGTACTCTTTACGAACTCTTACGGAAGCCATACGAGCTCCTACGGACTCTTTACGGACTCTTACGGAAGCTTTCCGGACTCTTATGGAAGCAATACGAACGCTTGCGGAGGCCTTGAGGACACTTACAGACTCTTTACGGACTCTTACGGACTCTTACGGAAGCCTTACAGGCTTTTACGGAAGCTATATGAACTCTTATGGAAGTCATACGAACTGTTACGGAAGCCTTACAGAAGCTATACGAACTCTTAAGGAAACCTTACGGATTCTTGACGAAGCCTTACGGACTCTTCCGGATGCCTTACAGACTATTACGGACTCTTACGGAAGCCTCACGGACTGTGACGGATGCCTACGGACTCTTATGGACTGTTTACAGACTCTTACGGAAACCTTAAGTAGTCTTACGGAAGCTATATGAACTCTTATGGAAGTCATAGGAACTCTTACGGAAGTCTTACGTACCCTTGCGGATGCCTTACAGACTATTACGGACTTGTGCGGAAACCTCACGGACTCTTACGGATGCCTTACGGACTACGAACTCTTCACGGACTCTTATGGAAGTCTCACGGACTCTTACGGACGCCATACGAACTTTTATGGAAGTCATACGAACTGTTACGGAAGCCTTATGGAAGCCGAACGAGCTCTTACAGACTCTTTACGGTTTCTTACGGACTCTTATGGAAGTCATACGAACTCTTTCGGATACCTTATGGACTCTTTACGGAATATTATGGAAACCTTATGGACTCTTACGGAAGCCATACGAACTCTTGCGGAAGCCATACGAACTCTTATGGAAGTCATACGAACCGTTACGGAAGCCTTACGGTAGCCGTACGAACTCTTAGGGACACCTTACGGACTCTTACGGAAGCCTTACGGACTCTGGCGGATACCTTACAGACTATTACGGACTCTTTACGGACTCTTACGGAAGCCTCACGGACTCTTACGGACTCTTTGTAGACTCTTACGGAAGCTATACGAACTCTTTCGGATGCCTTATGGACTCTTTACGGAATATTACGGAAACCTTACGGACTCTTACGGAAGCCATACGAACTATTGCGGAAGCCATACGAACTCTTATGGAAGTCATACGAACCGTTACGGAAGCCTTACGGTAGCCGTACGAACTCTTAGGGACACCTTACGGACTCTTACGGAAGCCTTACGGACTCTGGCGGATACCTTACAGACTATTACGGACTCTTTACGGACTCTTACGGAAGCCTCACGGACTCTTACGGACTCTTTGTAGACTCTTACGGAAGCTATACGAACTCTTTCGGATGCCTTATGGACTCTTTACGGAATATTACGGAAACCTTACGGACTCTTACGGAAGCCATACGAACTATTGCGGAAACCTCCCAGACTTTTACGGAGTCATTACAGAATTCTTACGGACTTGTTATACGGAATTCTTTATGGATTAGTACTGATATCATACTCTGTACCCTCACGCTCGGAAGATAACGGAAAGTGATCTTTATCCTACAGTTCGTTCGGGAGATAACGGAAAAGTGCATTTTTGGAGTATATTTGAAGTATTTTACACGGAATTTTACACGTATGGCGTCCGTATAGACACTTTCGGGTTCTTCAGTGGTTTTATCCTAAATTTTAAAAAAGTTGCTATTTTTAGGTTTTTGGTTTAAAATTGTATTTATTTTGCAAATTTGAATTACTTGTGGGGTCTGTAAAGTATTCTATATGCTAAAATTACCTAAACTACTCTACGATGGATGATTTCTGGGAAGACCTTATTTTTGCTTAAAATGAGGTATACGCATAGCATAATTATGAATTTTATTGAAACTGGGCTTAAAAAAGACTTCTTTTCGAATTAGAAATATAAGTCGGATTTCATTAAAATAAAATTTTATTACGGAATCATTCATTTTTAATATTGCAATAATATTTTTAACTTTTTTTAAATAAGCAATAAAATTAATATCTAAATAATTAAATTTTTTTAAATTACATCAGCGTAAATTGTGTTTTTAAGTGTTTTTAGGGGATCGGGGTTTGTTATTGTGGACTAGGGATTAAGGTTTGTTTATATCTAGTAGTGCTCTCTTATAGCAAGTAATTAACAACAAAATATACACGTTTTTAGTTACGGCTGCTTGCTCGTTTTAACGCAATTCGTGTTTTCTGGTGTTTTCAGGGGATGGGTGGTTTCTACAGACTAGAGGTTGATATTTGGATATTTCTAGTAGTGCTGTCTTAAAGCAAGAAATTAGCAACAAAATATGCCGCCTGAATTATGCTATGAGAGCCAATCGTTTGAAAGTTACGGTGGATGCTCTGCTAGCTTAAGGTGGGGCTATACCCAAAAAGTCAAATTCTACCAGCCTCCGGAACAACGCTCTGAATTTCAAGTATGTTAAATATAAGCATATCAGAAAGTTATTTGTGCATTTTCAACTGAATTTGATCAATATAATTTGGTTTTATTAACAGATAATCAATTCAAGTTGTGAAAGGACGAAATAGACGGTTTTCATTGCATTCCATGTATATACAATTTTTTCAAAGGCTTTTCTATCACATTTTTTTTATATTTTTGACACAAAAATAAACATTGTATGGTTTACATTTTCAAAAATTTTGTTTTTATTTTAGTATCAGGCATAACAAAAAACATATTAAAAAAACGTAAAAATATACCGCTTTTGAACCTTTGTTTAACTGATTGAGGCTCTTATTTTTCAAGTATGAATTTTATGAAGAAATTTAAAACATTATAAAGTTTTCAAATGTGAATGTAATAAGTATTACCGAACTATCTTATCAAGAAAATTAAACTTCATGCGCATGGAGCATCATTAACATAAAAAAATGCATGTCGAGAAAAATACATTTAAAGTTTTTATTTTCTGCGCTACATAATGTTAATTACTTTATTAAAATAAACTTTATTTAGTTTTTGATACCTATGAGGTCTTTCATTTGATTATAAACTATAATAATATTTATTTTTGTAACATTATTTTTGTATTCTGGCAATCAGTGTACATTCGTTGTATAATTTTTTAATACGACTGCTTATATATGTAGCGGATATTGCTATAAAATGGCTTTAAAAGTGACTGAAGTTTTTTTGACGAATTTATTTACATAATTGATTTGTAACAAAACGAAGAAAATTATATTTACAATGAAAATAGTGATAATTTTATACTTTGATAAGAGACAGATAAAAGAGTAATAATCATCCTCATAGAAAGTCGAGAATAAATTTGTCTCGATGTTTTTTGGAACGAAAATTCAAAATCAATACCTGTGTATAGCAGCTGAAATGTTTGTGTATACTTAAATTTATACCTGTATGTATGTATATTATATTTCGGAGCACAGGTATTACACGTTTTGGAGCAAACGGACAGTAGAAGTTTATAACTCAGTGCGTAAACATCGAGCGAAAATGGATCCAAAAGGATCAAAGCGCAAAACTAGAAGTGCTGGGCAAGCTGCTGTACCGAGAAAATTTCGAGGTATGATTACCTCGAAATTTTCTCGGTACAGCAGCTTGCCCAGCACTTCTAGTTTTGCGCTTTGATCTTTTTGGATCCATTTTCGCTAGATGTTTACGCACTGAGTTATAAACTTCTGCTTAAAAGCATACTGCTGAAAAGACACTGAGTTTGTTAGAACTTCTGCTGATAAAATAAAAAATCAAAGTGAGTTCGATGTAACTTTGAGTGAAACTGCTACTTATGTACTACTAAATTTCACTTTAGTGTTCACAGCATTACAATCCGCGATAAAGTGCAAGTTGTGTAATGGTGATAACTAGTTTTTGAAAAAATCAGTGCAAGGATTGGGATTCAAAATGTGTGTGAAGTGCTCGTTTCAAGCATTTTTAATTAACTCTTGTCCGATGATCAGAAATGCGTACGAAGTAAACAGACGCTTTACTTTTGCTATGCTCATTGATGGACTTAGGCTCCGGTTTTAGTTTAAAGTGGTTATTATTATATAATTGACCAAATATATATTGCTGTAAAGGCCGTAGTTGAAACTGTTCAAAAAAAAGCAGTGAAAGAAGAAATTCACTGTTTCACTGTGAAGAATTTCACCGATGGTTCGTGGGCGAAGGTGGATTAACATCGCTTTTGGGCATTGTCTCTTTGATTGGAAAGTTTACGAATAAAATCGTGGATGTTATAGTAAAATCAAAATTGTGCAAAGCATGTGAAAAGTGGGTAGGCAAAAAAGAAACGGACGAGTATTTGAAGTGGTACGAAGATAATGCGACAGAATGTACGGTAAATCACGAAGGAAGTTCGGAAAAACCGAAAGTGGATTGTGTGATCGAAATGTTTCAGCGATCTGTGAAGTGGTTTGGCGTAAAGTATAAGAAATACATCGGAGATGGTGATTCTAAGACGTTCAAGAATTTATTGGAAGCTGATGTTTACAACGGCAATCCTGTGGTTATAAAAGAAGAATGCGTTTTACACATAAAAAACGAATGTTTAGGAGCGTAACGGAAGCCAAAAAACACTTACGCAGTTGTTGAAAGCTAGAAAGGAACTTGAAAATGCTGAAAAGAAAGAAGAAGAAAAGAAACAGAAAGCCGAAGAATAGGCAGAAGGAGTCAAAGAAAGTTCAACGAAAAAAAAAACGCAGATCGGAAAGGGATTTGTCGACTAGTAAAGCTGAAAAGGCAAAAAGTCTTTCATTAACTAATAAGATGATGGTGAAACTTAGTACATACTACGTATAGGCAATTTTAAGAAATCCAAACTCTCGTGAAGCCACGAATAAAGCTGCGTGGGCAACATTTTATCATTTAACATCGACCGATCAAAATTCGCAGCACTCCTACTGTCCGGAGGGTCCCGATTCATGGTGCACTTATCAAAAACACAAATTCGTGCGTATGGAATTTTGCTCCGAAGCATATTTTTGTGGGACAAAAGACATTGGAAATAGCTACATGGATAGCTGCATGAATTTTCAATAAAGGATTTATGCCAGTGTTGAAAATTATAGAGGTCATGGGTGTCGAACTGTACAATGCTCACCTAGGATAGAAAGAGCAGAGAAAGCAACTTCTGAGGCTTCTAATAGGCCAAGCTGTAGGGATTTTAAACTGCGTTATCGTGACATAAAGACTAGTAGCAAACTGATTGTGCGATGATATAAAAGATAATGATCAGATGTATAGGTATGTGTTTTTCACTCGCATTTCCGGTCCATATAATAGTTATTAACAATTTATTGCAAAAAAACGCGATTTTTGTCGTTTTTTGTTTATAACTTTGAAACTAATGGAGTAATCGGAATGCCCCAATGAGATGATTTGTGGATAATAAAAATATCTACAAAAATGATTTGTGGATCGTCTCAATCGGATAATTAGGTCCTGAGATATTTAGAAAAAACCGGAAAATTAGGCGTTTTTTCGAAAATCCATAACTCCGTCATTTATTGAGCTGGAGCGCTCAAATTTTGAGAGAAAGTAGGGATTATAATGTACTTTATATGTGCAAAAGGCAACTGCTGTCGGATTATTAGTTTTCTCAAAATCGCGATGCAAAGTTTGCAGTGCGTCTTTTTCCGGCAGGCCTGTATGCGTCACCGTAAGTCCGATTATAATTATCCAAAAACTTTTGAAAAGTTGACATCGTGCACTACAAAACGTATATTTCAGTTTTTCGATCAGATGCCTGGAAGCATGCTAAAAACCGTCGTAAAGTTCGCGTAAATCGGCCGAGCGCGCGCTCGCAGTCGAGTGGTGGGGGAAGCAGCAGCGGCGGAAGAGAAATGTATATATAGTAAAAGGCGCGCGCGGCGCGCACATTATTTATATTTGCAACAACATTTCTCAGCATCTACTGCAGCTATTTGAATGATTTTTTTTTGATTTTGGGGTAACGGAACCAGAGGAATTCGATTCTTCGGTCTGTTTTTAGAAATCATCATTGGGAAACGTACTGTGGGGTGTTTTTGGTGAACTCTCTGCTCCTATTTAAAACCGACGCTCTGATCATCTGTAAAACCGACGCTACCGTGTCCTCTCTCTCTCTCTCTCTCTCTCTCTCTCTCTCTATGATGCTGTGTTGTGTGAATCCAGCTGTTGGGTTCGGTCAATAGCCTTGACAATTCGGGTGTAGAGAAAGAGACGCCAACGGTCGTTTTCGACAGTTTGTTCAGTGTACAAGCCGATGCCGTTGCTGCTGTACTATATAAAATAGAGCTGTGCGTTATTCTTTCGTTACACGATTTTATGGAGTTTTTTTTTGTATGCAACTATTTATTCAGTGGACTATTAAAGTGTGGTGTGTTTTTACAAGCTAATCGCATAAAAAACGATAATTTTATTGAAAGGAGGTGAGTGTAATACTGTGAATTCGTTACTATGCTATGCAATTTTATAGTGTGAAATCCGCTAATTTTAACATTATATTATTGACATTTACAGATTAACTGTATACGAGTAAAAAGTATAGTATATTGTACAAACATTTTCTGATTGTTTATCATCACAGTGGATTCTACAATTTTCAGTGCATGAAATAATAAACGACATACGTATTGCACGTTAGTAGGTGAGTTGGTTCAATTCGTTACTGTGCTGTATAATTTAAAATTATATATTATATAATAGCATTTTTACAAGCGCAGAAAATCAATCCTTTCGTGCGAATAATATACAAAATAAAAACAGGCTATACACACGGATCATTTATACAGAATAAATTTTCGAATACTACATTAAACTCAGTGTATTATAATTAAAACATCGGCGCAATAACGATTTCTTTATCTGAAATAATTGTTATTCAATTTTTTCGATTTCGCACGCGATGCCGGTACATATATACGCATGAAAAAAATGTAGTTTTTCACTGTTGAAATCGCAGAGAGAGATAGAACGCGTGATGCCCGGTATTTAGTACAGGATGTCCGTCAATACTGTGCTGTATAATTTAAAATTGTGTAGTATATAATAGTATGAAAGCCGTTATTATAAACACTTTAAAATTTTCAGATTAACTGTGTACAATTGAGAAATAAATGCTGTTTGAGTCACGGAGCGCACTGAGGAGGCAAATATGAATGAAGCGTCTACATCTGCAGATGCTAGGTAAATATAATTACATGAACTTTCTATTTATCAAAATCAGACCTCACATATCGAAACTTCCGATATTTAATGAATATATATTTTTTTAGGCAGGATGAAAATGCATCGGGTGGAGAAGATGCTCGACTCGCAGAAGTTGCTAATGATGACTGTATACTCTGTGGGGAACCCATGGAACCTTCCAAGTCTTGTTATGTTAAAGAGCGTGGGATACAGAATCTAATACAAGCAAGTATTAAGCGCAAAGATAATAAGTATTTCAAATTACGGAACATGAACATCGTAAATGTACATAAGACGTGTCATAAAATGTACCCAAGAGAATCGAACATTCAAGCAGCATTAAAAGCGTTACAAAATGATTGGAAGAATAATCGTCAGAGTCGTGCGGATGGACGTCAATTTGATTTTGCGACTTGCTGCTTTTTTTGTTCTAATATTTGTCATTCAAAACAAAAATATAGTCGCGTCGTAAAGCAAAATACTATTGATAGTATTATCGCACAATTACAAGTATACCAAAGCACGGAAAAGAATAAGTTGATATCCGCACGATTAAGTGTCTTACGTAACAAAGATGATAATTATTATATTAGCAATAACGTATCTTACCATGCAAAGTGTTTAAGCCAATTCTATCAATGTTTACCCAATAATGTAAAGGGAAGACCGATTAATGAAAATATGTCCGACTTACTGACATTCATAATTAATTATATTATAGAAAATAGCGAAGAATGTCAATTTTCATTGAAAGCAATATTGAAGGAATACGAAAAAGTACACGGTGATACAGAATTACCCAGACTCGATAGGATTGAAAGTCATTTAAAAGAACATTTTGACGATGAAATCGTCATTCATTCAAGTAGTAACGATAAATTTATTTGTTATAAACGAGCTTTAGGGAAATGCCTCGAAGATAGCTGGTATACCAATCGAAAAACTGACGAGAATGAGGAAAGATTGAGAATCGTCGAGTTAGCTGCTCATATAATCCTACAGGATATTCGCTCAATGACTTTTGACACAAAAAATTACAATTCGCCAAATGATTTTTTTAATGGCGTAAATGAAGACATTCCACGCAGTTTAAAAATACTACTTGAAATTTTAATTAAAATCCACAAACGAACACCAAATAGAGGCTCGTGGAATAAATGGGAAAATAATGTTCTTACGGCGGCACATATTTTAATGTCTGCGGTTAGACCGCGATCGTTTACTTCGCCGCTTTTATTAGGGCTTTCGTGCATGATGCACACTAAATTTTCTGCAAGAGGACTCATCGACTGTCTGCATAATATCGGTCTCTGTGCTTCATACGCAGAAACTATTCGATTTGAAAATTCTGTCGTAAATGATCCAGATAATTTTGGTTTCATCTCGGATACGTATTTACAATTTATATATGATAACGCTGATCATAATACAGGTACTATAGACGGTAAAAATACTTTTCACTGCATGGGCGGTATTATGTGCATAACACCGTCATCCTCGGTATCATTCAAGAGCACTGTCCCTCGATTAAAAGGAGTAATGCCGGCAAGCACTAGCGGGGCATTCGGTTTTCTTCCGCTCACTAATTTCAGAAATAACAAACCGTTTAAGTTGTATAATTTCATTGTGCATAATTGGAAAGAAGCCGACGATATAAATTTTACAATTAACATTGAACCTATAGACTTGTTACATTTTTACGGCAAGCATACAGCACCAAAAAAAACGTCAAATTGGCATGGCTTCATGAACAAGTATCACACTTTTAATGTGGATTATTGTACATCTCGAGTTATCGCGTTACCTTTCATTAAAGCACCGCCAAGTGACCATACCACTATTCTGACCGCTTTAATTGATGCTAGGCAAAGAGCAGATAAAAACAATCAAATGCACTGTTTTGTAACTTGTGATCTACCACTGTACATGAAAGCTAGTGAGATCGTAGCATCTATCAACCCTGATAACGATCCCCACAATGTGCGATCCGTCATCCCTCGTTTAGGTGGTTTTCATCTGGCAATGTCATTTTTAGGATCGATTGGTAATATAATGACAGGCAGCGGTTTAAAGGAAGCATTTACTACAATTTACGCTGAATTGTCAGCTGATAAAGCTTTGACGAGACATGCCTTTTCTAGATCCGAGAGAGGCCATCTGTTAGTGCAAGCTGCGCTTGCTACTATCATGTTTAAGAAAATAGTACTTACGGACAACGAAAAAGAATATCTTGATAAAACCCTTGAAAATGTTGGTGAAGAAAATTTGGAATCTGTTTTTGATAACCCTTTGATGATAGGCATCAAACAAAAATTCTTGACCGTTATTGATACGTTGGAAAAGAACGGCCCAACTAGCCAACTATGGGTGCAGTATTTCAAACTAATTTGTTTATTGCAAAGATTCATCGATGCAGAAAGATCGGGTAATTTTAATCTACATCTGCAAACAGTCAAGTCAATGATACCTTTTTTTTTCGCATCAGGTCATCTATGCGCCAAAGCTTCTCTTTTATACGTACAACAAATGGCAAATTTAAAAAATATAATGGATATCGTCGAATATGACAAGTTTTGCAAGAGAGGTTTCTATATGATACGGCGCTCTAATCGTTTTTGGTGCGGAATCTGGTCCGATATGACCATCGAGCAAGTACTTATGAGGGCAATAAAATGCAGTGGAGGCTTAACCCATGGTCGTGGATTGACCGAAAATGTTATAAGTAGATGGGTCTTATCAAGAGTAGCGGTTTTAGAAGTTGGCAATGCTGTAGAATTATTTTGTAATACTACGTTTGCAACGTCTGAGCAACATGTGCATGTCGAGAACCGCGCTTCACGTATTTCTAGAGACGCTGACGATTTATCAAAAATCCAGAATTATTTCGAAACATTCAATCCGTTTCCCGAAACTGATAAGATTATAGGTATATATTCTGGAGTTGTTGGTGATTTGAACAAAGTCAATTGCCACAAGGCATTCGAAATAGGCAAAGCTCTGATGAATGAGACTTCAAATAAGAAGTTTACTGACATCAAATTTAAAAGAAGCAGTAAAGTCACACACTTGGCGGCCGCGAATTCAACGGTTAAAAATTTAAATAATGATGAAGTGTATATATCGCCGTTGCTAATTTTTCAAAAAATATCGCTAAATATCGAAAGCCAAAAAGACATGAAGGAGTACCGTAGCTCTTACGAACTGTCTCCTATACCATTAGCACTCTTTGATGAAAACGGCATGTGCAAAACTACGAAATCAGTATTTTATTCCAATTTTAATTTTTCTCATGAGATAGCGACATCAGGAAAAACCATAACGTATGTTGTTGATGGTGGGTTTTTCTTACATAAAGTTGTGTGGACAAGTAATATAACCATTGAAAATATTGTTAATAATTACGTATCATATGCAAAGAATCATTATACTGCGAACAGCTGGATTATTTTTGATGGTTATCCGGAGGACGAGACATTGTCTACTAAATCTGTTGAGCGTTCACGTAGACAGTTAAAAAATATCGGGCGCGAAATTTCTTTTAATAATAATACTACCATTGTCGTTAATCAAAAGCAATTTCTCAGTAATGAGAGGAATAAATCCAAATTGATAGACATGATTTGCACAGCATTAAATGGCGTAGGATTTAGGACAAAAATTGCACCCGAAGACGACGATAGAATGATCGTCGTGACTGCAATTGAGAATGCGCGCGTAGAAAATGATAATATTGTTATCATAGTAGGTGAGGATGTCGACTTGCTGGTCATTTTTTCGCAACTGGGCCAAAATATTGATAACATTTATTTCAGAAAAGAGGGCATAGGCTCAAAAGCCCATCAGTTTTACAATAGTGCTAGTTTCGGACACCAAACATTGAATAATATCGTAAGTTTCTTGCACGCCTTTTGCGGCTGCGATACAACGTCAAGTTTTTATAGGATGGGTAAAAATAAATTAATAGATTCATTTGAACCCAGCGACTTAATAGAATTAGCTTCAGTATTCTATGATAATAGTGCCAGTTGCGAAAAAATCGCATCTAGTGCTTTTCAATTAGTGACAGGCATGTACAGCAACAAAGCTGAAAAAAAGTTGATAAAAAAGTCGAGCTCCTTTTCGTTAAGTGACTTCCGATACTTACATTTCAGCAAAGCAAAAATAAAAACGAAATTCGCTTTAGAGAGTTTGCCACCGACGGAAGGAGCAGCGAAACAGCACGCTTTTCGAGTATACTATCAGCTGCAGCTATGGCTAGGCCACACTAATTTAAAAGCAACGGATTGGGGCTGGCAAGTCAGACATAATCATTTGATTCCGATCGGAACCACAGATCCACCAATTCCTCGAACACTGCTTGAACAAATTTCCTGTTCGTGCAGTAAGAAAGGCTGCATCGATGCTTCATGCACGTGCAAAAAGCACGGATTAGTTTGTACAAACCTATGCGCACATTGTCAAGACGATACATGCTATAATTTACAGTCTTATATTAATAGTCCACCTGAGTCTGAGATGATGTTAATAATGATGATGATTTTATGAATATGCCAATGATAAATTTCAATGTTGATGTTAGCGATGATGAAATCGACTGTGAACTGCAAAAAAGATGAAAGTGTAAATATCAATGAATAAATTATTTTTTAACGTAAAAACATCACACTGTGCGTTTTCCAATGAGTATTTCTGAAAACAGACCGAAGAATCGAATTCCTCTGGTTCCGTTACCCCAAAATCAAAAAAAAATCATTCAAATAGCTGCAGTAGATGCTGAGAAATGTTGTTGCAAATATAAATAATGTGCGCGCCGCGCGCGCCTATTACTATATATACATTTCTCCTCCGCCGCTGCTGCTTCCCCCACCACTCGACTGCGAGCGCGCGCTCGGCCGATTTACGCGAACTTTACGACGGTTTTTAGCATGCTTCCAGGCATCTGATCGAAAAACTGAAATATACGTTTTGTAGTGCACGATGTCAACTTTTCAAAAGTTTTTGGATAATTATAATCGGACTTACGGTGACGCATACAGGCCTGCCGGAAAAAGACGCACTGCAAACTTTGCATCGCGATTTTGAGAAAACTAATAATCCGACAGCAGTTGCCTTTTGCACATAAAGTACATTATAATCCCTACTTTCTCTCAAAATTTGAGCGCTCCAGCTCAATAAATGACGGAGTTATGGATTTTCGAAAAAACGCCTAATTTTCCGGTTTTTTCTAAATATCTCAGGACCTAATAATCCGATTGAGACGATCCACAAATCATTTTTGTAGATATTTTTATTATCTACAAATCATCTCATTGGGGCATTCCGATTACTCCATTAGTTTCAAAGTTATAAACAAAAAACGACAAAAATCGCGTTTTTTTTGCAATAAATTGTTAATAACTATTATATGCACCGGAAATGCGAGTGAAAAACACATACCTATACATCTGCTCATTATCTTTTATATCATCGCAATCGGTTTGCTACTAGTCTTTATGTCAAGCAAAAATGCTCTACAGCTTGGCCTATAAAGCGGGCAGGATCAGCCGTAGAGCAGAAAAAGTTGCTGAAAATGATGCTTATGAAGAAATCGAAGGATTATTGTATGCACCAGGCATAGATGATTGATGTAAGTATAAATTTTTAATTAAATACCTGTTACTAAAAGCTTTAAATGCGTTTTTCTCGAAACAACATTTTTTCAGTTGACCCGGGGTAAAAAAATCTATCAAACCGATTGGGTTGAAATTTGGATATGTTATTCTACACATCAATGGCTCTTGCAGGTAGAATTGTTGATTTTCAATAAAAATTTCCTACTTTCTACCCCAGTTTTCGAAGAAAAAAAACGCGATTTTTAAATTTTTCTCACAAGTCTGCAATTTTTTTTAATAAATATGTCTAAATCTGCTACCTGCGATAACGACAAGCTTACAGAAGAATAATTCATTCGAATTTTTTTTTTCAGATTACCTGGACTGACGCTACCGTCTAAGCCAGTCATCTTTTTTTTAGATGGCCACTTTGGCCGTAGAAGCACTACCTAAATATTGTAAAATAAACTTAAAATTTTTTTTGTGAAGTTAAAGATGTCAATAATAACATATAAAAATTTTGAAATAATTGAATTTTATTTTGTTGTAAAAAGAAATTCCTTAAATATCCTTATAAAAAGTGCAAAACATCCAGACTACACCCTTAAAGGTACTTCGATGAAAAACTTGAAACGATCTTCATATTTTTATACAATAATTAAGAAACAAGGTTTTTTAACCATTTTTGAACATTTTTCTTTATTATAGCTATATAAACACTTAAGAATTTTTTTTAAATTAGTCATTGAAGTAATGGTCGTACATTTGTTTGTTAAAGTAACACATTTCAAATACTCAAATGCGATTTGTGTGTTACTTTTAACATTACAAACAAGTGTTTGTTACTGTAAATTATTCGCGTATAATATTCTCACAACGGTCAGCGCAACACCCATTGGAATTCACGATCGCGATGGCCGCCTTACGTGCGAACGGGTAATGTGTATAAACGTGTCGGTTATAGTTGGTTGTTCTACAGTTTTTAGAACGTTTTAAAGTATCCACCCGCATCTGGCAAGCAACACCTCATATACTTTTATATTAGGTATTCTTAAATAAGTGTTCATTGCAATGTGTGAATATTTTTAGGTTAGGGTTATTGATGATGTGCATATAAGTAACAAACATTTGTTTGTTAACCATCTACGAATATTTTGTTTGTAAAAGTAACATACAAACTGTATGCTATTCTTCTCTGACAAACTATGTATGTTACTTTCTTTAACCGTGAGTAAATACTGAAGTTGAGAGTAACACTTAATTAACTCTTAAGATTCTGGGAATTGTTTACGTTCGTTTGCTGTTATTGATAGTTTAGGTTTGCGATCTCGGACCAAATACAGTGGAACCCGGTTCTAACGCCGCCGCACGGGGCTGTAGGGGAGGGAATCCGCGTTGTATTAGGGTCCCCCACCACTTCACTCGGGAGCACGTGAAAGACAAGTTCCGCCTAGCCTTCCATTGCGCATGCGTGACGATCGGCCGCGTGGTAGTGCTGATGTGTGAGTATACATGTGAAGGGGAGGTAGCTCGCACGGCCTTATAACAGGGCGCGATATGGTTATATACCCGGTTCCACTGTAAGTAAAAACTATGTTTTACTGTATTTTTCGTCTTAAGATAAAAGGAACGCTCAATTGACAGCATCGATAGGCTCAACAAAAATGACGACAGAAACGGCTTGCAGTACTCGATTCATACAAGTTTCAAGTCTCAAAATCTATTTGAATTAAAATCCAACCAGTTCATTTTATCGAAAAATTACTAAACTAAGACTTTTTTAATTTTAGCAGATTCCAGAAAATTGCATTATTATTTAAATTAACCCAGTATTCTCGTGTGTAAATAATTTTTATACCCGACTTTTTGATTTGTATATTACGTTTTTTTAGGGTAAATAATTGTATTTAATTCAAGATTTATCTGTTACTTAAAACTAAATAAAACTCCTATAAAGTAACTAACATTATTGATTATTACATCAAATAACATAGAATTACGCGCTATTTCTTTAATTACTCCCTGGTATAAACTTTCCATAATAGTTTACCAACTCTTGACCAAATCTTTATGCGTTGGCCAATCCGGAAAAAAATCTTTCCTATATAGACATATATGGTCATATACGGCCATATATAGAAAACATACATGGCCATATATGATCATATATAATAATATATAGCCATATATGAGCACATATGGGCATATATGGTTATATATGGGATTTCATTTGCAATTTAGTATGCATCCATGTATATTCATACATAATCATATATGGTTATATCGACGTCCCTTACGAAGTTTTTGTCAGGAATGTCCTACAAAAATTCGCAATTTTAAAAATCTTAGATAAAAATTATAATCATCTTGGTGGTCTAAGAAAATATTAGTATTAGTATTAGACTGAAAATCTAAAAAGTGCTAGTTTTTTTATTAGAGGCCACTGAAAAGAACTAGGTGTTTTTGAGAAATTTGAAATGTGCTATGTAACCTAGTCTTTGTAAGGGACATCGATATGTGGTCATATATGGCTATCTATGATTACATATAGACATATATAATTATATACGGAGTTTTATTTGTACCTTAACTTGAATCTATATATGCCCATATATGGTTATATATGCATGCATGGAATACATTTTTTTTTGTAACATTTATTAAAGAAAAATATTTTTAAAATAAAAATATCAAAGCTTAGTTTGTCAGTTTGAGTGTTATTACCCACATGATACATCCAAAATTGGGCACTATAGCTATATGCAGTTCAGTTTTTCAAGCCTTATTATAAAAACTCAAATCGGAAATACATGTAAGTGATATATGTCCATATATGGCCAAAATTCATATATGGAAGATTTTGTCTCGGGCGTGGTTTCATCATCGAGCGATTTTGGTATGCTGACATAGTATATTTCCTGATAATTATAATTTTTTTAACATTAGTTTAAATGGAAAATAAAAACTTTAAACCTTAATATCTCAATAACATAAAAAGTAAACTTTGGTCGTTTTCCCGGGAGCCCACATATATATATACTTATATAAAGTTATATATAATCATATATAGTTATATATAGTTACGTTACAATTCTGTTTTTGAGAAAAATTATAATTTCAAGCTGACAGGGGCACAAATCAAGTTAAATAAGTTACATAATTTAGATAAACAAAAGTTAGAAGAATTAGCATTCGATCTCAATTTTATAAAAGTATATGCGCGGTTTATAGTAAGAGCTGATAGAACATATACATATGAATTATAACACAAACGAAAACTAATTTGACACTGTACATGTAGTATTCAAAATCCTTAATACACTGTACGGTGAAGTCCAATTTTAATGAATCTATAAAAAGTCAAAGTTCATACATGTACCTTCAGTCATTTGGGATTGAACAAAACTGGATTACTTTTCATCATGAAACCATGGCAAGACTTTCGAATATTTTACAAATCAATGAAGAATGTATACCAGTTATAATTTTCAGGACATAAGAATGTGTGCATCTGTTAGTTCGGGTTGGTAATTACATTTGTAAATCTCTAAAATTTCTGAATAAGATTATGTGATTTATTGGCATAATCCGTATTTTTATTATTTATTAATTGTTATTTCTTGTCATTTATTGTTAATTATTCAAAATGTACATTAAAAATAAAATTTTAAGTATATAAAATTATATATAGTTATATATCCTTGTGTATAATTATATATAATTATATATAACTGTATATAGTTATATATAATTATATATAGGTATATATATATAGATACAAGATCTATATATAACTATATATAACTATATATAATTATATATAATTATATATGTGATTTTTACTCGGGTATACAAAATGAAATATGCAACGGCAACGATTGACTTTATGCTGCCATTTTCTCACGACATGTAATTTTATTAAAGGTAAAAATTTTATACAACATATATGCATGACTAGTAATGTGTACATATTTTATATTGACACACCAAAATTTGCTTGCTAAAATTATGCCAGATACGTTCAAAAAGCGTAATATTCGTAGTGCATAGAATTAAGTGGATGTCGGAAATGTTAAACTTTTTTAATACATTTGCAGGGTATATCTAATTTGGTAGAGTTAAAATCTGTAAAGAATTTAACCCAGAAGTTGTTTAACATCACATCTACACTATATTAACGTAATACCACTGCTATACAAACTTTCTGTTAAGATTATTTTCTTATGTTATAATTTCTAAAAAAAAAATTTTTTAACACTTTTCGGCCTTTTTCTATACAATAATTTTTCATCCCCCCGCTCTTAAAATGTTTCATCTATATTTATCTACTATCCACACACCATAATATTAGCGGAGGATCCTCTAACGTGTGTCCGTAGGTATGTAAGTACGTACCTATATATGTACGCACGGATACTTTCGAGGCTTTCTACACCATACAAGGCGTGACTTAGATATATTGGATGCTGCAAATGATTCTTAAAATGATCGCTATTTCTTAAAGTGGGATACGTACACGTATGCAAGCTGATCATCTCAGAGATGGTCCAGATGTCCCTGATACTGTGAATCAATTCGCATTGTTATCGATATTTCTTCAACTACCGATAATTATTTTAAGTGGTTGTACGTGCAAGTGTGCGAGATGATCATCTCCTCGGGTGGGGTCCAGATGTCCTAGATGCTGCACACGGTTTTTCATGATTATTTCAGACATGGTCCAGATGTCCCGGATGCTGCAAATCACTTCGTATTGTTATCAATATTTTTCAACTATCAATAATTCTTTTCAGTTGGTATACGTGCATGTGTGCAAGATCATCATCGCGGGTGTGGTCTAAATGTCCCGGAGGCTACGTATAATTTTTCAGTATTATCGATATTTTTGACTATTTCCGATAATTTCTTATGGAGGATGTACGTGAACGTGTGTAAGTTGATCATCTCGGGTGCGATCCAGATGTCCCCGATGCTGCATATAATTTTCACTATACTTTCTACTACTATCGATAATTCGATAGTGGGTGTACGTGCACGTGTGCAAGTTGATCATCTCGGGTGCGATCCAGATGTCCTCGATGCTGCATATAATTTTTCACTATGCCTTTTACTATCGATAATTCGACAGTGGGTGTACGTGTACTTGTGCGAGATGATTATCTCGGATGTGGTCCAGATATCTGAGAGGCTGCGTATGATTTTTCAGTATTATTGATACTTTTTACTGCTATCGCGGATTATTTATAGTAGCTGCACGTGCACGTGTGAGAGATGATCATCTCGGATGTGGTCCAGGTATCCAGGATGTTGTGTATGATTTTTCTTTATTATCGATATTATTTACTGCTATCGAAGTATCTTTATAATGGGTGTACGTATACGTGTGTGAGATGATCATCTCGGGTGTGGTCTAGATTTACTGGATGCTGCGTATGATTTTTCTTTATTATTGATATTATTTACCGTTATCAAAGATTCTTTATACTGTTTGTACATGCACTTGTGCGAGACGATCCACTCGGGTGTGGTCCATATGTACCGGATGCTGCGTATAACTTTTCTTTATTACTGATATTTTTACTACTATCGAAGAATCATTATAGTGGGTGTACGTGCACGTATGCGAGATGATCATCTCGGGTGTGGTCCAGATATCCAGGATGGTGCATATGATTTTTTTTAATCATTGATATTTTTTAGTACTGTCGAAGCTTCTGTATAGTGTGCGCATGTGTGTGAGATAATCATCTCACTTATCTTCTACATCTATCTACATTATATTAACGGAATACCACTGGTGTAGAAGTAATTCTGTTGTAATTATATTTTATGTTATAATTTCTGAAAATATTTTTCTACTACCTTCCGGTCTTATTCTATACATTTACTTTCCATCCTCCCTCTCTTAAAATATTTCATCTGCATTTATCTACTATCTAATAGCAGATCCTCTAACGAACGTCCATACGTACGTACGTGCTACAGCCGAGTTGAGTTCGATTGTGCGGGTTCCATTTTCACGGAACAAATATATTTAATTTACGCGAGAAAACGAATCTTTGTTCGGAAACTTTCACTAACCATTATCTTATTTAAATTAACTAGTATGTGTGCTTATTCTATTATACACAAGCGCTGTATGACGGACAGTGGCCTACTTGCGTTAGCGAGCGATCATTGGTATCTGTCAAACGCTTCGTACGCTTAGCCGTTCCGCCGATTTCCGGGACGTGAGCGATCCTTGGTGATGGCTCGTGCTTTTTATAAGAGTCTGTGCTCTTATAGTAGCACTTACATGTGAGCGAGTGCGTGGCTCTTTCTTTCTATAAGAGTCAATGCTCTTATAGTAACGCTTACTTGTGAGCGAGCGCGTGGTTCGTTCTTTGTATAAGGGATAGTGCTCTTATAGAAGGGCTTGCTTGATAGTGGTCGGACTAGTCAAGCAGGCGTACTTGGTTGACTATACGAGTGCACGGGGAGAGTAAGCGCTCACTTTATTATATGTTAGAGCGCTCTGTAAATACCGTGCAAGACCTTACCTTTTCCAATTATCCGAAAGAGTGCTCGATATTATGTGTGTATAACGATTATATATGTTGGTTCTTTATTATCCAAAAATGAATTGATTTGATAAGAGTATAAATAAATTCGTGTTTGTAATGTTATTTATTTACGTGGTTAATTTATCTTTTTCTTTTATTTTATTAACTTTTAAATATTTGTTACAATTAGTTACATAAACTTTATATCACTCGCTCTGAATCGTGAACGCGAGTTTTTATACTTATTTGGTCTTATATTTACTTATATAATTTTTAAGTTGATTTAGGACTAGGCTAGTAGTCTACACGCTGTATGTGTGACAGGTAATTTAGATAGTTAGCCTACGCTCCCTCCAGTCAAAGAGAGAGTATGCGTGTTCGAAGCTTCTAGGATCGAACTCACGTCCCTTTCCTAAGGTCGTAACACGTTCTAAACCCAGTTTTTTGTCGCTTGGTTAAACCTTTGACGCCGGAGACTTCGGCGGGCTGTCGAGGATGGAGGGCTTCCAGGTATCCTCGACTCTAGTTCGATAAGAGGGGCTGACGGTCACCTTAGCACTTCCAGTCAACAAAAAGCGGGTGTACATCGATACAAGAGATATTTATAACCTCCTGTGTCGGATGAGAAAGCGGTGTACATCAGTCTTTTTCATCCAATGGGAGACGGACGAGTTTCTGTGTCTCTGACCTGGTTGTGAAAGCGAGGAGTACTGAGTCCGCGCCTCGTCCTCGCTTAAATTACTTGCTTATTGAATATAGAAACATATGTGCATAAATCTATAAGTTTTATATTTGTATGCACATATACATATACATTTATAATTCTTTTAATATAATTTAGAATGTATCTATATCTATTTTAGGGGTGTGGAA
Source organism: Gastracanthus pulcherrimus (assembly GCA_949152435.1). Taxonomy (NCBI): domain Eukaryota; kingdom Metazoa; phylum Arthropoda; class Insecta; order Hymenoptera; family Pteromalidae; genus Gastracanthus; species Gastracanthus pulcherrimus. The sequence continues at coordinate 160,726,474 of OX424572.1, forward strand.
GCGCATTTACATACATGTATAAAAATTATACATGTAGGTATACACACTCATACATATATATTTTAGAATAAAAAAATGATATTTTATTGTACAATGTACGATGACAACGGGATGTCAGATACGTGTGCGAGATAATCATCTCAGTTATTAAATATTAAAAAGTTACCAAAAATTGGGGCGATCGATGGTTCAATTGGTAAACGCATACCGCTTAACCCTTTCAGTCACGCAATTCAATTCATTTGGTTATGGAAGTGCAAATATATGTTTCCAATGTATTTTTGAACGAAGAATCCAAATCAAGTGTCAAAAATTGAATAAATATAAAAACAACCCCTCAAATGGGGTGAAAACCACCCTTTTAGTTAAAAAATGCAATTTGTTTGGTAATGGAAGTGCAATATATGTCCACAATGCATTTTTGAATGCAGAATCCAAATCTGATATCAATAATTTTATACATATAAAAACAACCCCTCAAATGGGGTGAAAACCACCCTTATAGTCATAAAATTCAATCCGTTTGTTATGGAAGTGCAATATATGTTTCCAATGTATTTTTGATCGTAGAATACGAATCTGATATCAAAAATTGAATAAATATAAAAACAACCCCTCAAATGGGGTGAAAACCACCCTTATAGTCATAAAATTCAATCCGTTTGTTATGGAAGTGCAATATATGTTTCCAATTTATTTTTGAATGCAGAATACGAATGTAACGTCAAAAATTTTATAAATATAAAAACAACCCCTCAAATGGGGTAAAAACTACCCTTTTAGTCATACAATTTAATTCTTTTGAAGACTATATATTCTTTGAAGACTATATGTTCACAATGTATTTTTGAATGCAGAATCCAAATCTGATTTCAGAAAGTTTTATAAATATACAAAAAATCCCTCAAACAGGGTGAAAACCACCCTTTTATACGTACAATTCAATTCGTTTCACTATAGAAGAAAATATATGTTTCCGATGTAAATTTTAACGCGGATGCAAATCCAATGTCACAAATTTGAAAACATAAAAAAACTCGTAAAATGGAATAAAAAGTAACATTGCAGTCACGAAACCCTGTTTGTTTTGTTATGTTACTGCTAATATTAGTTTCTGATACATTTTTCAACGCTAAATTTGAATCCAATGGAAAAAAATTCAGTAATCGTAAAAACGATCTCTAAAATTCTAATTGGATTACTACGAAAATGTGAATACTCAACGTCAAAGCACTCGATAGGACCTAAGAATATATAAATAGAATTTAGAGCTCAAAAAATATATTGAAAATCTCTGAAAGCCATATAAATTTTCTAAAACACCCCTTGTTACAATCCCCTCGAGTGAATGATTTCAATCCAAACTATATTTTGAAAAAAGAATATTAATAATAATAAAAAAAATTGTTTGCAAGAACTTCAAAGGATCAAATCTAAGTTTATTAGGTAGTTACATAAAATTTCTATATTTTTCCTATCAAAAATTTCAATATCATTATTCGTTCTAAATTATCAGTAATCTCACAACATTGTGAAATTTGTTTTGGTTTATTCTAAAAAATTTTTATCATGGAATATGCTGAAATCACCAGTGATAATGAAAGTGAAGATGAATATGATGATCCAGAATATGATTCTGAATGTGATGATGATTCGGATATTGACAAAAATCAAATTGATGAAGCAGTAGCCTCGTTAGAAAATACTTCATATAGTGAAAATTCTAACGTGATTGAATATGAAAGTGATAGTGATACTCCGTTGAGTGACAGATTAGCTGCTTTAGATGGTATTTGGGATAATAAAAGAAGAAAATTCGACGAAATAATTTTTTCCGAAGATTGCGGTCCAATGGTTCCTTCAGATATTCGTTCACCTTCACAAATTTTCCTTTGCTTATTTTCAGAAGTTTTGATCGAAAGAATTGTCGAACAGACTAATCTTTACGGGCAGCAATCAGACAAGCCATTTGAAGAAGTAAATAAAGCAGAAATATTGAAATTTATTGGCATGAATATCATGATGGGAATAAGTAGGTTACCCGCCATTCGGTGCTATTGGTCATCTAATTCTCAATTACACAACTCTTATATAAGCCCTGTTATGCCTCTCAATAGGTTTTTTGCTATCCTGTCTCATATACATTTGAATGATAACTTATCAATGCCACAAAAAGGTGAACCCAATTATGATAAGCTATATAAACTAAGACCCTTACTTGATATGCTTTCAGAAAATTTTATAAAATTCTACAAACCATCTGAAAAACAAGCTGTTGATGAAAGTATGGTCAAATTCAAAGGTAGAAGTACTCTAAAACAGTACAATCCACAGAAACCTATAAAAAGAGGTTTTAAAATTTGGGTTAGAGCAGATGAACATGGTTTTGTATGTGAGTTTCAGGTATATACTGGAAAAACTGCTAACTTGGTTGAAAAACAATTGGGCGAAAGAGTTGTAATCGATTTAACCCATCAAATTATTTCAAAAAATTATCAAGTTTATTTCGATAATTACTTTACTAGTGTTAATTTGATGATTGAACTCAAAAGTAAAAATATATTAGCCTGTGGAACAGTACGAAAAAATCGGAAAGGTTTGCCAAAAAAACAAATAAACGATAAAACAATGAAAAGGGGAGATTATGAATCTCGGACTTCATACAAGGGTATCAGTTGGATAAAATGGAATGATAACAAACCTGTCCAGTTTTTATCTAATTTTCACGATCCTTCAATCAAAACTACTGTAAGTAGACGACAAAAAGATGGTACTAGCATTCAAATCAATTGTCCACAAGCCACTCGAGACTATAATAATTATATGAACTGTGTTGACAAAGCAGATCAGTTGAAATCTACATACGAGATTAGTAGAAAAAGTAAAAAGTGGTGGCTTCGAATATTCTGGCATTTTATCGATGTAACCGTTGTAAATTCTTTCATCATTTACAAGCAAAATACCCCTACTACTAAAATGAATTTGATAGATTTTCGACTAAAGCTGGTAACTGAGCTTATTGGGTTTGCATCACCTAAAAAAAGAGGTACCAAGACAAAACAATTTACTCCTAGTAAGCGTAAGCCTCAAATTTCAAATGAAATAAGATTTTCTCAAGCCCCGCACATTCCAACTAAACTCAAAATACAAAGAAATTGCACTTGTTGTAGTTCTAAAACAAATCGAGTTAGAACTTCCTACATGTGCACAACTTGCAATGTTCCATTATGCATAAAAGAAAAACAAAATTGTTATGAAATATATCACAAAACGTAAATGTATATAAGATAAAAGAAAATGAATAAATATCTACCTGAAAAAGATTTAGAAAATAAAAAAAAAATTATAAAAAAAAAAAGAAAAAAAAACGAAAAAAAAAATAAAAAAGAAAAAAAGAAAAAAAGAGAAAAAGAAAAAAAAAAGAAAAAAAGAAAAAAAGAAAAACAAAAAAAAAAGAAAAAAACATAACTCTGCCACAGACGGTCCCAAGCCCGTGTTCTAATGAGGAGGGGGTTTTTTTACTTTCATAACCAAACGAATTCAATTTCATGACTAAAAGGGTGGTTTTCACCCCATTTGAAGGGTTGTTTTTATATTTATAAAATTATTGATATCAGATTCGTATTCTACGATCAAAAATACATAGAAAACGTATATTTGTACTGCGATAACAATAGAAATCAAATTTTGTGACTAAAAACAATAGGGAGCCGATATATCGGCTTCTGTGACTGAAAGGGTTAATATAACGGCCACTCAAGGGGCACTGGCTCGAATTTTGAGAAAATGTTTTCCGGATTTTTCGGTGGCGGAGATCGAGCCAGCAACCCGCTACCTGGTTAAGGGCAGTAATGTCCGTGTATGCAATTTAAAAAAAAAAGATTGTATAATAAAATATTGTTAAAAAATTACGGTAATATATTTTTATTGCTTCCTAAACGCGAGCGAGCGATTCTTGCTAGTATTATATAAATTTTGATTAAGTATAAATAGTATTGCTGAAAATTATTGTTGGAAGGATATGTGTCAAAATATCCATTCTGAAAATTATTCAGTTTACGAAAAGTAACTTATACTTATAAGTACATTATAAGGGGACCATTGCTCGACCTGTAATGTACGAATATTACGCCTTTTAAACGTATCTGGGCTAATATCAGCAAGTAAATTTTAGCCCGCCAATATATGTATACATTACTAGTCATGTATATGTTGTAAAAAAATGTATCTTTAGAAAATTGTAGTTTAAGAGGAAGCCGTATTTACTGTCCTTGTCTAATAACATGTTTGCTAATTATTCAAATAGTAGTTTGTTAATTGAAAAACTAAGACTCATCCCCAATTCTTCTTAAAATATGGAATATTTTGAGATCTAAAAGAGTACCTAACATTATTTCCTTTCCGAGAAGAGTTTGAAACGTAAAAGCTAACCTCAATTTTCCCGCACTAAGTATTCTCGGAAGGGAAATAATGTTAAATACATTTTTAGGTCTCAAAATATTCCTCATTTTAAGAAGAAATGGGAACGACTCTTAAATCTTCAATTAACAAACTACTATTTGAATAAATAGCAAAAATGTGATTAGACAAGACAGTAGAGACGGCTTCCTATCAAAGAGGTTCTTTAACTGTAAATCAGACATTTTTTTTAAATGACGTAAACGAGCTTTATGCTCTTAACCAGGTAGCGGGTTGTAAGCCCTACATCCGCCACCAACAAATCCGGAAAACATTTTCTTAAAATGTCCCGCTTAAAAAGGTACGCTTTTACCACTTGAGCCATCGACGTACTTATGTAACATTTATGTTACATCGACGTACTATGTTAACATTTACAAAAAAATTTGTTTTACAGATTATTAAGATTGGCTAATATCAGCCATAATATATGTGAAAGAGGTGTATTACATAAAATGGAACAAAAATATTTTTAACAAAATTGTGACGTCACAAGCGTAGATATTGTCCATTAAAAATAAGTTACTCAAAATGGTTAATCTCTTTAATCTACCATTTGTTTTTAATGTTTCAGGTCTCAGTTTACTGCTTAACGGGTATTTTTTTTAAGGTATGTAGGAAATGCCACTTAACCCCCCTGCGCAGAGAGCCGAGTATACTCGTCCAAACCGCACGTCATTTTTGTATACATTTTGTATCACAAATTTAAATCTTTACTTTGTTGAGACATCTACAGCCTCTCAAATTAAAGCTAAATAGTATAGCTATTATTTAGAAAATGTTACGAATTTGCAGAAAATATTGTTGCAGACTAACATTCGATCTAGTCCATATACACGAAAATAAACTTCTGCGCAGGAGGGTTAAGGCACACCCGACTGGGTCCGCATAGTCGGATAGTGTGGGACCGGTTGGGGATGAATCTGCCGTGTGTATAATATACGACGAAAAATAAAATAATCAAAATCCGGAAAAAACTACACAGCTGTTGCATCGCAAACCGACCCACTAAAATCTACCACCCTTTCCTCTTCTGGCGAAACCCACCCTGGTACCGTTTATCACATTAAATCAGGGTGGTGCCATTAGATCTGAAACAAGGCAGAACAGTCATCGTTAAAGTCCCGCGTGGGGCGCTTAGATCTAATCCGTCTCATTCATACGCGTGTTCGAACCGGCGCATTCAGTCTCCGTATGGAAGGAGAAGTTTCCTTATTTTTCCCCGCGACATTTATACAGCGAGACAAAATGGTACCTCCTCGATTAAGAAGACGCCCCATCATCTCAAATCACATTCATTTCTATGGGGTCGTCCGCCATCCGTGGGTTATGATGGGGTGTCAGATCTTCTCCCAGCTCTTCGTTCATGCCTTCGGCCGTTACCTCGTAGAGGTACGGGTTCTTCCGTCGCAGGACCGACTCTGCGAACGCACGTATCGCATCTTCCAGCTCATCCAGACTCCGCCTGAATTGCACAATACGGACGTTCGGGATATAATAGCAGCTCACGTGAAATACGTCTCTGCTTTTCACCCACACGAAGCCACTTCCGGCTCCATGTTCGTCAACTCTGAGGGTTTGGGGTCCACGTAGACTGCTGCAGTACCCGGTTTGTCTGGATAGCACGTAGCTACATCCTAGTCGAGGTACTGCTCACTGATTAGTAGCACATCAGGCTTCTTCTCAATTCTATACTGAGTCAGAAGGACGTTGGCTAAGTCGCTTCTGTGCAGGTTCGTTTGAAGGACAATTATACGGCCCATCATTAACGCTTCGCTATGATCTGCTTAAGCATATCGCAGAACACTCTACAATGTCCTGATCCTGGGGTGTGGCCCAGATGAGCCTGACCTACTCCTAGTGCCGTGCACAAGACGCACTTTGCCTCGGCAGCTCTGCAGGCTGCTCCTTTGTGGCCTTCCTCGCCACACGTGTAGCAGGCCCTACTTCTATCTGGATCTCTGCAGTCACGTGCCTGATGTCCGTAACCCAGTCATCGAAAACTCCGCTGCAGCCGCTGCCACCTTCTCAGTCGACAGTTCATGTAGCCGACTCTCAAGCGGCTCTTCTCGAGCAGGAATTCAGCCTTTTTCTGGTTCATCTCTATGATGGCCAGCCGCTGTTCCCTGCTCTTAGGTTTGGTCAGCGATACGCTGATCTCACCCACTGAGTTTCCTGCTTCGTCGAAGAGCATCTTGACCGCCGCTTCCACCTCTTCTTTGGTGGTGAGACTATCGAGGTCTCGGATTTCGATGCTCGTCTTCGGTGACAGGTTCTTAACGACCCCTGTGCCACGTACTGCCTTCTTGCGGGAGTCTGCGAGGCTTCCCAACACCTGGTTATTGGTTTTCGAGCCCAACTCTACCAGGACATCGCTCGCCCTGGTTTTTCTCATACGTACATCAGTATTTGGGCACTCTGATGGAATCTTCTTGCGAACATTCAAAAGAACGACCGCGTAAGAGATTCCATCATTAGGGCGGATAAGGACAGCCTTGGGTCGCATCCTAGGCGTCCTCCTCCTCCTCTTCTCCGTGGGAGACTTCTCAGAAGGCTCTGTCTTCTTGTTCACCGATGTCTTGGCTGTTGGTGGCTTCTATTGTTGCGGGTGGTGATGCAGCTATTGTCGCAGTTTCTCTCGCTCTTTCTGCTCCTGTTTGCGTTACAGCTGTAGCTCCTTCTGCTGCTGTTTCTGTGATTTTTTAGCAGCAGATTTCTCCTTCCTGGACTGGACCGTTACAAAACCGTTGGTCTGCGACAGCATATTGACCCTAGCCTTTTTGTCAGAGACTACAGACTCGGCGTTGTCGGAGTCCGTGTCTAGCGATCGTCCCCTCTTATTTTGAGGCAGCTGGCTTGAGGTAGCCGCGGCTCCCAGAGTGTCTGTTGGGCTGCACTCTTCGATGTTGGGAAGCAGTCGGTCCTTCAAAGAGTCAAAAAGTTCGATGAGATAGGATATGGAGTGCTTGATAGTGTTATTAACTCCCGGCTGCATCTCCAACGCTTATCCCATATTTTTGAGGATTTCATCTATCACCTTTATGAACTCCTCAATGCTACTTACCTCCGGACGGCTGAGCTGTTGTGTGCCGCTCGGTAGCGATTTTGGAGCGTGCTGCTCCATTACCACCATCGCTTCTGAGCAGGTTTGGGGTTGACCTGCCTTCTGGCTCATCATTTGGTTTTGTAGGGATATTTTATTTCGTGACTGTTCACCGGCGCATCGTGCGTAGGAGGGCGGGCTGAAATAGCTGGGAACGGGTGCAGCCTCGGATGCTTTGATCCTACCCCAGATCCCTGAGGCCCAGCCTCGCCCGGAGCAACAGGAGTTCCGATCCCTCTGCCCAATGCGCACTTCCTGATCAGGGTCCGAAGCGGTCGGCTTTTGATCGCGCGCCGGATCTAACCGCCTCGGCAGAGCTAGGCTCACATCAGACCTTCGCCCATGCCAATGGGAACAACCGACAGGGGTCCGGACACTCCTAGTGTCCCGGCGAGAGAGCAATCGGGTCGGGCGGTTTTCTGTGCATCTGCCTCACGACTAGCGTACCGCCCGAGAGGAGGTGTTTGAGCATTTTGTTGAGTGTAGTGCGTGTGGTAAGTGTAGGATATTTATTGTAAGAGTAAATGTGTGTAGAGTGTGTTCGGTTACCATTTAGTCACCTTCTGACTTCCAGGAGAACTGGCAAGTCATCCGGCTACAAGCCCTACCGGGAGGACCGCTGCGATTCCTCGTGCCAGGAAGGCCGCCGCCATTTCAGGCAACCGCGGAGGGACTCCTTAAGGTGGTAGTATCCCTATAAATTCTATTTTTGTATTTTTGGCAATAAATATGATAAAAATAAAATTTTTTTAAACTAATTACCCTCATACAGACCTCAAATCCATTGACAACGTTAGATATCCGGTTTCGAACATTTTTTGTTTTCACGTAACCTACAGACCCACCCGATCAACCAATTTAAGTTTTATAAGGCTTAAATTGTTCGTTTTAGATCCTATTTTGACCTTATGCTATTTATATTAGTTACAATTATCAATATCATGTAAGTATTACTATATAGGTGAAAGAGTACGTATATTTTGAATTTTTTATTGCTTTCAGATCTTCACAAAAACACAAAGTGGTAAAATTATATTTTCTTAATAGCATAGGATCAAAATACGATTCAAAACCAACAATTTAAGACCTGTAAAACTTAAATTGGTTGATCCGGTGAGTCTGTAGATTATGTGAAAGCAAAAAAGGTTCGAAACCGGATATCTCAGAATGCTAATGGATTCGAGGTCTGTCTGAGGGTAATTTGATGAAAAAGTGTATTATTTATATCATATTTTTTTTTCAAAACTCTAATTACTTACGTTACTCTTTTAAAGCAAAAAATACAAAAATAGAATTTATAAGGATACTGCCCACTTAACTGACTTACTATAAATCATCTTGACAAAAATTTTTAAAATGTGCAAGATGAAAAAGCTAATTGTTTTTATATTTATATCAGTTTCTGTATAAACAATTAACTTTTTCACCTAGACGTAGAAATTCCGCAAAAATTAGGGGAATACAAATAAAATTATTTTATTATCATGAAGAATTATGAGCAACAATAACTATACAGCAATGATTATATAACCTCTTTCTATTTACGAAAAATATATGATAACCAAAAAATAACAACAAATGAAGATCTACCTGCAGTATGGTAAAATTAAAAGGCAAAACCAAACCAAGTGCATTAGTTTCTAGGGTGTTTGAACTATGTTTCCTAAAAGCTGTAGCTCAAAAGGTTATAATAGAAGAAAGTTACAGGGGTGCCAACTTATCGATTTCCGAAAAAGTACCTACTTTCCAGAGGCTGTTACTTTAGTTATACAAAACGGCTTTGAACGTACAAAAAAATGAAAGGTCTTTTATATATATATATATATATATATATATATATACTAGGGGGGTTGCGCCCCCTGCTCGCTCCGCTCACCAACCCCCACATCTTACAACAATAGTTAAAATTAGTTGTTTGCTTGACATTATTAATTCTTATAAGGAAATAATATAATTATTTTTTCTATTTTTTCCACACCACCTATGAGGTAAATAGAAAGGTGCGTTGTTTTGTTTAATTTACTAATAATCATATTTAATAATGTATTGATAAATAAATGTGATTTATTGACATGATAAACTCACATATATTTTTCATGATTATCATTTAATTATCAGAATCCCTTTCCCACCTATATTGAAAAAGATTAAATTAAAAATCATTACGATAATCTGTATAATAATTAACGTAGATAATTCTGTATTATATTTATCATTCAAGTATTTGTTATAATTTTTAATTTATTAATTTGCAATAGAGATTACCCATCTGTCTCCTTCCTATCTCCGGTGTGTATACCCAATAAAATAAAATTTTATAGAACACTATTTAACTTGTAAAATACATCTATATATACCACTTGTGTATATTCAGATCTATATATCAATTTAAAATTAATATGTTCTACTTAATTTTTTTCTAATGGGTATAAAAAAGTAATCATATAAATATACTCTTAAAAGGAACAAAACTTGTTGAATTGAAAAATATTACAATTACAAAAACATATAATAACATTTTTTTATAAAATAAAATGAAATACTTTCTTACCTAATACGGTTGTGCTTATAAAATATTACTACACCATGTCTTGAAATAATATTAAATAATCACGTTATTAATTATATGATTACTTTTATGATTGGCTAATGTGCTTTGAATATTTTATTAATTTTTCTTTATTTTAATAATTAGTTATAATATGTGAATATATGAAACATTAAAAATTTTAAGTGGAAATATGGCGTATTCGAAATAAATAAATGATTAATCAAATTTTATAACCCATACAATCCACGCAATATTTGTGACATATTTATAATACTTTTCCAAACTTTCTGAAAGATAATAATTTAAAATTGGATCATTGTTTTCTACCTTTAACATTAAAATTTCAGAGACCTGCAACCGTATATAACATGGTACGTTTTCCCAATTTTTGAAAATTTCTAAATCACCATCTTTCGCAACAAAATTGTCTATTTCATTATTTAATTTAGTGTAATATAAATTTTTATCTACAGAATGTAAATAATTTTCATCTTCTTCTTCCTGTTCTAAATAGTCATCAATTTGTTCGTTTAAATCTTGTAAATTTTGCAAATCCTCGGCATTTTGTAAATCCGCTAACTTAACGTAACAATTTTGAATTGGATCCCACTCCATACTATCGTCAATTTGTTCATCTAAAGCCTCTAAAGATTCTAAGTTTCGTAAATTTTTCATTCCTTCGTTATGATCTTGATTTAATTTCCGTTCCATGTGATTCATCTTTATAATTTTCGAATATATATTAAAAATGTAATAAGAACTGTTTTTACAATAGTTTATTTTATTTTTATTTATTTATACATATATTTTAATTATATTTTAAAAGATGATGTTAATTTCCAAAAATTTCTTGCCATACTACATTAGCAATTTCTGTTAAATTTTCAGACTCATTTTTACATCTAGTTAAAAGAACTTATAATTGGCCATGAGAAAACAAAGGTCTTTTTATAAATATTCCTATCTCATCAAAACTTTGACTTTGAGATTTATTTATAGTCATTGCGAATACTAATATAATAGGAAATTGTTTTCTATAAAAAATAAACGGTAATGATGATGATTCTCCAGTATTTAAGGTTATTCGTGGAATGAATACCCTATCTCCAATTTTTTCTCCTGTTATTATTTCTGCTTCAATATTATATTTAAAAAATTTTATAATTTTTAATCTTGTACCGTTACATAAACCACCAGTAATACTTAAATTTCTGATCAACATATTAAATTAAACAAAACAAAATAATCAACGCACACATCTATTTACCTCCTGGGTTGTGTGGAAAAAATAGAAGAAACTTTTATTTAAATGTTATTTTACAAAAAAATTGGATTGATAATTGAAAACGTTATCAATAAAAAATTGTCTTGAAATCCTAAAACAATTTAACTGAATTTTATTTAAGTTTTTAAATATTTTTCAAATAACGTAACCACTCCATATAACACAAAAAAACGTAGCTATCTATTTATCAATTTCTGTATTTACCTGAAAGATCGTTTCTATCTATTTATAAGTCTGGATATTTTCCTTTTAATCATTATGAGAGATTTTTTAAAAACATTATATAAAACTAAATACAATGAGGGGGGCATGAGGAGGGGAAGAGGGGGAGGAGGGGAAAGAGGGGGAGGAGGAGGGGTTGAGGGGGGGTCAAATGAGGGGATGAGGGGGTCCATGTAGAAGTCTACAAAAGTGAAAAATAACATAAAAAGTAAAATTTAACGCTATTTTGAGGAGATATCGGAAGAGGAGGGGCTGAGGGGGGGGGGGACGAGGGTAGATGAGGGGGGGCTGGGTGGTAGAGTTAGCTAATTAACTATATATAGTTTACATTTAAATTTTTTTATATTGGTATCTAGCAAAAGTAAGTATAAGCCGTTTTTTCTTGTGAAAAAAATTTTGCACTAATAACATGAGGTAAGTTACACCGGCTAATGTGCACTTTTGATATTGACTGGTGGCATTTTATCAACATATATATGGGGGTAGAGGGGGGGGGGGGCGAGGGTAGATGGGGGGGGGGCTGGGTGGTAGAGTTAGCTAATTAACTATATATAGTTATGAAAAATACACAGTTATGAAAAATACAGTTATGAAAAATACACTAAAACCATGGTATCTTGGGGTTCTTGGGGTCGCTGAATCCGAATCCGGGGTCAGTTTAACCCCATCAGAACTTTCTCAAGGTCAGTTGAAGGTCAAATTATCGAAATACATGAAAAATACACTAAAACCATGGTATCTTGGGATTTTTGGGGTCGCTGAATCCGAATCCGGGGTCAGATTAAACAATCAGATCTTTCTCAAGGTCAGTTGAAGGTCAAATTATCGAAATACATGAAAAATACACTAAAACCATGGTATCTTGGGTTTTTTTGGGGCGCTGTATCTGAATCCGGGCTTATTACAACCCTATCAGGTCATCTACCCTCGCCCCCCCCCCCTCTACCCCCATATATATGTTGATAAAATGCCACCAGTCAATATCAAAAGTGCACATTAGCCGGTGTAACTTACCTCATGTTATTAGTGCAAAATTTTTTTCACAAGAAAAAACGGCTTATACTTACTTTTGCTAGATACCAATATAAAAAAATTTAAATGTAAACTATATATAGTTAATTAGCTAACTCTACCACCCAGCCCCCCCCCCATCTACCCTCGCCCCCCCCCCCTCTACCCCCATATATATGTTGATAAAATGCCACCAGTCAATATCAAAAGTGCACATTAGCCGGTGTAACTTACCTCATGTTATTAGTGCAAAATTTTTTTCACAAGAAAAAACGGCTTATACTTACTTTTGCTAGATACCAATATAAAAAAATTTAAATGTAAACTATACAGTGCTTTTAGTGTTGTATCGACAATGTAAACAAAAGTGAAAGAAAAGCCTTTGACAAAATTGTATGCTCATGGAACGCGATGAAAAACGTCTATTCATTCTTAATTTTTACAATTTGAAATGGTTATCTGATAATAAACCCAAATTATGTAGATGAAATTAAGTTTAAAATGCACAAATAACTTACTGATATACTAATATATAACATTCTTGAAGTTCAGAGTATTGGTCCGGAATCTGGTAGATCTTGACTTTTTGAGTATAGCCCCATCTTAAGAATTTTCCTAAGAACTCATGTGGGTAATTTTCAGTGAACTGTCAAAGTTGGGGTCCAAAATTTCTCAAATTTAAAAATGTATATAATAATTTATTTATGCAAATTTATATAAGAAGTGATGTAAGAATTTTAGGTAATTCTTATGTAAGTCCTTACGTGATTTCATATATGGATGATTTTCAGTGAACTGTCAAATTTCGTGTCTTTGATAATCTACATATGAGATAAAAATTAAATAAGACTACATGGTTTTCCGAATAAAAATAAAAAAGTTCAACTCTTTCTATTACATAGACTGATCATAAACTATTAATAAAAGTTATAGACTGTACAGTGGTTAAAATGTCACCTCCGTGCCATGCTCTTAGTTGAAAAACTTTAATGGCAATACCACAATTTTCACATATAAAAATATATAGAATCCGACGAATTATCTGTTAACCTAATGTCACCGAGTCGTCCAAATGACCGTTTCATTTCTGTGTGTATTTTTAATCAACTTATTGTTTAAAACTTTGTATATAAAGGTTTTTATAGAGGCTCTATACAATTTTGCAGCTTTAATTATGTATAACGGGTTAACACGAAGACCAAAATTTATTTTTTATTCTGAGAAGTGATTTTAAATTTGTCTCTTAATTTCGCACTGTTCAGAAAAGATAAATATCCACTCTTTATAATATAGTGACTTAATTATTTAGAGTATCAGCTCATGGTGGTATCCGTTATACTAAATTACGAAATAAATTAAATAATAAAATGGTCTATCAGGATACCATTTTCGACATTTTTAAATACAGATCGTTTATCAAAAATAGGATTAGAAATTTAATTCGGTCACCTACGTGGTAGCGAAAGCTCGGATGTGACATGAGCTATATCTAGTCACAAATTTCTTTTGGATGGAGGAAGTGTAGAGAAAGCTAACTTTATTTCCCGAATCTAAAAAATCAAAATTGTAAAGATAAAAACCGACGATTTATCACCTTTATAGCCTGTCACCTCCGAAGTAAAAATAAATTTTCCTATGATAAATTACTTAAGAATTTAATTTCAAATCTAAAAGTTATCCAATAATACACTTTTTTAACTAAAATTCAAATTTGAGAAATTTTGGACCCCAACTTTGACAGTTCACTGAAAATTACCCACATGAGTTCTTAGGAAAGTTCATAAGGTGGGGCTATACTTAAAAAGTCAAGATCTACCAGATTCCGGACCAATACTCTAAATTTCAAGAATGTTATATATAAGTATATCAGTAAGTTATTTGTGCATTTTAAACTTAATTTGATCTACATAATTTGGTTTTATTATCAGATAACCATTTCAAATTGTAAAAAATAAGAATAAATAGACGTTTTTCATCGCGTTCCGTGAGTATACAATTTTGTCAAAGGCTTTTCTTTCACTTGTGTTTACGTTTTCGATACAAAACTAAAAACACTGTATAGTTTACATTTTAATTTTTTTTTATATTGCTATCTAGCAAAACCAGAAACATTCCAAAAACGTAACAATGTACTGCTTTTGGACCTTTTTTTTAACTGATTGAGACTCTTATGTTTCAAATACGAATTTTATGAAAAAATTTTATAACCGTACTATTCTATCAATAATATTAAACCTCATGCACATGGAGCATCATGAACATGAAAAAATGTATGTTGAGAAAAATGCATTTAAAGTTTTAACTTCCTATGCTACATAATGTTAATTAATTTATTAAAATCATTATAAATTTATTTAATTTAGAGACACGATATATATAATGTCTTAAAATATTCATTTAATCATAAACTATAATAAAACACAATTAAAAGAAATCGACTTTTTGAGTGATTTTGGGTACAGCCTCACCTTAAGTCAATTCTTAAGTAAATTATATACTTAAACTAATCTAAGAATTATAAAATTGGAACTCTCGTATTTCCAAAATTCTTTTGAGATTTTTGTTAAAATAATTAACATTACATAATTGTATAATAAATGTTATTTTATCTAATTAAGATGATTTTAAAGTTTTAATAAAATAAATAATGTAAAATATTTGAGTTTAATTTTAGTGTTAAATGGAAATAAAAATAGCTATTAAATTTAGACAATAATAGTAAGTAAGTATAAAAATAATTATTATACTAGTATGCATCATTAACTTACAAAATACTCTTATACTAACGAAATCTTTACAGGAATCTTGGTTGCAAGAGAGTCAATGTTTTACAATTTTTAGATTAAAAGTATGAACGAAGTCTGAATTTTTAAAACAGCGAACAATGCGATCAATTACTTGTACGCAATTCTCCAAAAAATTATGAATTGTTGATATTAATTGTTGAAGATAATGAATCCTTGTCGATAATGCAGTGTAAAAAATATATAAGTTTCGATCCTATATAATTCTACGTTATTTGATATAACAGTCAATAATGTTAGTTACTTTATGGGAGTTCTATTTAGTCCAAAGTTACAGATAAGTCTTGACTTACATAGTACTATTTACCGTAAAGAAACGTGACATACGAATAAAATAGTCGGATTTAAAATTTGGTTTATATATAACAGTACTGAGTTAATTTAACTAAGAATGCGATTTTCTCAAAACAACTAAAATAACAAGAAACGTAATTTAGTGATTTCTCGATCAAATGAGCTGGTAGGATTTCAATTCAAACAATTTGAAACTTGTACAAATCGAGTCCCGCAAGCCGTTTTCGTCATCATTTTTGTTAATCCTATAGCCGCTTCCTAATTACTGTCAATTTAAGTCTTATACTCAATACTTTAGTGTTAATTACACAGCCCCACAAAAAAAAAATTGTAAGTCCCAAAAACTTGACCACGGTACTTATATGTTTTTGGGATCGCTGAATCCGAATCCAGGGTTAGTTTAACCCCATCAGATCTTTCACAAGGTCAGTTGAAGGTCAAATTATCGAAATACATGAAAAATACACTAAAACCATGGTATCTTGGGGTTCTTGGGGTCGCTGAATCCGAATCCGGGGTCAGTTTAACCCCATCAGAACTTTCTCAAGGTCAGTTGAAGGTCAAATTATCGAAATACATGAAAAATACACTAAAACCATGGTATCTTGGGATTTTTGGGGTCGCTGAATCCGAATCCGGGGTCAGATTAAACAATCAGATCTTTCTCAAGGTCAGTTGAAGGTCAAATTATCGAAATACATGAAAAATACACTAAAACCATGGTATCTTGGGTTTTTTTGGGGCGCTGTATCTGAATCCGGGCTTATTACAACCCTATCAGGTCATGGTCAAGGTCAGTTGAAGGTCAAATCAGAAAGATTCATAAAAAGTAGAGTCAAACCATGACATTTAGGGGTTTTTGGGGTCGCTGAATCCGAATTCAGGGTCAGTATAGTCCCATAAGGTTATATTTATGGTCAGTTCAAGGTTAGTTCAAGGTCATGGACGTAAAGAGAGTTAAAAAATTAGTTATAAACTGAAACAATGCAAAAGGTAATGTAAACCATAAAGCAAAGAACAATGTATATGCAAGAACAATCGTATCCTTTAAAACTATATCATAGTTTGCTGCTCCTTCATTTACTTTAAATTTGTTAGAAGTATATGCAATTCAATAAAATACCCGTAAAAATATTAAGCCCATTACTCTTTTTTATGGTAACGAACTATTTTATTGTCAAATGATCTACGAAGTGGATTACGCTTCCGCTTCTCCGATGTTGATGGTAGATCTCTTTTTAACGACCAACAGTAATCTGCTAACATATTTACGTCCCATCTTCCTTGGTACCTGCGCTCCATTTCCTTGATATCTTGGTGAAATCTCTCTCCCTGCTCTTCGCTGTAATCACCTAGGTTTTCTGCAAATTCATCAACATGCGAATATAAAAAGTGTAATTTTAGATTCATTAGGAAGCCTTGATTTTTGTAACTATTTACTAAATTTAAAACTATTTGTTGGTAATTTGGGCTCTTATGATTTCCAAGAAAGTTTTTAATTACGTCCTTGAAACATAACCATGCTTCTCTCTCTGTATGATTCATTTTCGTAACAAAAATTTCATCATTTATCATCTTACGAATCTGAGGGCCATCGAAAATTCCTTCATTTACTTTAGCATCACTTAATTTGGGAAACTGATTTCGCAGATACTTAAAGCAGCTACCATCTGTGTCTAAAGATTTTACCCATTGTTTCATAAGTCCCAATTTAATGTGCAGAGGTGGTATAAGAATTTTTGATGGATCAACAAGTGGCTTATCTTTTATATTCTTAGAACCCGGTTCGAACTTTTGTCTAAGGGGCCAGACACTCCTTATGTAATGATTCTTTCTATCCCTACTATCCCATTCACATAAATAGCAAGGATATTTTGTGAATCCCGATTGTTGCCCCAGAAGTATTGTTATGATTTTAAGATCCTCACATATTTGCCATTTATGATCATTGTATTTTATTCGGTCTAATATTACTTTCATGTTACAGTACTCTTCATTCAGTATTACCGAATATCCTATGGGAATGGCTGCATAAACATTTGTATTGTGTAACAGAACGGCTTTTAAACTTCTCGTTGACGAATCGATGAACAATCTCCACTCGTTAGGGTTGTAACATCCATGTTTAAAGCAATTCATCAACCCAACTATATCTTTGCAGTAAACTAAGGAAAATTCTTCATCTTTAGCGAAATAATCACGATATTTCTTATCTCTGTCTCGGTAGTAAGAAACTTTAATTTTTCCAGCTTCATTAGTATTTTCTTTTAGCCATGAAGCCAAGTACTCCGCCCCATCCTTTGGTAGGCCCAAATCGCGTATGAGATCATTCACTTTTTCCTGCGTAAGTGGACCTTTCTCCTTCTTAGTATTGTAGGGGATGTATTCTTCGTCACTTGTATCACTTGTACTAGCAACGTCATTGTCTTCATCAGGCGCTATTTCTTCTTCCGCAATAATATCTCCTTCCTCCATTTCTTCTTCTAAGATTTCATCTTCATCATGTCTTTCTAAATTTTCCTCAAGATCCATACTTCCACTTGCGTACATACCCAGTGGATCTTCTCTTTTATCAATTGACGATTCATATATAGGTTTCGTGACACTTTCAACGTTAGCGTAATTAATTTGCGACATGTTTTTACTTTTAACTCCATGCAAATTAGTATTACAAAAATAACAGTCTTCTTTTCTTAAAGGTTCCTTCCATATCGTAGGCACTTTCATTTTTACTTCAGTTTTACCATTTTTGTCTTTCTGTAGCATTTTCCTACATATTGCGCATATGATTTTAGGAACCCAATCAAATTCATCAATTTTCATGTCTAAATCAAACATGTTCTTGTACGACCGATTCTTTTTTTTCGGTCGGCTAAACCCCTGGGTGAAGGCTTTAGAGCCGTCATGGCAGACAAACAACAAAAAATTACGATGCAGGGATTCGGAACCCCAGTATCGGCGGCTGGTCAGGGTGAGCAAGCGGGCCCGCAGTCGTCGTCATCAAGCGACCGCAGCTCTTTGTTAGTGGGAAACTTGGCTTTCGAAGAGTATAATACTACAAGAATTTATCACTTGAGGACTGGTGACCAAGAATGCCTTATAGCAAAACGGGATAGTTTTTGTTACATTTGTAGCAAGTATTAGACCCCAAAAAATAGAAGAAAAATCAATCAAAATATTAAAGAGCAGTACAAGAACATGTTTGATTTAGACATGAAAATTGATGAATTTGATTGGGTTCCTAAAATCATATGCGCAATATGTAGGAAAATGCTACAGAAAGACAAAAATGGTAAAACTGAAGTAAAAATGAAAGTGCCTACGATATGGAAGGAACCTTTAAGAAAAGAAGACTGTTATTTTTGTAATACTAATTTGCATGGAGTTAAAAGTAAAAACATGTCGCAAATTAATTACGCTAACGTTGAAAGTGTCACGAAACCTATATATGAATCGTCAATTGATAAAAGAGAAGATCCACTGGGTATGTACGCAAGTGGAAGTATGGATCTTGAGGAAAATTTAGAAAGACATGATGAAGATGAAATCTTAGAAGAAGAAATGGAGGAAGGAGATATTATTGCGGAAGAAGAAATAGCGCCTGATGAAGACAATGACGTTGCTAGTACAAGTGATACAAGTGACGAAGAATACATCCCCTACAATACTAAGAAGGAGAAAGGTCCACTTACGCAGGAAAAAGTGAATGATCTCATACGCGATTTGGGCCTACCAAAGGATGGGGCGGAGTACTTGGCTTCATGGCTAAAAGAAAATACTAATGAAGCTGGAAAAATTAAAGTTTCTTACTACCGAGACAGAGATAAGAAATATCGTGATTATTTCGCTAAAGATGAAGAATTTTCCTTAGTTTACTGCAAAGATATAGTTGGGTTGATGAATTGCTTTAAACATGGATGTTACAACCCTAACGAGTGGAGATTGTTCATCGATTCGTCAACGAGAAGTTTAAAAGCCGTTCTGTTACACAATACAAATGTTTATGCAGCCATTCCCATAGGATATTCGGTAATACTGAATGAAGAGTACTGTAACATGAAAGTAATATTAGACCGAATAAAATACAATGATCATAAATGGCAAATATGTGAGGATCTTAAAATCATAACAATACTTCTGGGGCAACAATCGGGATTCACAAAATATCCTTGCTATTTATGTGAATGGGATAGTAGGGATAGAAAGAATCATTACATAAGGAGTGTCTGGCCCCTTAGACAAAAGTTCGAACCGGGTTCTAAGAATATAAAAGATAAGCCACTTGTTGATCCATCAAAAATTCTTATACCACCTCTGCACATTAAATTGGGACTTATGAAACAATGGGTAAAATCTTTAGACACAGATGGTAGCTGCTTTAAGTATCTGCGAAATCAGTTTCCCAAATTAAGTGATGCTAAAGTAAATGAAGGAATTTTCGATGGCCCTCAGATTCGTAAGATGATAAATGATGAAATTTTTGTTACGAAAATGAATCATACAGAGAGAGAAGCATGGTTATGTTTCAAGGACGTAATTAAAAACTTTCTTGGAAATCATAAGAGCCCAAATTACCAACAAATAGTTTTAAATTTAGTAAATAGTTACAAAAATCAAGGCTTCCTAATGAATCTAAAATTACACTTTTTATATTCGCATGTTGATGAATTTGCAGAAAACCTAGGTGATTACAGCGAAGAGCAGGGAGAGAGATTTCACCAAGATATCAAGGAAATGGAGCGCAGGTACCAAGGAAGATGGGACGTAAATATGTTAGCAGATTACTGTTGGTCGTTAAAAAGAGATCTACCATCAACATCGGAGAAGCGGAAGCGTAATCCACTTCGTAGATCATTTGACAATAAAATAGTTCGTTACCATAAAAAAGAGTAATGGGCTTAATATTTTTACGGGTATTTTATTGAATTGCATATACTTCTAACAAATTTAAAGTAAATGAAGGAGCAGCAAACTATGATATAGTTTTAAAGGATACGATTGTTCTTGCATATACATTGTTCTTTGCTTTATGGTTTACATTACCTTTTGCATTGTTTCAGTTTATAACTAATTTTTTCACTCTCTTTACGTCCATGACCTTGAACTAACCTTGAACTGACCATAAATATAACCTTATGGGACTATACTGACCCTGAATTCGGATTCAGCGACCCCAAAAACCCCTAAATGTCATGGTTTGACTCTACTTTTTATGAATCTTTCTGATTTGATCTTCAACTGACCTTGACCATGACTTGATAGGGTTGTAATAAGCCCGGATTCAGATACAGCGCCCCAAAAAAACCCAAGATACCATGGTTTTAGTGTATTTTTCATGTATTTCGATAATTTGACCTTCAACTGACCTTGAGAAAGATCTGATTGTTTAATCTGACCCCGGACTCGGATTCAGCGACTCCAAAAATCCCAAGATACCATGGTTTTAGTGTATTTTTCATGTATTTCGATAATTTGACCTTCAACTGACCTTGAGAAAGTTCTGATGGGGTTAAACTGACCCCGGATTCGGATTCAGCGACCCCAAGAACCCCAAGATACCATGGTTTTAGTGTATTTTTCATGTATTTCGATAATTTGACCTTCAACTGACCTTGAGAAAGATCTGATGGGGTTAAACTAACCCTGGATTCGGATTCAGCGATCCCAAAAACATATAAGTACCGTGGTCAAGTTTTTGGGACTTACAATTTTTTTTTGTGGGGCTGTGTAATTAACACTAAAGTATTGAGTATAAGACTTAAATTGACAGTAATTAGGAAGCGGCTATAGGATTAACAAAAATGATGACGAAAACGGCTTGCGGGACTCGATTTGTACAAGTTTCAAATTGTTTGAATTGAAATCCTACCAGCTCATTTGATCGAGAAATCACTAAATTACGTTTCTTGTTATTTTAGTTGTTTTGAGAAAATCGCATTCTTAGTTAAATTAACTCCGTACTGTTATATGTAAACCAAATTTTAAATCCGACTATTTTTTTCGTATGTCACGTTTCTTTACGGTAAATAGTACTATGTAAGTCAAGACTTATCTGTAACTTTGAACTAAATAGAACTCTCATAAAGTAACTAACATTATTGACTGTTATATCAAATAACGTAGAATTATATAGGATCGAAACTTATATATTTTTTACACTGCATTATCGACAAGGATTCATTATCTTCAACAATTAATATTAACAATTCATAATTTTTTGGAGAATTGCGTACAAGTAATTGATCGCATTGTTCGCTGTTTTAAAAATTCAGACTTCGTTCATACTTTTAATCTAAAAATTGTAAAACATTGACTCTCTTGCAACCAAGATTCCTGTAAAGATTTCGTTAGTATAAGAGTATTTTGTAAGTTAATGATGCATACTTGTATAATAATTATTTTTATAGTTACTTACAATTATTGTCTAAATTTAATAGCCATTTTTATTTCCATTTAACACTAAAATTAAACTCAAATATTTTACATTATTTATTTTATTAAAACTTTAAAATCATCTTAATTAGATAAAATAACATTTATTATACAATTATGTAATGTTAATTATTTTAACAAAAATCTCAAAAGAATTTTGGAAATACGAGAGTTCCTATTTTATAATTCTTAGATTAGTTTAAGTATATAATTTACTTAAGAATTGGCTTAAGGTGAGGCTGTACCCAAAATCACTCAAAAAGTCGATTTCTTTTAATTGTGTTTTATTATAGTTTATGATTAAATGAATATTTTAAGACATTATATATTTTAAGAAATCACCCTTAAGCTGGGTGTCACTTTGAGTGTTTATTTAGGTGTAAACGCTTAAAATTTGAGTGACTATTTAATAATGGACAAAAGACAAAGATTATAGTATATTAAGCATTACCTACCATTGTCACTGCTGTAATCATCATAATGATCACTGTCATCATCACTGTCTTCATATCCTTCATCATGACTCAGTGGGTCAAGATGACCAAGGGGATTCGGGCTAAGTGCACCACCAGTGCTTAAGCTACTAGTTGAACCAGCTTCTCCCAAGCCTAGACTTCCAGTACTAAGTAGATGCTGACGCGGCTCTCTTCGTGCCCAGATCTGTTCAAGACCCATAGATTGCGTTGGAGCTGACATAGACAACCTTGAGATCTTGGATTTTCCAGAAGTGCCACCTATTTCCATTTGACTGTACATTGGACTATTCTGGCTGACTTCTCCTTTTCTTAACAGGAGTTCATGAAGGGTAGAATGGCCAATAGATTGCACAATTGGATGTGGAGAAGTTGAGGAACTCGCTGTGGAACTACCTAATGAAATAAATGTACTATAAGTAACGTACTATATGTACTAATGTACTACTTCTTATATTTGATTTGATCAATCATCGTAAGGTTTTTGAGGATAACGTCGATCAACTGAATTAATGAGTCAGTTAGTAATATTATTGCGTGATATTTTAGCAATTTTTGTCACCCTTATCAGGTACCTATAACTACATGTTTGTCCAGTGAGGAAACACTATCGTAAATTTCATATCGTAAAATTACGATATCGTAAGTTTTCCTATTTGTATATTGTAAAGCGAATTCCGTTTGATTCAATGTTGTAAACACATAAGTATGGGATTGGCACAGAATATTCTGCCTTCTAAAAGAAGCAAAGGAATTTAAAAATATATTTTAATGTAGAAATTAAGATTTCAGATTACTAATTTAAAGATATCATATTGAATCTGACGATGAATAATTACGATATCGACACGTACATTTTTAGAAACTACGATATAGTTTTCTGAGTGTAGTATGCACATGTTCATATTTTGGAATTATTTTTATTAATTCTAATTTATTTGCATAATAATCTAAATCTAAAGAAAGTGTTATAGGCTACATAGTTATATATCTATATACATATAGTTACTAAATTATATTTGTGATATAATATATATGAGATATTCTACGTCATCTGAGCAGACCAAAATTTGTTAAACTCGAAAGGTAAAATTATCACACATGTTCATCAAACCATACAAAATTTTTTTCATACCTTAAAGCCAAAAGAGCAAAAAGTAATGCATATGCATAAAAATTGAATATTTTAATTTTATCCACAACTTCTAACTTTCATATATTTATCATTTAAAATTATTGTACTTTAGAGAAAATAATGTAAGAATGTTTTATTTTGCAAATTTTGGGGAATATATGCTACTATCTTTTTAAAAACCTAATTACAATATTTAGGATTGGTTATGAAAGTGTACATCAGACTGATTTAGTGTGGTTACGTCTTAACCAAATTGACTAAATCTGGTTGCCAATTATTCCTTGAACTGATACATATAAAATGAGCCCTGTTTGAATAATGGTTCAAATTATTATGTAAAGTTATTATACTTTGAAAAAGATAAAATAATTAAAATAATCAAAATAATGCACAATGATGGTATCACAAAAATTCACTAGCGCAGATTAACATTAAAATTTTTTTTATGAATATAATAATATTTCTACAACTTTCTCTACATATCTAACACATACAGTAATGCAATGCTACACTAATTACACTAAAACATAGTTTCATAGCACTTAACTTAAACACGGTCACTCTGTTTCAAATGATATGCATTTGGATTCTGTATAAAAGAAAGTAGACAATGAAGATACTCTTTTGCTTTATTTTAATAAATCTTATTCTTTTTGGTGGGACATATTTTCTTCTTTGTTGTAGAGTCTCTATTGCTTCCTCAAAGAGGAAGCTTTGTGATGGTAATAAATTTGTTTTTCTAAAAACATGTTTGAGACTTAAGCAATAAAACCACACTATTTATAGAAAATGTTTGTATGGATGTGTGTATGTGTGTGTGTTTGTGCGTGTATGTACGTGTGTGTGTGTGTGTGTGCCATCATATCTAGAGTAATCCACAGTAAAAATTAATGTTTTAGGGTTCATCTTTTATGTTTTTCTTAAAGGAAGGCGGCTCAAAAATAATACTTTTTATTTTCCGATGCATTTTTGTTTTCTTAGTAATTTTTCGATCTTTGAGTTTTAGTCTTTCGGGTTTTTTAATATCGTAGAAAAAATGTTATCAAACCAGCGAAAATACATTTGAAAGAGCATAAAATTACCTAACTCTTCCGACCTCAAAGTTTGGATATGGTCATTCCCTTCTTTTGTTATACACGAAAACATCATTTCTTGTTTAAACATTTTACTTTTTTTTTTGCCGAGAAAAAATCATTTTGTAAAGAAAAATCGAATTTTAATGTCGAGCGATAACTTGAGAAAAACGGCATTATTCTTTTTGAAAATTTTGAGAAAGGTAGCTTTTACTATCTCTTGACTAAGTTCTTTGTCCAGATTATGCGTACTTTTATTTTTCAGGATATTTGCTTATATCTCGAGAACAACGCTGTCATTTTTTGTCAACCGCGGCTCATTTTTCTCATTGCTTAAGGTGGTCCTATAGTAAATTTTTACGAAAAACTCGATTTTTTAAAATTTTATTTTCTGATACTTTATACGTTTTTAGAACAGAAAATGATTTTTTATTGGCAATATTGGCCATAAAAGTAATTTTAATGAGCTCGTTATTTATACGTATTTTTCTTCCGATAATTATTGCACCGTGTCCAAATCTACTCTATACTATGCAGACGAACTTCAGAAAACATAAATTATTAAAAAAATTATTTTGATCGATAATCTGTGATAGAAAAATTATTTTAAAATCATCCAAAAATTATTTCTTTCTTTTGCAAAAGTGCGGTTTTCTCCATTTATGGTTGTCCAGCAAGTCTTATGCGCATAGGATTACAATGACCTAATCTGAAACTTTAAGAATATCTTATTCAACTTATTCGCATTTCAACCATGAACTCCGATTTAAAAAGAAAAAAATTTTAAGAAAGTGTTACCCATAAATAGAGTTAAAAATGTCGTTTTTTAGGTTATTCTTACAATGAAAATTCAAGATAATTTTATTTTTCTTTATAACTGTGTTTTTAAAAATTTGGAGTTCATAGTTTTGTGTCGTACAGGTGTTAGATATTACATAATTTTATTCAAATGCTATACTTGCATTCCTATGCGAAAGGACGGTTTTGAAAAAACATCAATTTTTAGTGAAAATTGCTAGTTGTTCCTACATAACTATAGGTGAACTGTCTAAAAATGTATGAAAATTTACAAAAAAATTTCTTTTTAGGTAGCAAATATAACCACCAATTTAAAAAAATATTATCATGTAACTAGTATATTTTTCCAAATTTACTACAAGACCACCTTAATGAGAATTCGGAATTAAAAAAAATTTAAGATTCATCGACTCGTTTTTGTTTTATAACGATTTTTCTATTTTACGTTATTCCGAAATCAATGAGGTATCTTAATTTAGTATGTTGAAATAATAAGATCGCTTGAGTGTAAATGCATTTGAAAGCTAATAAAATTATCTACCTTCCCCGACGTGAAATTTTTTATAAGCTATCTTTCTTTTTTTGTTATACATGAAAACGTCATTTTTTGTTTAAATGGCGATAACTCGGAAACGTATGAAAATGTTTAAAATAAATTGAGCTGAAAACAGTAGCTCTTTGCCAAGACTATAAGGTATCTAATCTTTCAAGATATTTGAGGTTATATTTTTTTAATTTTATTGCTTATATCTCGAAGATATCACGGTCATTTTCTATTAAACAAACCGATTTTTATTTGTTTTTTTAATAAGCATATTAAATCAGAAAAAATGAAAGATTCCACGATTCGCTTTTGATTTATAACCCAATATTACAGCTGCTTTCAATTATTGATATGTAATTAATAACTTTTATGCTGTATAGGAAAGATTGCTGATCTTGAAATCAGCATAAATATTTGTAAAATCCACTAATTTGCCATATTATTTTTCGTGGTCAAATAATTTACGCGTATTTTTCTATTTATTTATACTGGAAATAATACAGAACATGTTAAGAAACTAGGCATAGGTCTTATAAATTGTCAGGATAGTAAATATGTAATAATAATATACGTTCACCGGTATTTAGCTTGCACAAGTTATTACATAATATTTATGAAAATAAAGGGTTGTATACAAATATTATAAGTTTGAATTATAAATACTCTTTGCCATACTAAATAGGTTTTGCTTATCTGAGTAGCGTGAATGTTATTCAACAGTAAAAGTTCAAGCGATACTCTGCCAAATCAGTCAAATCTGCAAATTCATTCATGAATCGGGAAAAATGAATCATGATTCATTTTGCTTGATTCATGAATCGAAGAAAATGAATCATGATTCATTTTGACCGATTCATGAGTCGAGCAAAATGAAAAATGAATAAAA
Organism: Gastracanthus pulcherrimus; assembly: GCA_949152435.1. Lineage (NCBI taxonomy): Eukaryota > Metazoa > Arthropoda > Insecta > Hymenoptera > Pteromalidae > Gastracanthus > Gastracanthus pulcherrimus. The sequence continues at coordinate 160,753,543 of OX424572.1, forward strand.
TTTCTCCCGATTCATGAATCAATGAAAAAATGATGATTCGTTTTGAAAAATTGAAGGAAACAAATCGTGTTTCCGATTTTTTGTATAAGAAGGGAGTTATTTAAGGAGGAAATTTCGTCGGTATAAGGGAAAAACAGAAGAAATTATTTTTCTGTTTTGAAATATATCATGTGCAAAGTAACTACACAGCATTGATTAGATATAACGTTTCTATTTACGCATAAAATTTAACCATAAAAAATAACAACAAATTTATAACTCAACAAACTTTAGTTTTCAAACTTACGATTTTTTATATGCCTTTTAGAATCCTAAACCAATTTTCAATACCTCAGAAGGTTCAATTTTTAAAAAAGACTTAATCAGTGAAGAAGAATATGCATTTGTGTATAATAGTTTTGATCACAATTCTCACTAGCGTATGTCACAATTTATAAACAAATGCGCATTGTGCTGTATTGATTAGGAATTTTTATTCTAAACTATGATAGTCTGATTTGTATAAAATAGGCCCTAAAAATGTCCGTTAAACATGCGGTACCATCCAGATGATACCACTTATTTAGGGGAGCCAAGATATTATATGTCGTCTGATTTTGAAAACTCTGTAAGCGTTAGTAGTAAAAAACGTAGAACCTAAGCATACATTACAAAATATATGGTGTGCACTATGTGCGAGATGATGACTCGCGATACGCAAAAGGCCTAGTTCTCGCCATTAGTAAACAATAAATTATTTTGACATTATCAAAAAAGTTAATTAAAAGTATTATTCCCTGTTTGCGGTATTGTAAATTTGGGGGAAATAAATTAGATTTACGGGAAATAGAGTAAATTTGCGGGAAATAAAGTAAATTTACAGAAAATAAAGTCAAGTTCACATTCTCTGTCTTTCTTTCTCTATCTATCTCTCTCTCTCTCTTTTCAATTTTGAACTATTTCTTTCTCTTTCCGTGGGTTCCAAAATAAGTATCCACTCATCAAATACATAAAGTGGCCACAGTTAAGTCGGAAATGAAGTTCTATATGTAATACTGGAATAAAGCTGACTATTGCCTGTAATAGTTACTATCCGAGCGAAGCGAGGGCAGTAAATCCTCCCGCGGAAATAAGCCTCCACTTTATTCCCTATTTCATCCATATTTATTTCCCTATCCACTTTGTTCCATAATGTATTATTTTTTAACACAAGCATAAAATGTTCCCTTTGTCATGTCTGTGGACCAGATGGAAAATAACGCATTTCGAGAATACCCGATGGTGATAAATAACTATTTCTACCCTATTTACAGTTGAGTGGAACACATTTTCTGGGTGAAAATTACCATTTCTACGATGTTGTGTGTATTTAATGTTTAATTTACTATTTTTATTATGTGGTGCACGACGTAGAATGCACGATTTTCCACATGATCCACATGTATAAAAATGGCCCAATCATGCCTTTCGTAAAAAATAGGGTGTGCAACGCGAACGGAAAAAATTTTTAAGCTCGGGTGATGTATTCAGCAGTTGTCTTCGTCTCAGATACCTCAGGCGTCTTCGACTACAACGCGTACTGCAAACCTTACCATCGCTAGAAATAGCCAATCTCTCCTTATTACAAAATATACTATTAGCCATCATGTATTATCACCTTAATAATACCCTACAAGTGTAGAAGACCAAAACGATCTTCAATTTGTGGTACCCAAAATAACCAAAAGTAAAGAAAAGAATATTTATTAAAAAAAAAAAATCAAGCAAGATGAATCGCCGATTCATTTCTCTCGATTTGTGAATTCAGTAAAAAGAATCATGATTTATTTTTCCAATTCACGTGAATCGAGCATGATGGATCATGATTAAATTTTATTACATTTTTGCAAGTGTTCACGAATTAATCGCAATTTGAGCTGGATCCATTTTTTAAAAATACGTTTTTTTCACTTCAAAAAGTAGTCATTTAAATTTAACATTTATAGAAAAATGATTAGTTATCGAAAATAGAAAAATGAAGCATCATTCATTTCGCTCGATTCATGATTCGGGAAAAATGAATCATGATTAATTTTTCGAATAATTTTTCTATTTAAAAAATTAATCGAACCAAACTTGCGGAATGAAAATGAAAATTTAAACGATCTACACGGATTTGTCAACTATTAGATAAATAACTTATTTATAAAATATAATACAAAACATAATAAAAAATGATCAACGATACTTTGTGTATTTTCATATTTGTTCTAGGTTCCGTGATGGTTGACTTACATACGTACAAAGCTATTTGACACCACATTTGTAAGTTTGAATTTACTGCTTCGTTTTAATTAGCAGTGATTTATAGAGTATCGCTTGAACTTTTACTGTTGAATAACATTAATGCTGCTTAGTTAAGCCAAATATATTTAGTATGCAAAAGAGTATTTATAATTCAAAATTATAATATTTGTAAATAACCCTTTATTTTCATAAATATTATGTAATAAATTGTACAAGCTACCGGTGAACGTGTATTATTCGTTCTAAAAATAAAGCGAATTATATATAGTATATTAGAGTAATATATTAGAGTATTATTATATATATATATCACACACACACACATATATATATATATAAATGTTTTATTTTTTCAATTTTTACAAATTCTCTAAATACAAACAATCAAAATTAACTTCAAAATTAAAACAAAATTTTCATTAACAAAATTAACTTTAACAATCAAAAGGAAATTAATTTCTCTTTACGAATGTATGCGTTAAATTGACATATCTAGAGTATAAAATGACAGAAATAATTACGTGTGCATGCTCACCTAATAAGAAATAAACATTTTTCTGATTTCTTGAAAAAATGTTGGTATCCGCTTTCTTTATTTTTTTTAGTTTTTATGTACTGTAACGGGGTGTTTTATTCGTTAAATAAACAATTTAACAATTAAGCGTGACCTGCTGGCGTGCGCTGCACGCAACGCGTATAAGGGACTTACCGCTTCGCATATCTTAGGCTAGCCAGCGGCACTTCGTCGCTGTAGCCGCACAGGTAGTTCTCCGGATTTTTAGATTTCTTTAAAAATCCTTAAGAATTGGTATATATGTTTAATAAGATATCCTTTATATGTGGTTATAATCTTGAACCCCCAAGCCACATTAAATTTGGGAATATTGAGCCTTGAAATATCGTATTTTAATATAGGAAGCCTATACTCAGGCCCACAGTGACGAAAGGAATATTTTATCATTACTCGTATATCTATATATATCATTCCTTTCGGCCGCCATATTGAAACCACCAGATGGCGTACAACAAATTTGTATTCGCGATTATGAAACTCTACTATTGAAAACAATTTTTGCGCTAATTCTAAAAAAGACTGTGCACATATGTTTTTAGCATCTTATTGAATAATAATCATGCGCGACAACTATGATACTTTTTACGATTGTGCTAAGACTTTTTAATTTTCCATTTACCTTAATTATTACATAGAAGCATTATAAATCTGTGGTTTCCCGGCATAACCGAAAAAGTGATTTTTTTTAATGGAGTTTTGAGCGATTTTGGTATCCTAATATAGTATATTTTCAGACAAAAATACAAAAATACGTAAGGCGTGAAAAAAGTAATCATATTTGGTATTTATGTTTTTATAGCATTAGTTTAAATGGATAATAATAATAATAAAAATAAACTCAATATCTCAAAAAATTTCGTCGAATACTTTTTTCGAATACTTTTCTAACTGGTCAACATTGCACTGATTTGTCATGTAAGACTTGTGGAAACTTGAATTTTTCCTTGTTTTAAAGTCTTAATTGCAAAATTAAAAAAAGTATTTAAAAACATGTCGAGGTCGAATACTGGCCCATCTCTGTATAAAACTAATATTCAGAAAAAATCTGATTGAATTTCATCATTTAGTTTGAGAGTTATAGAAACTAAAACAAATTACTAAACACACGGTATAACAAATAAAAAACGGTATATTTCCAATCTTTTCGGCCTCAAATTAAAGGATTCTATGAGTACTTTATTGTGAAAAAATTTACTCCCAAAAAAAAACATTTCTTCATCAAAAAATTTTTAAAAAACCAAAATTTTCAAATTTTTAAATATTGAAAAGTGGCTATAAAATCAAAATGAGTCGAACCATTTTCGCTAAGATTTTAAAGCCATTCCTAGACATGAATAGCAAACATGTATGCCAAGTTTGGTCAGGTTTTACCGCAGAATATTTGAACACGGATGTGCGACATGTAGAAAACGCAATTTTTCATAACATACACATTTCGTTCATAAGGTAAGACTATGGTGAAAAAAAAAATTCTTCAGTTTTCATTTGAACAGGAGGTTTTGATGATATATTTATGATTATTATATGTATTTAATAGTAAGACAATAGATTGTTTTACAATATTGTTATAAAAAATGCCATCTTTTATTGTAAAGAACTTTAGCAACTTAACCTAAAAGTTTATAAATTATTCATTAAAACTACTTGCGCCAACCACTTTTTAAAGTTAGAAAAATAAGTGTTGAGAGAAACGCGTTTAAAGTTTAAAGTTGGCAAATCCACCAGAAATCTTTCAAGGAACAAAATGGGACCTTCCAAATTAAAATCGGATGAAAAATAAAAAATATTCGGATGATTTGTCAAATAATTTTCTAATGTACGCGATATCTAATTTTGCAATATGGAAATTTTCATACAGACACTTTTTTGTCACTTAAAGTACCCTTCTTTCATATTATATCGTTTCTGGTATTGTAACATGTAAACAGATTATTGCATACATTTTTGTTTTTTAAGTTAATTCTTACGAAAGAACTACCTTAAGTAATATAATCTGGTTTAACGTGAAAATAATGTCAAAAAATGTTATTAAAACAGTGCTAGTAAGCATATATATATATATATATATATATATATATATATATATATATATATATATATATATATATATATATATACTTAACAAATTATCACTGTTACTTTGAAAGGAAAATATAAACATTCTTTTAAGATGTCGTTGTCCAACGGAATGCATTTTCTTAACATTTGTTACTAGTTAATAATTCTCGTATTTACTATTAATTAGCGCGTCACAGCGACCTTACGGCAACGCGATGCAAGGCATGAAAAAGCTTCGCTTTTTGCATATAAGGCACGACCCCGATTAGCTCGCGCTTCGCGCTCGCACTGACTAAGTCACGATGCGCTTACATGTAGTCAGTATATAAGATTGGCATTTTAAATTCTGTCTAGCTTTCTCATTTTCGTAATATTAGATAGCCAGTCTTAAGTATACTTTAGACTTAATGTAAGTGCTTTAGGATGTATTTATATACGATTGAACTGTTGATTTTTTTCCAACTAATCGAGCTTAAATGTTGTGGGAATTCTTTTTGCATGTGATTAAGCAACCATCTTTTAGCCTGATTCTCTGTGTAGCTATAAAATGCAGTCACTTTATATGTGATTTTTTCATGTATTTCTAATAATAATATTGGTGTCACTAAGTTACCTCAGTGAAATTTGTACCGATCAAGACCAAATTTTGTTGGTAACTCCTCTCATTGTAATAAGCAGCATATGGTTCTACTGTGAGCGAAATTTGATGCATCTATATAGAATATGGCCACTTTTAATAAAAATCGCTAAAAACGGTTTTTAAGCTGTTACTTGAACTCTAAGGATTTTATAGAAAAAGTTTAATAAAAGAATTGGTGGAGAATCATGGATTGAGTTCGCACATGATAGGGCTGTGTGAATGGCTGGGATAGATGAGGCGATGAACTTCCGAGTTTCAAATGCCAATTAAACAACAAACAACATGCTCCGCTGTTTAATTCATAGGAAAAATGGGTAAGATGGAACAAAAAAATTTTTCAGAGCTAAGTACAATATTTAGGTACACTGTTGTATTAGCGTCAGTCTTGCAAGTCGTGTATCCATCCGCCAATGTTACACAGCAAGCGCTCAAGTTCAGGCGACTCAGCTGATGTATTGCGGTAGAAAGAGTCGTGAACTAAACAGGCAGCTACAGCAAACAGCGTTCGGGATGCGCAAGGTCCCGCATTAATAGTCTCGGCGCCCAGTAGGCTTTCGTAGCATCTTGTATGTCCACGACTCAAACCAGGTTTACTTAGAGAGACTTACTTTATGTCTTTTTACCTCCTGGACATGAATTTCTTGGTTAGAAAGTCTGAAAATGGTCAGGTTAATTATTATTAACAATAATTTGTTAGCATAATTAAAATATTTTTTTTATCTAAAATTATTTTATTAGATTCTTTAGATGATTATAAATAAAAAACTCGATTATTGAAACTTTGACGATTTTTTACTAAAAAAACTAAGCGGTTTTCAAAAAAATTTGTAACAATATTTTTTATATATAATGATGTACAAATATAATAAAAATTTTTTTAGATCAAAAAAACAATTTTTTGATCATGTTAACAAATGATTGTTGATAACAATTAACCTCGTCATTTTCAGACTTTCTAACCAAGAAATTCGTGTTCAGCACTGAGAATAATATCAAGGACTTATTCCTTTGGAATATTAGTCACGCGATGAATCCAAGCCCTTTTGTGGCAAAATATCCTGATTTTGTCCAAACTGCATGATATAGATCGACGTAATTTTTCCAAAGAGCCACCAGCAATTTTGCGGTTGCTTTCCTTGCGATTTTCGTCTTCGTGTTCGTGTACACACAATATTTATTTAATTTTATCAAATTTGTTGTTGACATCAGTTTAACCCATTTCTTCCCAAGCAGCCATTTTATAGTCGATTGGTTTTTTGCCTAAAACCGCCATTTTGAAATTTTTCAACGGAAATTTCAAAATTCTGACTTCAGAATCGGAAAGAGCGGACAATTTTACTTCAGAAAAGTGCTATTGGTTATTATTATTATTTTTTTCGACAATTTTTTAGGCAAATAACCAATCGACTATAAAATGGCCGCTTGGGTTATAATCTGGGTAGAAATGAGTTAAAATCTCTGAAATTTCGTGGTTTGAGTGATATAATTATATTTTAATTATTTATATTTTATTTATTTAATTATTATAAACCTAACCTTTATTCTTTGGATGCCTATTTAATAATTTGTCTTGTAATTTAGATATTATAAAAAAGAAATAATTGCTTAATTTCATAAAAATGTGAAAAAATATAGTAACAATAAATAAGCTGTATTCATAAAATAAAATCAAAGAATTTCTTAATCGCTGACAATTTGAATGTTTATATGTTTATGTAGATAAATGTTATTACAAAATGAAACCTGCAATTAATATAAAATAGCTTCACTTACTCCCTATAGCATAAAACGCACATTGTTTATAACCTACATGCTATTCGAACCGCGCATCGCTTCCGAAACAAATCACTGCGTTTCATTTTACAAGTATTCCACGGACAGCGCCAGTAAACTTCCTGGTGGCTCTTTGGAAACATTCTGTTGATCTGTATCATGCAGTTTGTCCAGGTAAAACCAGGATACATCGCAAGAAAAATGCATGGATTCATCGCGGGACTAATATCCCACGGAACATGTCCTTGATTTTACTCTCAGTTAGGAGGTCAAAAAACATAAAGTAAGCCTGAGGTTTGAGTCGTGGACATACAACATGCTTCGAAACCCTGCTGGGCGTTTCGACTATAATTATATGTCACGTGACCGGGTATGTGCGAGAGCGATGGGCGAAAGCAATCGGCTTGACGTTGTCAGCGTTCGGCCGACCGACCCATGGAGTATACGAGAGAAATTTTGAGAGAACCTGGAAGAGCTCGGCGACGATGACAGCCCTAGTACGTACAGCGATGGCGAGGTGGTCCAGTAAGCGAAGATCCAGTGAAGTGTCAGTGCGTGCCAAGTTGTACTTACCGCGCGTGCAGGTTACGAGAGAGCTTACATTTGAGGTTAAGTCTATTGTTGTTATAGGTCTACCTCGTGCTGATCTTCTTCTAGGTGACATCAGTGGTGACATCACTGCTCTTCAAGTTGTGCTTTTACTGAAATATGGCGGTGTTTGTGTGTTTCTATGTCCTCAAGGCTGGCGCAATGACAACTAACCATGTAGCCTTACTCTTTGTCTGATAATTTACAATGATGTTCACCACTTCTGGTCGGCTGACAAACTTCCGGGCAACTTCTCATCACAAATCTGGCATCCAGCTTTAACAGTGATACGGGGATAGTATATGTCAAGCGAGAACCCCAGTTCTAATGCAGCAGTTCAATTGACACCTGTACAGGATTCGAGCTCTATTAAGCTTCCCCGCAGAAAAGAGAAATCTCTGTGTCTTTTGTACAATAAGTAAATTTTTTTGTATTATGCACTATATAAAAAATAAATAAACTTATTGCTTGAACATAAAATCTATAGCTATTTTAAATCAGTTAACATATCACTTCAAATCAAAGAGATATCTCTTAATACAACTGTTCAAGTTCTTGGTACTGAAAAAAGAAGAATATCTTATTGTTCTGCGTTGCTATGACTCCAGGAAGCATTCTTTATCTTTAATATTTTGCTGTTTAACAGCTGGGGCGGTCTTGCAGGTGAGTTTAATTCCAATGTCTCGCTTGGATTAAACTATTACTGATCTTCTTTGTGTTTTTGTAGGTATTGCATTCTCTGGTGGTGTGTGCTGGTTATCAGTCTTCCTCAAGAGGTTGGGATAGGTTGGTTTCAAGGTGTTTTTTGGTATAAGTTGTGTATTTATGAGTTATATGTTTTCAGGTAAAGAGTGTATAGTAATGTATAAGTGCCACACTTCTCCAAAGCTGCACCAGCATGACCAGCTTCGAACAGACTGGTATTATAAGAGAGAATGACTGCTTTCGTCAACTTCTGTTGCTACGTGGGTCGCAACACCAGAGCTCGTATGGTCTTACAAGTGATTATGCCAATGTGTAGTGTTGGCAAGATTCGAGTCCTCCCAGTATTAGCATAGGGCTTAACCTGTGTAGGTTTTAATTTAGTTTTAGGGGTTGTGGTGTCGATAAGGCTGTACAGAACCTACTCTTTAATCTGTGCATTCTGTTCCGGGTAGGTTTTCTGTACAAATAAACAGTGAGTCCAGCCTTGACCTTGTTTTGACCGCTCATGCTGCTTTACTATAACCAAAATATGTAACCAACAAATTTGTATCTTAGTTACAAATTAAGATTCAAAAACTGACTTTATAGCTATTTTGCGCGCTAAAATTCGTTTTTAGGCATGTATCTTGTATTGTAAGCATTTTCGCTACATGGTTCCAATGTAAAGAAGTTATAATCCTTTTTAAGTGTACAAGTTTTCGATTTAATTTTAATATATAATATGTTTAGGCTTTGAATTAAGCCTCGAGAACTAATTTTTTGGCTATTTTCTAAATTAAAATTATTGTCTTGCGTTAAGAGCATTTTCAGTATATAGTTCCTGTATAGAAAAGTTGTATTTTTTTGAAATCTACAATATTTTCATTTAAATTTTTTGTTAAAAATGTTTATGTTTCGAGTTAGACTTAAGAAACCGATTTTTAAAGCTATTTTGTGTATTAAAATTCGTTTTATGCGTTTATCTTGCTTTTGAAACATTTTACTTTTTTTTTACAATGAGAATGCAAGTTTACAGTCGCTTTCTACTGTGATGCTCGCTTGAAGCTTCGGTATTGCCTGCTTCCCGAGGCTGGCAAGGCGTCGGTGTCCACGCTGCTGCGTCGAAGTCGAGAACTTGCGATGAAAGGCGTCGGTGACGGTGACTTCACGAAGACTTCCTTTTCCATTAGACGATGTCCCAGGTTGATGACAATGTCGAAACGCTTGAATACGTTGAGCGCGTGCACCGGCGTGCCTGCACGCGCGCGCTTTGTAAATTCTTGTAATTGCAGTTGAGCGGCTAGAGACCCTGTTACAATATATATATTTATGGTCATATTTCGCTCCGAACAACTTTAAACATATGGGTTTAAAAACATATAAAAAAATTTACAAGCATTCTATATACTAAAAGGAATATTTTTTGTGACATTAGAAAAAAAAAGTTTTGTTTTCGATCTCCCAGAGAGTTATTCATGTATATATAAAAATATAGGTTATTTTCTGAAAAATCAAGAACATACATAGGGTAATCTACCCAATTACTGACACTTTAAACCCAACTTTTATTTATTACTTATTTTCTAACGATTATGCAGTAAAAATATAAATTTTTCTTCGACATTATCAATATTTAGTATATCTAATTTGTGAAAAGAATATCAGTAAGTCTTAAAATATTTATTTTCTATCGGAGATTTAATAAAATAAAATTCATCTTCGTTACGCTATTACTGACACGGCAGTTTCTTCGACATATTACTGACCACCCAATTTCTGACATCCAGAGTATTTATGAAGTTTGTGTTGAAAACAAATTATATAATCTACTGTACTATGTTAACGAAATAAATAACTGAAATTAAACAGCACTTTTATTACGAAAACGGTACTCATAACTGTTAACTAATAAAAACAACAGCGGTGAAACGGTTAGCTTACGCTCGCGCTGCAAACGACGCCATTTTTATCGCTTTCACTGCTACCTCCGTATAATTGAAGACTCATTAAAATTATTAGAAGAAATAGTAATATGTTTACTTAAGAATCAACCCAGTAACAGTTATAATTTGTGTTAGAATTTTCGAACATAATAATTTGCAAGATTTATTTGTTTTCTAAAGGAAAATAATGTAAGGTGTCAGTAATTGCTACGAGTCAGTAATTGGGTTGATCACCATATATATATATATTATAACAATAATTTTAGCTAATCCAGCCAAGATTATTGCGCCGCACATGCAGGTTTTAACATTAGTTTTATTCAAGACTTTAAATAAATCGTACACGGGAATTTAGGGTAAAATTATGAACACTGGTGGTTTATTCAATCTAGATACAAGTATTGAGCGCTAGCTGCGCGAATTCACAGCACGATTTTACAAGTGTTCTACCGACACATAGAATTACTTATACAATTAACTAACTACGGTGAGCACGCGGTATGGTGGGAAACAGTAAATGATCGGGAGGGGAAGAAACTAAGTCTCAGGGATGCGAATTCAACTAATATACGGCGACGAAATACACGTGGGAAGGCGGTGACGAAATACATGTGGGAAGGCGGCGACGCGATGCTCGACACGCACGCGGCGCTTGCTTTACAGAAAGTTATCTATGTAAATATATATATGGGTATGCACTAAGCACAATAATAATCTGTGCAACTTACTCTTTTATTTGAATCTGATGTGGCCTCCTTCGACGATACAAGTTAGTCGGCACACACGGTATACGGTTATACATATAGATATATTCGCGAGCGGAACAAGCGGTTTGATATTCGCACGGAGCTGATACAAGAAAAACCGAAGCGTCTGTGTACGTGGCTCAGTACGAAGTAGACGAGTTGTCCCTTCGTTCCCGCGGCGCTGCACTCGGGTTTCGGTAGTGCGAACCGAGCCCTCTTGAGGGCGTAGGGCATGCTTTGGCGAGGAAGAAAGAGAAGTGAGAAGGAGGAAAGGGGAGCGTCTGCTCGCGGTGACGTCACGCTAAGTGGCATGTAGTCTACGGCTTGCAGACGGTGTTGGAGAGGACGAGGAAGGACGAGTGGCCAGGACGAGGAAGTGCGACGGGGATGCAGCAGGAGCAGTGGGCACGGTTAACCTCGAAGAGGTTATATTTTCATACCGCATTCATCCGATGCCACTACTATCAGGTGAGATTAGTGTTTTGTTTATCACTGTAATCTCCCCTTACTAATGCTATGTTGTTTCTAGGTGTCTGGCGAGTGCTTCGGAGGCTGCTGCTGCTGCTGTTATGGAGGAGCGGATTACGAGTTGAGCTACGTTGCTGTACCTGAGACCCCACTCTACTTCTGCAAACACTCCAAATCAGGTAAGAGAGTTCCAATTTGATGTACATGTCTGCTATAGACTAACTCATCTCTATGTTCTCTAGGGTGTATGCTGCAGGCCTCCTTCATATCTAGAGAAGCAGCCGCTCCGCCCAAGGTGGATCTATTCATGCCTTTCAAGGCATAAAATCAGATGGGTATCATTCTAATACCATTTTACTTATATTCTCGATTTCTAATCTCTTATGTGTTTCCTTAGGTTGGTTCGAAGGGACAGGAGTAAGGAGAGGAGACGCCAGGACATGCTCAGCGCACCCCAGCCGAGACCAGCCAGCTCCCACCTATGCGAGGCTCTATGGGATGGTAGATGTGCGTTCTCTTCAGCTGCTTCAGGACATTGGAGATGGGTAGGTAGTGTGCTAACGTTCACATAGGCCAGTTCTGTCGAGCATCGGACTCGCACTGAGCAGTTCGTTCGACAGACTGGAAGTTGTGTACCGCACACAAAATGTGGTGTTACAATATATATATATATATATATATATATATATATATATATATATATATATATATATATATATATATATATATATATATATATATATATATATATATATATATACGCGATTCTCTGTGAAATCGAAGACAATAAATTCTTTTGCATTTTTTGCATTTTGGAGCTGTTTTGAATGATTTTTTAACTCAATAGGAGTGAATTTTACGCAAAAATTGAATCTGGACTTTTTTAATGCAAATTTTCTAAATTTTTAAAAAAATATATTTTTAAAGTCATATGGCCCTTCATTACATGGATTTAGTACATTTCAAAACTTAAAAGTTGAAAAAAAGCGTTCGATCACTCGGTCGACTACCAAGAAAATTCATGGTGTTCGCGTTCGAATTGTATACTTTGTTCCTACTCTATGTATTATATACTCCTCGGCTAATTTGAATTTATACGTTAGCTCCGAAGGTTCTTTGTTTTAGCTAATTAGCCAATCAGGGCTCGCGTTAGAAATTGCTAGATTAGGGGAGCATCCCTTTTGCTCCAATTCTCTCGAGCGCCTGGCAGTCGTTCCGCGGATCGTCTAAAGGAAACATTCCCCCTTACCTCGCTGTAATTGTCAAGGACAATAAATACTTTTATTGCCACATATTCCTCGGTTTTTACTTTATTTAACCTGATCTGGAACATTGTGGTCCATCGAGCCTTCAGTAATTAAGAAACAGTGCAGAATAGTGAGTTTCTACCATCAACATTTTTCTCGGAGTCAAGCGCGCGAATGCCGGCGGCACCCATATTCGGTATGCGGCGCAACAAGTTTCGTGCAGCTTAAAAAAGGTGTTTGAAATCTCTTCAAGCGTTGGAGCGCGAAACGTTTTTAAACAGCAACAACGGTTACGTGTTGTTGCTCCGAAATTTATTGGTTCAGATTGGGGGAACAACGGAGCTCTCGTGGGTGGAGAGAACACAGCACAGCACATCAAAGCATTGTTCAATTGCGAACAAACAGAGTGCTGCAGCATCTACAAGGAGGTATGAAGAAAATACCTCCTGGACCAGGCGATCGGCAGGAAGGAGGGCAACATCATCATCATCGTCATCGCAGTAGGCGAGTCCATTCAGCGGTGAAAGGGAGAAGAGGCATTGCAAATTCCCGGCCCGCGATGGACAACTCCATGTTATACAAGAGGGTGGCAGAAAATTTGGGCCTCCCAGCAACCGTCATAACCAAGCAGTGGTATAGTATCAGGGCTGGCCGTTTGGCGGCAGCAGTCTATACATCGCGCGAGTGCCATGGACCGCTAAACAGGGCGAAGCTGCCCGGGTACACGTACCGCGAAAACTACGCTGCGGGGACGACGTACTAAACGCTTGGCAACGCAGACGACAGCAGCGTGTCGAGGCGCGAGGCAGCGGGAGCAGCAGCGAGTCGAGGCGCGAGGCAGCGACGGCAACATCTACAATTGAGGCGGCGAAGGCAGCGGTTGCGCTTGGAGAGGCGCGGCATGCACACAGCACACGACGGCAGCGGAGTCAGCGAGAGGTATGTAATGTATTTATGTACAATCAAATGCGAAGCAGCTGATCCGGTTCTACAAGCCCATGTAGTGCGAGGCGTTGAGTACGAGGGGTAAGTGTAGTTATCTTTGGGGCTCCTGTGTCGCAGTTGACAAACTTGGAGCTTTGAGAGTCTATACAGTCCACGTAGTTGTTCAACATAAGCATAGTACACCACATGGAGTTATTGCTCATTCCATATGATGATTGGGATGTATTGAGCGTGTCACACCTTATTAATATGGCAACATTAGGCTTGACGCTGCGCTGTGGTTCCATCACGTTATGGTTTTAGGTAGGTTTGCATAGTATATCGTTGCAAAACATGTCTATTGTAATTTAGCTAGGTCTTGTGTCACGAACTTAGGCAAATTGAACGAGATTTAAAAGGTCTTTTGTCGCTGAAGCTGGATAGTGGTAATGAATATCATCGCTGTTCAGGGAGATGGTGTAGTTACTGACATTTCCAATTTTTAGGCAGGTTTTTTTACATAAAGGCCTCAATGTTGGATCTTGCTGAGGACGAGAAGCTAAAGTCATTTTATGCATAGCCTACATCGTTGTAGCCTGTGGATCAGCTAGTGGCTGGGTACCGTCCTCTCGGTTATGGAATAGAGGAGATCCTGCTACACATCAATTGTCTTTTCGCTTTGGCTTGAGTACATGGATTTTTTTTGGCGCATCTTAGCATTGCAAAGCAAGATGTGGTTGAGGTGCAATCATAGAGGTGGACAACCAGGACGCAGGTTGACACTGCTACTCATAGGTGTTTATACAGACGCTCAACATTACTTTAAGCAGAATTGAATTTTTTTCAGGAAATACTGATAATTTTGTCAAAGAATTCGCATTGTACTCTACAGATATAGGAATAGAGGAGATCCTGCTACATATCAATTGTCTTTTGGCTTTGGCTTGAGTGCATGGATTTTCTTTTTGGCGTTTCTTAGCATTGCAAAGCAAGACGTGGTTGAGGTGCAATCATAGGGGTGGACAACCAGAACGTAGGTTGGCGCTGCTACTCATAGGTGTTTATACAGCCGTTCAACATTACTTTAAGCAGAATTGAATTTTTTTTCAGTAAATACTGGTAATTTTGTCAAAGAATTCGCATCGTACTCTACAGATATAGGCTTGTACAAAAAACTGATGGCCTTTCTGGGTTTTATTGGGCTTCGATGGTGTTAACAGCTGTTATGTGGAATTCTCTTTGATCAAATTAGTATTTTGAATTTTATACAATTTTACTTCACCTCTAAGGCAAGCAGGCAATCCTAACCTACAATTGGTGATAGGTAGGTTGTGTTGATGCTGTATTGTTGTTTTTGAGTGGGCTTTGATTAGAATTGATAGTGTTGATTGGGCTTTGATTAGAATTGATAGTGTTGATTGGACTTTGATTAGAATTGATAGTGTTGATTGGGCTTTGATTTTCTTCAAGCATCATGGCTACCATTGATAAGCAGATGAGATTGTTTCACAGAATATCCATGATATACGAGAACTTTAAGAAATTAGGTACGGATTTCATGACGGAAGGGGCTTGTACGGCTCGGATTGAATTATTGCAAAGTTTATGGGATAAATTTGATGATAATCATGAACTTCTTCTGGATGATGATGAAGTAGATGCCGAAGACGGCTATTTTAGAACCAAAATCTACGATAAGACACAGGAAAAGAACGCACTCAACCTGGGTTTCTTGAGAGATTATGCGCTCCGGCTAAAAGCAGCTGATGCAGCCTATTGGGACCCCAGCAAATGCTCCCAATCGAAATCCTGCCAAGCTTCCTCCTATCGAGCTGCCTACTTTCTCTGATGATATTCAAGAATGGGTTAGGTTCAGGGATACGTTACACAGTTTATACAGTGTATAGAATGCACTATTTGCGTTCTTCTTTGAAAGGTGATACTGCTGAGTTAGTAGAGGAGACTCCAGTGGTAGGAGATAATTTTGTTAGTGCTTGGAAAGGGGTGAAAGACCATTATGATAATTCCAGGTTGTTAATAACTAAATTGTTGTAAATATTGTTGACATTGTAAGCAATGCCCGATGACACTGCCCATGAAGTTTGTAGGATTCAGAGAGAGACGAAGCATATTTTGCAAGCTTTGAAAGCTCTAGGTAGTCCAGTACAGCACTGGGATCATTTTACCATATTTTTGACGGTTGGGGGGTTATCTCCACACATTCAAAGGAAGTGGCATGAATCGGTAGCTAGGTCTGCAAATCCGCAACAGCCGCCTGAATTTGACACGTTGGATAGTTTTTTGGATACAGAAAGGTTAGCATTGATTCAGTTAGAGAGTGCCAAAGAAGGAGCTTGTTTTGCAGAAGCACCAAAAGGCAAGGATTTAGCTAAAGAAAAAAACAGTTTTTCCAAAGATTCTCGTTTTGATTGCTCTAAGGAAAAATGCCCATTCCAAAAGTAGATATGTCAAATCGGTTCATTTGGTTCAAGAGAGCAAGGCTAAAAGTCCTTCGTGTCCTTTGTGCAAAGGAGCACATTATATCCTTACTTGTGGAATATTTCAATCAAAAACCCCTTTTGAGAGGAAGCAGCTGGCCATGAGGAAGCATTTATGCTTTAATTGTCTCTCAGATCATATGGTTCAAGATTGTAAGTCATCGAAACGTTGTCAGCATTGCTCGGCAAAGCATCATACTATGCTTCACTTTTCTAATAGCGCTTCAAAGGCAAGTCCAGAGGATAAACTACAAGCGGCTTCTACAGCTGAGTCAACACAAACTAGGACTAATCATTTGTCAATAGTAGCTGCATCCACATCGATTAATAATAGTGTCGAATCCATAGAGTTAGAAGAGATTTTGTTAGCTACGGCTCGTTTATCAGTTCAAGCTGAAAATGGGAGGCAATGCCAGGCTTGAGCATTGTTCAACCAAGGGGCCCAATCATCATTCATCACAGAAGAATTGTGCCAAAGTTTGAAGCTTGGTAGAGCGTCTTTCAGAATTACGTTCACAAGCGTTAGGGACAATAAGATTGTGCATTGTAAGAGTAAAGTCCATTGCAAAATAAAGCCTCATTATGTCTCAACATTCACTTGTGGCGTCACCGCCTATGTTTTAAAGCATATTTCTGCCTATGATCCATTTTCAGGTAGTTCGACTAAATGGGATCATCTGCAAGGATTGACGCTGACGGCCAACAATTTAATCAATCGGGACGCATTAATTTACTGCTGAGTGCCAAAGTTCATGCTCGCATCATCGACGAAGGCTTGCGAAAGAAGGATGACGATGAGGCACCGATTGCCATGAAGACTCTGCTAGGCTGGATCGTTTCTGGTCCGACGCCATTGAGCGGGGTGCAACGATTTCGTCTTGCAGCACACGTATCCACGACCGACAGCGACCTCGACACCCTTCTCCGTAAATTCTGGGAGATTGAGGAGCTGCCACTAAAGGAGAAGTTTCTCACGGAGGATGAGAAGCTATGCGAAGAAAACTATCAAGCAACGGTGTCGCGTAATATTGATAGTCGCTATGTGGTAAGATTACCCTTAAAAATGAATACTCCGACCGAATAGGGAGGTTCGTGCAGTCAAGCGGTCCGTATGATGTATAATCTGGAAAAACGGTTTGAGAAAAATCCGGATTTGTATAAAGCATACGTGGAGTCGATGCGGGAATACGAGGAAGCTGGTTACGTGCGTCGTATATCGGCTGATGAGATTGATTTAGAAAAGTATTTCTTCCTGCCTCACCACGGTGTGATAAAGGAAAGTAGTACGACGACAAAGCTGCGCACCGTGTTTAACGCTTCGGCTAAAACTAAAAATGGATTCTCACTGAATGATTTTGTCCGCGTAGGACCCAATCTGTTGCCGGACATGTTTGATCTGGTTACGCGCTAGAGGCGCTATACATACGTTTTCGCACCAGATATTGCTCGCATGTATCTTCGGATCCGGGTGGATGAGCACCTGCAGGCCATCGATTGGAGGGAGGATGCAAAGAGGAAGTTAGCCACCTTTCTATTCATCATGGTAACATTTGGCTTTGGTTCGTCGTCATTTCTAGCGAGTAGAACGCTTCAGCAACTCGCTCAGGACGAAGGAATAGCGTTTCCCTTGGCTGGTGAGATCATCAGAGATGAGGTATACACGGATGATGTTGTGTCCGGTCATTTTACTTTGCATGGGGCTAGGTCCAAGCAGGAGCAGATTATTAATTTGCTGCACGCAGGTGGGTTTAATCTGCGAAAGTGGATATCCAACAGCTCTTCGTTGGTCGGCTGACTGCCTGTGGATCTTAGGGCTTCAGAAGCTAACCTCAAAGTCGGGCTCGGTTTTTCGGTTTTAGGAATTGCCTGGAATCCTGAACGAGATTGTTTCTATTACAATATCACTCTCGAGTCGCTGAGCGATGCAGTCACCAGAAGAACGGTTCTCTTAAAAGTCGCAAAGCTTTTCGATCCTTTAGGTTGGATTTCTCCGATTATTGTCTCTTTGAAAATTTTCATGCAGTCACTATGGGCGTTGACCAAAGAGTGGGACAGGACGTTACCGAACGAGCAAGCCGAGTAATGGAGGAGAATATATATTTCGCTCTTTTTTTTTATGTCGATTAGTATTCCACGTTGAATAGGAATACAGCCATCAGTTCGTACTTATGAGTTGCATGGTTTTGCCGACGCCTCGAAATTGGCATATGCAGGTATTTTGTATCTGCGGGTTCTAGGTGAGAAAGCTAAGGTTTATTTATTAAGTTCCAAAACCAAAGTAGCTCTTTTTAAAACTTTATCGATCCCTAGGCTAGAGTTGTGTGCAGCACAAGGTTTGCATCTTTGGTCTGATTCCAAGGATGTTCTTTATTGGTTTGGTGACATTCCTGGTATCACATAAACTCAGCTGACAATCCAGCTGATATAGCTTCGCGTGGTTGCCTTGCCAGCGAACTAATTGAAAATGATCTGTGGTGGAAGGGACCTAAGGGTCTAGTCGAGCATTCATTAGATTGGAGTCGCGTTCGCGATATTGATTTAGTTCCTTCTGAGGCGCAGCCAAGCGTGAACGCAGAATTGAAAATTCAGTCAGTACAGATAGTTGCTTCAGACGGAAAATCCTATTAATTATGGCCGTTGATCGATGAATACTCGTCTCTAAGTAAATTGATTAGAATTACTATATACATCTTGCGGTTCATTCGTAACTCTCTGAATAAAGCTCCATTTTCTGGCAAAATGTCTCCATTTTAAGAGATTTTCCAGTACCGACTACGATTGCTATACGAGGAGAGAAAGTGAAGCAGGTCAAGCTGATATGAAGCAGGCTTACTCAGCTTCAACATTTTAATGTGGAAGCAACTGATCGTCGCTTATTGTTATCACTTGACATTTCATGGTGGTACCTAATTCACGTTAGCTTGCACTCATAGAATGTTTTGGATCGTCAAAGGAAAGCTCAAGGTAAGAGCCTTTGCACGAAAATGCGTCATTTGCAGACGTTTTAATGCGATACAATCGCAACAAAAGATGGGTGATTTACCTGCCGATCGTGTCCAGCCAGCTCGTCCATTCTCTCGAGCGGGAGTCTATTATGTAGGTACATATTTGCTGCGTACATCGCGTCACCGGAATCCTACAAAGGATATTTCGTAGTTTTCGTTTGTCTTTGTACCAAAGCTGTCCATTTGGAGACCGAATCCAGCTATGATACTGATCCTTCATTGCTGTGTTTAAACGATTTCTTTCACATCCATGCTCTTCTCTATTGAACGATCAAGGTACTAATTGTATAGGCACTGACGCTGAACTTCGGTAAGTCCAGCGTTGCAAGATTGTAGGACAGTTTGGAGTTTCAACCCGTCCGGAGCTCCTCATTTCGAAGGCATTTGGGAAGCTGCGGTAAAGTCGACCAAACACCATCTAAAATGGGTTATCGGAGATACAATCCTCACCTTTGATGAATTCGCGACCCTACTCTGTCAAGTAGAAGCTTGCCTGAACTCTCGGTCTATCATGCCTCTTACAGAAGATGTTACCGATTTATTCGTATTAACTCCGGTACATGTTCTTGTTGGTGAATCGTCTCTTTTGATTTCAGAGCCTAGAATCACCGAGGAAAAGTTGACTCCTATGCAGCGGTGGCGGAGCATGTCTCAATTGAATCAGCGCTTCTGAGATCATTGGTCGGCTGATTACGTGCACCAACTGCAACGCCGTACCAAATGGAAGGATGATCAGCCCTCGTACAAGGTCGGTGATGTTGTGCTAATCCGACATGAGACGAC
The DNA here is from genome assembly GCA_949152435.1 of Gastracanthus pulcherrimus. NCBI lineage: Eukaryota > Metazoa > Arthropoda > Insecta > Hymenoptera > Pteromalidae > Gastracanthus > Gastracanthus pulcherrimus. The sequence continues at coordinate 160,773,739 of OX424572.1, forward strand.
TGCGCCCACAAGGTGGCCGCTGGCTCGAGTGACAGAGGTCTATCCAGGTCAGGACAATCTAGTGAGGGTTGTCTCTCTACGCACCTCCACTACCACGTTACGGCGGCCGATTAGTAAACTGGTCAAACTGGTGGACAGCGAAGCTAGTCAAGAAGACGACATCAGCGATCAAGTTCGAAGATAGATTATTTTGAAAATAGATGATATTTGAGAAATATTAAATTTCTAATTATTTAAATTCATTAAATTTAATTATTAAAATTTATTTGATTAAAGGATGAGTTCCTAAGATTGTTATGTCGTTTTATATGAAAACGAGGTAGGCGGAAAGTTCGCGTTCGAATTATATACTTTATTCCTACTCTGTGTATTATATACTCCGCGGCTAATTTGAATTTATACGTTAGCTCCGAAGGTTCTTTGTTCTAGCTAATTAGCCAATCAGGGCTCGCGTTAGAAATTACTAGAGTAGGGGAGCGTCGCTTTTGCTCCAATTCTTTCGAGCGCCTGGCAGTCGCTCCGCGGATCGCCTAAAGGAAGTATTCCCCCTCACCTCGCTGTAATTGTCAAGGGCAATAAACATTTTTATTGGCACATATTCCTTGGTTTCTACTTTATTTAACCAGATCCGGAACACATGGAGATGCCTTTTTGTAGTACAAAAGTACCTGTACAAGTCCCAGAACAGCAATCGAGCAGTATTTCTTACCACAAAATAAAAATAACAGTCAAATTATGCTAAAATATAATTAAAGTGCATATTTAGCACCCATAATAATGGGTTCGACTACATGGATCATCACTAAAAAATTTGGTAGCTTATATTAGTACAAAAGAAACTGATACAGTCTCAATACCGTAGTAAAGCTGCATTTCTTGCAGAAAATAGAGATAATGATTAAATAATCCTAAAGAATTATTAAAGTGCACGCTGCCTATACTAAAAACGGCATCTCCATAATTTTGTTAGTGATGATCAATGTAGTCGAACCTCTGTAAGATAAATATGTTCAATATTTTATTTTATTTTTAAACAATGAGTGCAATTCTGAAGTAGAATTCTGTGAACTAGTGAACTAGTAGTCAAATTAATACGCAATAATCTTTTTCCCTCTATTATTTTTGTACGTCTACAAAATGTTTAACCTTATTGAAAAAAGTTATTATTAAACAATCAACAATTCATTGTATACATTCTATTCTTTAATACCTCTGCAAGATAAATATGTTGAATATTTTACTGTTATTTTTGAACAATGAGTGCAATTATGAAATAGTATTCTGATTAACTTCACGGCAACTACTTTATTTTATCTAACTATATTCGTTAATTTATACAAAAATAAATCTGCGGAGAAGAATTGAAAAGAATCTCCATTAATATAAATGCGTAATCTATTCTAAGAAAGTGATTCATTAATGTGTTCTTTTTGTACATTGTGTATTCTTTTTATAACAAATTATTCAATTTATAGCTAATTAATATAAAAGTTTTAAAATGATAAGATAATTTTTTTCAAAAAGATACTTAAGAACATTTATAAATAATTAAAGTATTTAAAGCACCTGTTGTCAGTAGAAAATTCTTTACTTTGTTAATAATAACTTTACAAAAGTACGTAAAAACTTTTTAATCTAATTTTATTATAAACCATAATAATAAGTATATAATATAAAAAATTGAATAAATGAAGGGTAGCGAGTACCAAAATTTTCAAGAAATGAGAAGTTAATTTCTTATTTTATTTTGCACATGTTAGGAAATTATATAAAACAATGTTAGCTATAATGAAAATTAAAAATTTTTATAGCGGAGCTCTTACATAAATTACATTAATTATCTTAACTTATTTTACAAACGTTGAAAGTGTGTCTGCTCAATTAACTTTGATCGAAACGATAAGAAACTTTTTCTAACGTATTTAGACAATATCTACAATTACAAGTCGTATTATTACAACATTTAAAAATTTATATAGAAATAATTCTATAGAAATTTACTTGATAAAGTTAATGAGAAAGTGATTAATTTTAGTACACAATGTACTCTATTAATGCAAGTTCTTCCATATTTGTAAAGACACGGCTTGGAATTGCAGATATTGTATGTAAAAACATGTCAAAAGACTTTTAAAAATAATTTTTCCAGACAAGCTTATTTTAAATTTATATTTATTTTTAAAAAGTCAGGTAAAATTTGTCTCGCTCTACTCGCGGCTCTAGCTAGCGCACATGTCAGCGTTTCGAAACTTTAAATTTATCTTTTCCTTTTACACACACATACACACAGAGTCAAGCATTATTATTAATTTGTTGAAAGTTCAATTAACGACGAGCAATAAAGGCTATTATTATTCTTGTTATAAAAATAAGTGTACTTCAATCGGTGTCTTGCTCCACTCGCTTAACGTTAATACCGTGCTAGAGTAATAAATCAAAGTTTAGCCGGTTAACACGCGAATCATTGGTCCTTCGAGCCAGATTTGCATACAGGAAGCGGAGTACGCAAGTGAATTAAGTGCAGTGATTATTTACAATAGTGCTACCCGATTCGGACTCGAATTCCGCGCCGAAAGACTCCTGGCTGTGTGCGACGAAAGTGCCTTTCCGGGTGTGGAGTGCTTTTTTTAAAAAGTGACATTTAAGTGAACTTCTAACTAGATATTATTTAAAATCTTGTTGTACATTCATTTTGATCTAGGAAATATCGTTTGAAAATTCGCGCAGAAATTTCTAAACGAAAAACCAAGGTCAAGGTCACTTTATTTATATTACGCCATAAGCTTACAGACGGCAGCGCCGCGAGAGCAAGGATGACAGAGTCTACCTCAATCTCTGCTCCTCTGTCTCTCTCGTTCTCCCTGCCTCGCACCACGCGAGCTGTACTGTACGCGCGCTCGCCCGCGCTCTCCGCAACAGCCTCTACGCAGCGCCCGTACTTGTCCACGTAGACGTAGTACGATTGCGACCCACGAGAGGCGCGCTAGCTTGATAAATCGAGGCCGTTCATCCCCCTGAAGCCGTCGAGCCCCAAGTGTCGTCTGCCGAAGCTCGCTGCAGCTATAACCTCAAAGCTGTCGGCTCTCTGGGAGGATTAGTTGCAAAACAAGTGGTTACGTTGGACTGGAACTAAGAGGCTGCAGCAATAAATCGCATAAATATCACAGCTTATTTTCGCCTGTAGCACTGCTGAATTGCTAAGGCCTGCTACAATACTGCAACCACTTACTGATATTGCTTTGCTGTTGCTGCATTTTCCTGCTTCGTAGTTTGCTAGTTTTTTTCTACATTAGTTGCTAGTGTCTCTTTGCCATATTGGGTGGTTTTGCTTATTAGTGTAATCTCTTATTTATCTGTCTTTCTAGCTTCAATCATGGTTGACAAGAAGCTGCTAAAACAAATATCAGAAGGGCAGCTGATACGCAACTTTATTCACAATACTGACAGGAGTGCTCCAGGGACCCTTACAATGTTAGTGCTAAAGGTAAGAGAGGCCTTAATGAAAAGCTACTGGTCCAAAGTTCTCAATCGTTATGGTAAGATAATGGCTCGGAGATGGATGCTACAGGCAGCTACTGGACAGATAACCTCTTTGACACCAACGAAGAGGCCCACATACTGGCCAAGACAGAGCTGCACCGCAGGATCGCAGTCTTGTAATCACCAGCTCTAGAAGTTAAACCTGGTACGTTGTAAGCAACCTGTAATGACGCCTTGGTCACATCTTCGCTTCCCAAGCTCCCGCTGCCTAAATTCAGTGGAAAGCAGCTTGAATGGGAGACATTCAAGGAGCGTTTTAGTGTCATGGTGGTAAATTTTCATATAATTTCCTAACATGTGCAAAATAAAATAAGAAATGAAATTCTCATTTCTTGAAAATTTTGGTACTCGATACCCTTAATTTATTTAATTTTTGATATTATATGCTTATTATTATGGTTTATAATAAAATTAGATTGAAAAGCTTTTACGTACTTTTGTAAAGTTATTAACAAAGTAAAGAATTTTCTACTGACAACAGGTGTTTTAAATACTTTAATTATTTATAAATGTTCCTAAGTAACTTTTTCAAAAAATTATCTTATCATTTTAAAACTTTTATATTTATTAGCTATTAATTGAAGAATTTATTATAAAAAGAACACAAATTGCACAAAAAACAACACATTAATGAATCACTTTCTTAGAATAGAATACGCATCAATATTAATGGGGATTCTTTTCAATTATCTTTTCCTCGGATTTATTTTTATATAAATTAACGAATATAGTTAGATCAAATAAAGTAGTTGCCGTGAAGTTAATCACAATACTATTTCATAACTGCACTCATTGTTTAAAAAAAAACAGTAAAATATTCAACATATTTATCCTGCAGAAATATTAAAGAACAGAATGTATACAATGAATTGTTGATAATTTAATAATAACTTTTTTCAATAAGATTTAACATTATCTAGACGTACGCATACAATAAAGGCAAAAAGATTATTCCGTATTAATTTTGTTAGCAAATGTATATAGGAAATGTAAAAAAGTTAATTGTTATACCAATAAAATGTTAACAGATCAAGTTTATATGAACGTTCATAACCTAAAAAATTAAAAAAAAAACTATTTCTCACGAGCTGTATGTGGGACGCGAACCCGAGTATTGTCAGATTAAATATATTATCTATATATGAGGATAAAAACATTTACTAAATCGGTAGCGTTCTAATAAAAAAAAATCGCGATTTTACGAACTTGCATGGACGCGAACCCTGGTTCCGCAGGCGCGCGCCTCCGTGGCCGTGCGTACATTCTCCTCCTCACCCTTAGGCGCACTTTCTTCCCCCTCTACATGTCTTCTCAAATAATGCACCTAGTATGGGCGTTTCGTCGCTTGAGGCGCCAGGCTCGAACATGCCTCGCTTTTCTAACATTGCGTCGGCGATCCCCCTACTATTCTCTGGCCATACATTTTTAGCCATTTCGTGTCTAGCCGCGTAATTTAAAATCTTACTCGTTACACGCTAGAGAGCATTTCCGATCCCAATAAAAACTTAAAAGTTTTTGCTTATCAAGTAACATTTTTCTTCAGTTGACAATAATAAATTTCGCAGTACTACAATTGTTGATTAATTATTTTTATGTGTATAAAAAATACATACTACTTTTACAAATAAATATTTTTTGTAATTTTGTTCGAGTTTATGAACAACGGATTTATTAATTTATTACGAAAATATCATAGAAATGAAAAAACAACGTTATACAATTATTTTCCATTTCAAATCTTCATAAAAAAATGTAAAAATAATCGTTGATTGATCTAAATTACCATTTAATCAATGCCCAAGAAATAAGCAATCAAAAGTTAAAAAAAATTTAACCTCAAATATATTAAAAAATAAAAGTCCTCATAATCTGGACATAGAACTTAGCCAAGATATAATAAAAAGCTACCTTTCTGGAAATTTTCAGAAGGAATAGTGCCGTCTTACTCGAGTTATCATGGGCCATAGAAAATCGATTTTTTTTTCGGTAAGAGAAAAATAAAATAACTCAAAAAATTTTACTGAATATTGTACTCCATATTACTGATCATCTAATCTTTTATATCAGTTTTTAAAAAAGACACGTTTCTGTTTATGACAAACGAGAGAAATTCTCTTCTGAATCACTGAGTTTGAATATGCATCTCCGAAAAGTGTTCATTTGTGTAAATCATGGTATATATAAACTTAATAATACATAATGATTTCTCTGCTAAAATTATATTAATAGAGAAATTACTGAAGAAAAGTTTTTTGTCGGTTATTCTGACCCAAAAACCTACGAAACTCGTTCAAAAGCTACAGCTATTACTGCAAAAATTACTGCAGTAAATATTGTATACATTCTGCAAATAACGATAAAAAGTAATGGAAAAATTTTCAGAAAATTGTTCGTATTAATTGCTTGTATTAATACAGACAAATTTTTTGCCACAGTCTGTTGCTACGCATGAAAAGTTCCAGAAGAACCTACAAAAATTGTCACTAAATCTGCACAAAGAACCTCAGAACTGACTGCAAAAATGATTGTAGGAAAATCTTCAAACGAAACTCTTCAGAAAAATGTGTGGCATGCCTAGAATTGTGATTTGAGAAATTACTGTAGAAATCGTTTATTGAATATGCTCTGATCACTGCAGAAATATATGCAATAATTAACGTAAGAGAATATGCAAAATCTCTACAGAAACTAATTGTAAATTCTTTAGAAAAATGTGCAGTATATACCTTAGCGTGGATCAAAAGTTCCCAACCTAATGCTTTTTAAAACGCTTCAATGGAGAACTGTTCACCATCCTCAAATTTTTTCGGATTTTTTAAAACACATTTAATGGTCTCTAATTGATTCTGAAGGTCAACAACTACGTTTTTTTACTAATTGATTTTTTAAAGACAAAGAAAATGTTTTTAATTTTTATACGAAGAACTCACCCTTTCTACGTATCATAAATAATGTAAACAAATTTTTTCAAAAATTTTAAGTTTATTTACATAATTTATTAATCATTTAAACGTAGCCGAAATGCGATTTTGCCATTCTTATTAACAATGCGGCATCTCTCATACCACCAGACTTTAATACTTTTTAAGCAAACTAATTTTACATGATTTTCCTTGTAGTAAAGTATATGTTACATATTTTTTCGATTTTTAAAATGGCATGAAAAGATTTTTGAGCTCCTTCAAATTGCGATGTAGCTGTTTCTTTTTATGTAAATGCTAAATATTGTTTCTTTAGTAATTATTCTTAACAACCATGGTGAGAAGAAATCGATAACTATGTAGATCTACCTAATTTGCCATAGGAAATAACCGAGGGCCTGGATAAAACTATATAATATACTACCAGGGAAACTATACTTTAATGTATTTTATATACTATATATTAGGGTGCAGTGAGAAACAGGCATTTTTAAATTCCGTCTCGCTATACTATAAAAAAGTTGTATTCTGCTGTAAATCAGGCCATCTTCAAGGATTAAAAAAAAAGAAAATTTTTCCCCTCCCTAAGCTAAAAAACTAAAAACTTAGAAATTATTTAATTCTGTATGCGTATATCTCGTTTTACGTTGTTAATAAAAAAAATTGAGCATAAATCTGTAGAGAATCAAATAAGCAATCTTTTGCCTTAAATTATTGCATATAAAAATGCAAATTATTAATTTAAAAAGTTGATAAAACATTTTAAAATCTCTAGAAAATCGATACTTGTAAACGTTCAAGCTATTTTTTGTTTCTAAAAATAGATTTCTTAAAAAATTTGAAACAACAGAAATTGTAAATCAGATGGCTAATTATCGAATATGATTTTTTAATAGTATTTATGCACAAAAAAATAAAAAAACATTAAAAAAAAATAAAAAACATAAAAAAAAATTAATAAAATTAAATTAATATTGAAATAGCATTTTGTTGCAACGATTTTTGTATCAAACAAAATTTTTAAACAGAATATAAAGTTTAAATAGATTCTTTAATATTACAACATTTCAAAAGTATAACTCTGTTTAAACTAGATTTTTTGCACGTGTTCACGCTTGTGCTGTGTGCGATTCTCGCGTGCGTAGGTGCAAGAACGACTAGTGTAGGCGAACGCTCCACCACCACCGCCATTGCTAAAATAGGAGAAGTTGCCACGCAGGAGGAGCTCAGCAGCGAGAGCGAGCGCAGAAGAGGCAGCGACAAGCGAGAAGGAGATAGAGAGCGAGCGAGAGAAAGAGAGAGAGAGAAGTTCCGACTGCAGTGTACCGCCATCTCCGATACTGCGTTCTAACGTTTAGAGGAAAGCGCTAGCCCTGGGGTATACGAAGGGCTACACTACAAATAGTGTGCCGTGATAAAATATATTGGGGCGGCAATGAATGGCCGACGTAGAAGAGGTACGCGCGCGCTCGAATACCTCTCGTTCCGGCGGCGTGCTCAGTAACGGTCGTGCTGAACATGCGTGCGTCGCTCGCCCTGCGTGTATTCGTTATTTGTCCAAATCATTATTATTAATATTATTATTATCAGCTTGTTATCTTCATTGTAATCTCTCCTATATTATTATTTCAGAATATAGTTTATTTGTTATTGTTAAATCAGTGTGTCATTAATAAACCCGGACCCGCCTGCTCCCCGTATCGAATTAAGCCGACAAGTGGACCTAAATTGCTATTCGCGTTGCGAGAGAATTAGCCTTCGCGTCTTTGCGCTCCTTTCAGGTCGCCAAAACTTGTGCGTCGAGGAAACTCAGCACAAAGTCATAATGCTCGTACAGCGACGAGTCGCCGCGGGCCGACCCAAAGGTAAGCACAGTGATAAGTAGTACACACGCGTCGCATCTGCCGCACGCCACCAGGTCTCTTGCTCGGTAGTTAATTGTTATTAACAAATAGAGCACCTCATTACGTCATTAATATATACATATACATATACACACATATATATATATATATATATATATATATATATATATATATATATATATATATATATATATATATATATATATATATATATATATATATATATATATATATATATATATGTGTGTGTGTGTATATATATATATATATATGTATATATATATGGGTCAATCCATGCCAAAACGCCGACGGCTCTGCCCAAAAATGGTAAAGACTTAGAAAAACTTGTATAGGGTCAAAATTTAGGGTTTTTTTATGTAGAATCAATAGCTATGTGGAGCTTTTCAAAATTTTCAAAATGGCGGTCCCAAAAACCCGATTTTTTGACCAGTTTTCCGAAAATTTTTCGATTAATCGTTCATAAAAATATAGATAAAAGACGAAAAGTGTGAGTAAAGGTCATTTTATATGTTTTCGGGTACGCTGAATCCGAATCCGCTGACCGTGTAACCTTATCACTCCAGGATTTGCTCTAACCTCAAAAAATACCTCAAAAACGCTCAAACAAGCATGACTATGGCTATATAAAGGTTCGTGATGATGCATTTGTTCGTTTCAAGGGTCGCGCATTTCAAATTCAAGGTCCGTTTAGCTCGTTCAGTCCAAAATTTGCCCCTAGCCTCAAAATATTTTTCAAAAACGCTCAAATAGGCATGATTACGGCCAGATTAAGGATCGTGACCATAAATTTATACGTTTTCGAGATCGCTGATTTTAAGTCTAAGGTCCGTTTAGCCCGACAAGCCCAACATTTGTCGCTAACCTCAAAAAGTACTTCAAAAATGCTCAGCGGGCATGATGACGGCCAGATGAAGAATCGTGACCATATATTTATACGTTTTTGTCAAATCGTCTTTTTAATCTTCTTTGAGTGTTGCTATGTGTTACTTTTGAATAATAAAAGAACTTTATATTTTTTATTAAATGGCATGCCCACTCATAAAGCTGCTTAGCTGTTAAAATGCTGTTGATTGCTGATGCTTGGAGGCTTGGGTTCCTAGCTCCTATTTTAAGAGTTGCACCAAGGCCATCATGTGGGCCTTTTCCGTGAGCCGTCGCGCAAAAATGCCATTCTGCTTTGATACCAAAATCATTTTCATGATTACATAAATTTTGGATATTAAATCGATTTTTAAAATGTTGTTTTGCTCCATCAGAAAAGTAGATAATCTTTGTAACTTTGTGTTGTTTCTTTAGGTAATCAATTATCATCGAATTACACACATACACCGCTGCAGAGTCATGAGTATTTGATTCAGAAATCACGATTATGTTTCCATGTTTTAATTCACCTTCATCTCGATAATAATAAACTACAGTATATACTGTGGCTTGATTATTATTATAGTGAAAAGCTTGAGCTGCTTTTTGAACAACGAAAGCAAAATTCTCTGAATAATCTGGTAGCACAAGAATTTCTCCTGGCTTTAAGCTTCCCTTCAATTGCTTAAAATATTCTGATTGTTGTTTGTTAATATACTCATGAGGTTTTAATGATTTTAACCGATGACCAAGAAGGTGGAGGAAATTTTCAGTAGTTGTGTTTGATGTAGTAGTTGTGTTTGATGTAATCATAGTTGTTCTATCTGTCGAATGCCAAGAGCTAAAAGTTATATCCTTTACATTTGCCTTTTCCAAACCTGATTCAAGCTGGGATCTGAGCTTATCGTAATTAAGGCAGTTTTTGCATTTGTTAAGAAAACATTCTCTATTTGAGTTACGACATACCATGAGATTAAGACAATCGGTATAGTTTTTTAAGGGGAATTCCGATTTAGCCATCAGGTCAGATAAATTGATGGCATCGAGCAAAAGCTTGACATTCTCATGAATCATACATACGCAAACAATATGAGTACCATTACTTCCGGGTAAAACACAATTTTGAGGTCGTAATTGGCAAAACGTTGAAAGACCTATAGTAGTATCTGGATGCTCTCCACAGAATTTGAAATATAATTCTTTTAAGCTAAACAATGTCAGTCTCTTCTGTTTGAGGACTTTTTATCCATCAATCTCAACGGATTTTTTATTTCTATATCCTGGGAGAATTCTGCTGTTAGAATCTCATTCATAGAATTGTTTCACTCTATTAACCGTAGTTTGTGGCAGCGATTTACCTATTTTTGGGGGTGGTCTAGAAAAATAGCCATTCGTGGCTTTTAATTATTTATCTTTTCTAATGGAGTAAGTCGTAGTATTGAATAGAGAAGAAATCTTCTCTATTGACCATTTTGATGACAGTATGGTTAGAATAGCTATCCTGTCGGGATCGTGCTCTGACAACGATGAACATTTTTCTCTTAAACCTTAGATGATTTCATGGAGGTTTTCCTCAACATTTGAAGAAGTCGAACTGCCAAGATCTAATTGCACATTCTTCTCTAGGCTATCTTCATTTGCACTGTTAGATACAGAAGTATTGTTCGAATTGTCATTCACGTTTTCATCATGAGTATCATCATTGTTGGAATTGTGGTTCACGTCTTCATTATGAGTATCATTACTAGTATATGATATTTTCCTACATCCACTGCAAATCATATTCTCTACAGAAGCAAGCCCGAAATGTCTGCAAAGCCTAGCTGGTAGTGGTCGTAATGATTTGCCTATATGAGCTACCAATTTGAACAGATTGCAACAGCGATCTGTTCGAAAAGAAACGGACCTTAGACTTAAAATCAGCGATCTCGAAAACGTATAAATTTATGGTCACGATCCTAATCTGGCCGCAATCATGCCTATTTGAGCGTTTTTGAAAAATATTTAGAGGCTAGGGGCAAATTTTGGACTGAACGAGCTGAACGGACCTTGGATTTGAAATACGCGACCCTTGAAACGATCAAATGCATCGTCACGAACCTTTATCTATCCATAGTCATGCCTGTTTGAGCGTTTTTGAGGTATTTTTTGAGGTTAGAGCAAATCCTGGAGTGATAAGGTTACACGGTCAGCGGATTCGGATTCAGCGTACCCGAAAACATATAAAATGACCGTTACTCACACTTTTCGTCTTTTATCTATATTTTTATGAACGATTAATCGAAAAATTTTCGGAAAACTGGTAAAAAAATCGGGATTTTCGGACCGCCATTTTGAAAATTTTGAAAAGCGCCACATAGCTATTGATTCTACATAAAAAACCCTAAATTCGGACCCTATACAAGTTTTTCTAAGTCTTTACCATTTTTGGGCAGAGCCGTCGGCGTTTTGGCATGGATTGACCCATATATATATATATATATATATATATATATATATATATATATATATATATATATATATATATATATTTTATTCTTTGTACCATTTCAGTTGTTAAAACCCGTTGAAGTATGCAACAAAATCAATATGAGTCTCAGATTAATTTTAAAATAAATATCAAATACATAAAAGTATAATTTGTTAGTTTGATATCATTATTAATAAAGGCAATATTTAGCATTTAAATAAAAAGAAACAGCTATATGGCAAGGGACTCAAAATTCTCTGTTTCGCTGTTTAAAAATTCAAAAAAATTTGTAACCTATAGTTTATTGTAAGGAGAATCATGTAAAATTAGTTTTCTTGAGAAATATTAATGTTTGGTGGTATGAGGCATGTCACATTAATAAGATGATTAAAAGAACATGTAAATAAACTTTTTTCAAAAAAATTTGTATACATTCCTTATGATACGTATAAAAGGTGAGTACTTCATATAATAATAAAAAAAAATTCTTTGTCTTTAAAAAATCAATTAGTAAAAAAACAATGATTTTTCTGCACATTTTTATGCAGAATTTTGAGCAGTATTTTTTTTTTCTATTTTTTTTATTTACTACAGAATTTTCTGTATGCTTTTTTCTTAAGGGAAAAAATGTAAACATTATCGAAAAAACATTAAGTAAATTATGTTTTTTATTAATAAATAAATTACCGCAAACGTTTGTTATTAATAAACCTATTACCCCAAACGCTTTTAGCATTTTATTTCCGTTAATAATCCTTACTAACACCATTTACCTGAATTTGGTGCTTTAGAGGCGTCCACGCGTGTGTCAGCGCAAGACCGAAAAGTGCACCTACTCGTGAGTTGAATCAAATAATGTTTATACAAATTCGAAGGGTATAGTTGACCGTTTTATAAATAATCGATAATCGTTTTTAACAACTTTTCTATTTTAATCCTTTATTCGAGATCAAACTAATTTTTTGGAAAAAGGTTCACTATGCTCCCAAAATTTGTGTAAGCATTGTTTGGTTGAAATTTCCTAAAGATTCCGATATTATATGCAAGCGAAAAGCAGCTTTAAATATTGTACGTGGTAAGCGCGTATAGTACTTACAAATTTTTCGACCCATTTTCAAGAAAATTAAAATGACAGTAATATTCGAGCAAAGTTTACAGGATTACATTTCTCAATGCATCTCAGATTAATACTGCAAAAATATTTCTATTATATCGTATAGCGAGAGCAGGTTGGATTTATTTAAATAATCATATGCTCAACGATAACATTTTAATTTTATCGTTTTATTTTGCCAGAAACCATGACTGTCTGTAAAAATGTTTTAATAATGTAGTTAGTCATAGTTTACGCTAAAAGAAATCGATACTAACCGATTATTGTCATTGACCATTATTTGAAAGTCAATTAGCGTTTTCTCGCAAGTGCTAAGATTCGCCTTCAGTTAATAATAAGGACGGTTCAAACATTACGGTAATGTGTGTCATCTCGAAGCTGCTTTGTATGAACGATTATTGACTGGCGTTTATAACATGTATATTACAAATACGAATAATCGTACTAGCGTTACGGCGAAATAAGTAATTATATATACTTTCGATAAAATAATCATAATATTGCATACTCAGTATTTCGATTATTAAATGTCAAATAATTACAATATTCCAACAATATCACTAAAATATTTCCTACTATCGCCATAATTACGAAAAAAACAATAATAATATTGTTGCGATGTTACTAAAATTTTGCCTGTTTGTCGCCAAAATATTGTACCAATATTTCCGTAATATTTCTGTGATAAAACCGACGAGGACATTCAATGTTGCTACAATATTGCTGGAATATTACTGTTATGTATCACCGAAATATTCAATATTGCGTGTGATATTCGTGTGGCATTGTGGCAATATTGAGTGTTATATAGGTAATTTAAATGTGTAATACTCATAAATTCCTATTTTTACGAAATTAAGTACAAATCGATGGGTTTTAAACAGAGATGGGCAAGTATTTGACCTCGCCGTGTTTTTGAATACTTTTTTTAATTTTGCAATTAAAACCTCAAAACAAGGAAACATTCGAGTTTTCACCGGTCTTACATGACAAATATGTGCAATGTGGACCAGTTAAAAAAGTATTCGTTGGATAATAAATTATAAATAGGTATTCAACGAATACTGTTGACAAATACTCAGTATTTATCAACAGTATTCGTTGAATACCTTTTTATAATTTATTATCCAACGATTTATGACTATTGGTTCGTGTTTGTTTTTATTTCTGTGGTTGCTCTGCATAACCGAATTGGTCTACATCTTATGTTTTTGAGATATTGAGGTTATTTGTATTATTATTATTATTATTATTATTATTATTATTGACCAAGCACAGATGGGCCACACGCCAGGCTCAGGGCAGTGTAGAGCGTTTCGCGAAACGCTTAGGCAGACCAAAGCCAAGCGTTAATGATGGACCGCCAATCAAGCGAACCTCGATAGAGCCGAATTAGCCAACAGCCTTCTGACTCATAGCATATCCGAGACGAAGGCTGCTGTGCTACTAATCAGTGAGCAGTACTGTGACTGGAAGGTACCTACGTGGTACCAAGACACACTTGGTACAGCAGCAATCTACGTGGACCCGCGAACCATCAGAGTGGTAGAACACGGGGCCGGAAGCGACTTTGTGTGGGTGAGAAGCAGAGCCGTACCCCGAACGTCCATATTGAGCAATTCAGACGGAGTCTGGACGAACTACAAGACGCGGTCCGCCAGATAGAAGGCGAGATCGTAGTCGCCGGTGAGATCAATGCGCGAGCATTGGAGTGGGGCATGCCAGTGCCGGACAGCAGAGGAAAGTCCATCATGGAGATGGTATCTAGACTCGGCCTGATAGTTCTCAACGTTGGGAACAGGTCGACATTCAGAAGGGTAAGGCATATTGAGACGATTCCAGACGTGTCTTTCGCATCCGAAAATTTGGCGCGTTGAGCGTCGGATTGGATTTTTGGAATATCCTGTACGATACCTTGTTACGACTCGGGCTACCGGGAGGGGTGTACATGATAGTCTACGCTGATGATGTCGCTTTAGACATCATCGCCCGGGACCTTGGAAAAGCACAATATCTGCTTAACCACGTGATGCGCAGGATCTCGCGCTGGATGGGAGAACACGGTTTCGACTTGGCAGCCGCTAAGACAGAGATTGTACCCTTCACTGGCAAACGGATTGATACCATCTTTCCCATGTATGTAGCAGACGCGGAGGTTTGGATAAGGAAGGAGGCTATGTATCTGGGACTCAAACTAGACCATAAGCTTACTTCCTTTCGTCACCTAGCGAATGCATCGGATAAAGCGGCGAAAAAGACGACACCGTTGTGCCGTCTCATGGCGAACACGAGTAAACCGAAACCGAGCAGGCGTCGACTCCGCATGTCAGACATTACATCCATCTTATTGTACGGTTCTGAAATATGGGCCGATGCAATGGAGAAGGACTCACTTTCGTTCGGGATTTGAGGATACGGGATTCGACTCACTTTCGTTCAGCGTAGAGGAGCTCTCAGAGTCACCAGCGCCTATCGCAGGGTCTCGGGACCTGCAGTGCTCGTTAATGCGGGAATCATCCCGAAAGACGTACACGCAACGGAGCGCAAGCGAATCTACGAAGCGAAGAAAACAGAAGAGGACAGAACGACAGTCCATAGAGAGGAATGGGAACGTACTATGGAAACGTGTCAACGATCCTGGACAACCACAACCAAGGGTAAATGGACAGCAAGGCTGATAGATCAGCTGGCTCCTTGGATTAGTAGAGACCATGGGGAGGTAAATTACTACCTGACCCAATTCCTGAGTGACCATGGGTACTTTTACACATACCTCAATCGTATGGGGAAGCTTCAGAGCCCGAGTTGCATCTTCTGATCCGCTGACTGCGACGATGCGTTTCATACGTTTCTCGTCTGCGAAAAGTGGAACGAAGAAAGAACAGCTCTTCTCGGCTCGGTTGGACAATTCATGCCTGAGAACATAGTGAGCGAAATGCTGTCCGCTGAGAATAAGTGGGCCGCCACGGCAAAATTCGCCAAGACGGTCCTACAACAAAAGAAACGGTACCTAGACAGGGCAACCGACGAAGGTATGAATGAAACGCTGGGAGATGCTCCGACACCCCAACATAACCCAGGGACGTCGGACGACCCCATGGAAATGGACATGGAGGGAGAAGATGGGACGCTTTCTTAGGGGGGGGGGGGGGGGGTAGCGTCTTAGGAACAGGTGTTTCATGAATTTTTTTTGGAAATTTGGCAAAAGTAAATTTATTTCTGTATTCTACATATAATGAAGTAACTTCTGAATAACATTTTTAAAAATTTTGGTACATAAATATTTGAAAATAAGCCGGTGACAGCAGATTTACGGCGACGTCTACACTTTGCGGTGCAACTCGTATCTCAGCATCAAGTTATCTGAAACATACCAGTAAAATTTTTTGATTAAAAAACATGTTTCTCTAGGGAAACACGGAGGCCAAATATTAATTTTTTAATTTTTTTTTTTTATGGCCATTTTAGTGAAAATCTCGAATTTTTCACGAAAAATTTCGCCATTTTCTAAGTGGAAAACCCCCTTAATGTCGGAAAATTAAAAAAAACGAAACGTGTTTCCCTAGTAATTTGTATTTAGAAAGTGTGTACAAAATTTGAAAAGGATCGGTCAAGTAGTTTTTGCAGGACGAGTTGCACGCGTTTAAAAAAATTATTTCGAGAAAAACGCGTTTAAAGTTTTGAACTCTAAAAACGCCTCAAAAAAGCAACAAAAAAAAATTATTTTTGTAACTTACACAGAATCATCAATTCCAGCTCCATAAAGGACATCTCCCGTAGCAATTTCAATATCTTGCGCCTCTTTTCTCTTGAGTCTGCGTTGGATTCTGGCTTCTTTACTTTGTTGCTCAGTTTCTCTATCAGCCCTGGCGATACGATTGCTGTCCTCCTGTCTCGCATATTCGTGAGCACTCGGGCCAATACTCATGCCCATATCGTGCAAAAACACCAGATAAGCATCTGCACCTTCATTAAAAGTGCTTGCAGCTACGTATGCTGCAAATTCAACGATCATTTTGCTTCCTGACAGCTTTTTTGGTGCTATTCGCCAGATCAGCTGGTTGAGGCTTTCGTTAGCATTCTGAGTGTAGCCTCCAACACATCTCTCCAATAATTCTTCTTTACTCAAGTCTTCATACACTGGCTTAATGGCGTCAATGACATCTTGCGGAAGAGGATTATAATCATGCTTAAAACCTTCAACCCCTGTCGTGGCTAAAGCCTTTTGGTAAGGACACCATGAATTTTTGCCGCTCGAGCATTTGTCGTGTTGCGGCTTATCATCGATGGACTGCTGGTGGTAAAAAGTCGCCCACACCGCGTTTTTCATCTTCGCAGCAGAATCGCAATTATTTCTAATAGCAGATCCGTAGTAACGACTCAAATTGTCAATGAGTTTTGCTGTAAGCTTACCCTTTCCACCGAGTACTTTACACCTTCTTTTCTTGCCAGCGTTTTTCCCAGACTTTACTTCCTTTTCCTCGACGGTATTTTTTACTATATCGCGCAGCCGTGTACCCATCCTTTTCTGAACGTGGCCGACACACTCTTTCTTATTTATAACAAAGTCTTCGCCGTAAGGTTTTGCTTTCAATAAATTTCCATAAGTTTTACTGTCTCCGTCGCCTATGTAGTTGCCAATCTTTGCGCCGTATTTTTCTTCTGATCGTTGGAACATCGATATCACAGCATTCACCTCCATATTGCCAGACGGTCCAGTGTGATTGGCGTGACACTCGTTATTTTCAACATGCTCCTCGTGCCATTCTTCAAATTCCGCAGTAGTCAACTTTTTTTCCCACAATTTGCAGGGTTGGCAAAACAAACTACTCACAAATATATCGAACACTTTGCCAGACCAATAACCAATCAATGATGTCACTCCAAATAAAGAGGTGAAGCCCTGCTTCATCCAAGTGCCATCACCGGATGCAGTCAAAACATTCGAATCTGAGTTTTGTTGCGTCAATTTTTTTTCTTCCGTGGCAGCAGATAAAAGGAAATTTTTTCCTGTACTTTGTACGCTTGAGCAGATTTTTTTAATGTTGGACGTATAATTACTTTTGCACAAAAAACTGCTGGTCATGTCCATTAGGCCACAAAACTTGTTACAACCTGCGAGACCTAGACCTAAAGTACGCATTACGAAAATAAATCTAGTGTTGATTTCATAAGATCGATTTATTTTCTCGCTCGATGGAACGTTACGTGCAACACATTTATCACATTTCACTTGTATATTGAAACCAAGGCCTTCTTTTCCGGCGCATTTGAATTCAACTTTGCCGTCACACTCGGCACATTTTACTAACGAAGAAATTGAATTAAATACCAACAAAAAGTCGATAATACGGTAGCCTTTTTCGACATCTTCGGGTACACTTTTATTAGTGCTCACACTGATTATTTTTTTCGACGTACTCGTATTCAGCGACTTTTTATTAGCTTTAGGAGTAACTTTCTTTTTCGGTTTGAACAGAGTACGTCCACTTCTCTTTCTTTCTGCTCTTGAGACTTTCTTATAACTTGGCATTTTCACTAAACTTTATACACTACTGCTTTGAACCGTTTAGCTACACGTACAAACGTAAACTGATGCTTCTATTTCTTTTCAAATATAAATGTACACTATATCGGTTATATATTTTACCTATAGCTAGCTCCTTTTGTATACAAATAGCACTACCTGAAAGATTTTAAACTGTGTAGAACGGAGCAAAACGGTCACCAAAGGGACTAATCCGTATACCTGCCGCGCGCTTGCTTTTCGGAGCGTTCGGCTGCGACAGCTGCAGTTCGAGGAGGGGAGACAAAACGTTGTATAGCTTTGAGAGTTTTGCTCTGATTGACTTGAAATTTTGACACGATATTTTTGAAATGTTTTTCTATAAAAAAATGCAAAAAAAAAATCTATTTTCAGACGCTACCCCCCCCCCCCCCCCCCTTAACCGGGAGACGCTCATTTTCTCTCATTTTATGAATGTCACAGGGAGGGACAGGAATACTTCTCGTTTCCATACGGAGATGAATGCGCTGGTTCGAATACGCGTATAAATTAGACGGGTTAGATCTGACATCCCCTCGGGGATTTAAAATTATAAATTTTTAAATTTGGCTCAGGTCAAGGCAGCAGCGGTTGTCGAGACGATACTATAGTAGCACCACCTTGAGGTAATGTGATATACGGTACCAGGGTGGGTTCCACACGGCGGATACATCCCCAACCATCCCCACACTATCCGGCTGTTCGGACCCAGTCGGGTGTGCGTTAGGTGGCATTTCCTACATTCTTGCATTTTTATTTGAAAATATACTATATTACTCATAGAATACGAAATTCGCTCAAAACTCCATTAAAAAAAATCAGTTATTCGGCTATACCGGCAAGTCAGATTTATAATGCTTCTATGTAATAATTAATGTAAATTAAAAATTAAAAGTCACAATCGTAAAAAGTACCATAGTTGTTACGAATGATTATGATCCAATAAGATGCTAAAAACATCTGATCACAGTCTTTACTTTCAATAGTAGATTTTCATCATTGGGAATACAAATTTGTAGTAGTTAATAACTATGCACACAAAGGTGAAAAAAATTTTCCCATGAAGTATATAAAAGTAGAAGAAAGTACCTTTAATTTTTTGTTCGTAGAAAATGGATGTTCCGGTGCAAAGTTATGACCAATTGAATATAGGGTAATAATTCGGTAAAAGTAGGATAAAAACGGACGAATTTTCCATATTTGCAGAATTTGAGATTTTCGACAAAAATTACCTTATTACCCTATTTTCAATTGATCATAACTTTGCACCGGAACATTCATTTTGAATGAACAATAACTCAAATTAAAGGTCTTTTCTTCTAATTTTATACACTTTATGAAAAGAAATCCACCTTTGTATGCACAGTCATCAACTGCGCCGTTAAACCTATTTTTTTCCATATATAATAAATTCGTAATTTATCAGAAATCATTGCCAATTTTCATTGTTCAAATGCGTTTTTCTTCATAACTTAGCTCCGAAACAAGATCGAAAAGGTTTGAAAACACGAGCATTCAAGTTTTTTTACAATTTCTGGACCCAAAATGTGCATTTCTTTTAGGGGAATTCGGCATATAGATTGTGACGCGTAATTAGCATCAATATTTATTATGTAAAATAACGGGGCAGTCAAGCATGACCGAACCACCGCCGTCACCAGAGTTAAGCGACCAATTTATTATTCTAAATTGTTTATCAACGCGGGGGGGATTCTCTATTATTTGTTGGAGAAAACGGGGAGAGGAGATACGGTGACCTAGGAAAAATACGGACAGTCACACACACACATACACCGCGACTCTCTCTCTTTCTCTCTCTCTCTCTCTCTCTCTCTCTCTCTCTCTCTCTCTCTCTCTCTCTCTCCCTCCCCGTAGGTGATCGCATGTCTGCTGTATAATTCAGACTTTGAATAGAGATTTGACCGATTCCTTTTTTACTTCTCGGAGTAAAAGGTGGACAGACGGGATCCGTCGATCAGCTCGCACATTTGGACCTCAAAATTGCGTATTTCTATAGCCTTTTGAGCCTCAAAGAGATAAGAATTGGAGTCACTACCACACCATCACGTTTGCTTGGCGGCGCAGTCTGCTGACGTTCGGACGACGGCGCTGCTCAACGTAAGTGACAGGAGAAGCTATATTGCGCATTAATGTTGTAGTGGCGGCACAAATGGCTATGCATCGAAACTGCAACTGGTGCACCTAGCGCATGTTATAGGTTGCAATAACTCAACTTTGAGGTTAACTTTGAGATTAGTTCTCGGCCGGAGAAAATTTATCAACGTCATAGCTGTGCTTTTGAAAAGTGCAGCGAGGTGTCAGCACTAGTATCTGCCTACATTGAACTCGCTTAACAGATGGCACTCAGTGACAATTATCATGCATATCTAGCCTAAACTGTGTCAATTTACTTATTATGGTCGAAGTGCTTTGCGGCTTGTGCAATAAAATAATTTGGTTGGATGTTTGCAACATTATACAGTGTGGTGTTGTGATAGCCTTACTCACGCGGGGTGCTTAAATTCGGTAATTCTACGCGAGCCAACTGAAGCTCGTTGCGCTGCGCACGCGAACGCGCGAACAGATGCATATCACCCGCAGCTAATATTTTCCAGCTCTTCTAAATAGCTGGAACACCCGACGTCATCATATGTCATGCTCCCCTCCAATCCAACTTATTCAAAGCGCTCGGCTTCGCATCTCATTTCCCCGTCAGCTGTATCTGAACAGCACTGCGCGAGCAAT
Source organism: Gastracanthus pulcherrimus (assembly GCA_949152435.1). Taxonomy (NCBI): domain Eukaryota; kingdom Metazoa; phylum Arthropoda; class Insecta; order Hymenoptera; family Pteromalidae; genus Gastracanthus; species Gastracanthus pulcherrimus. The sequence goes on from OX424572.1 coordinate 160,794,821, forward strand.
TCGTGTACTTTCTCAACAGAATCAAATTTTGATTGAACTGATTTTTCAAATAGTGAAATGCCTCACAACGCGACAAACTCGGCTATGAGTTCTACGGATACAACACCACCTGCGTAGCTTATAGAATATCAGAAAGAGAATCGTACAATTCGAAATCGTGACTATGAAAACCTTGAGGCACTCAGAAATTAATTTACTTAAGTCAAGAATGTACTATCGGAAACGTGCACGGTCACTCAAAGACAGTTGGAAGGGTTACGCACAGATCAAAATACTCTCACAACGAGTCAACTTGTAGTCGATCCTTGTGAAGTTAAAATTTTCGGGCTCCCACCTCGAGTACATCTAATACTAATGACAAAATTGCCGACTGTTCATTCAATGCTACGGGTTTCTGCGGACTCATTAGCTAGGTATTGCAAGTCCGATTTTGGAAGCCTAATTCAAATGCGGTTGTATCAGACACTTTAATTTTAAAATTCACATCTCGTGAGTCAACTTGTAGTCGATCCTTGTGAAGTTAAAATTTTCGGGCTCCCACCTCGAGTACAAGCAATACCAATGGCAAATATTGCCGACTGTACATTAAATGCTATGGGTTTTTGCGGACTTATTAGCCAGGTATTGCAAGTCCGATTTTGGAAGCCTAATTCAAGTGCGGTTGTATCAGACACTTTAATTTTAAAATTCACATCTCCGACTATACGTGATATGTTTCTTACCAAAACTTCTTCATTAAAAAATCTTGTCGCTGAATATTTTTTGGACAGGTGGCAATGTGAAAATTTATATATCGGCTCTTTGGCCTCGCGAAGTATATCAGCTTTTGCGTAGAACACAACAGGCCTCAAATACTTTAAAATAGGCTCGACCGTTTGTACGTAACCTAACAGTATGCATGCGTGTAAACAGAGATAATAATGTAGATGTTATTCCAATACGCTCTGAGGCAGATATCACAAACTTACTCACCGAAGCATCGGGTGCTTCCGCGGCCGCCAACGCTGCTGCTGCAGCTGATGCAGCCGCTACTGCAAATCGAATCGGTGAATTGATACGAGATCCTCAGCACAGTTCATGAAAACTAGCAGGCCAGGCGTGTATATCCACAAGCCGGCCGTTCATCACTAAAGGCCACATAAACGTGAATAGGTTAAAAACGCATTTTAATTTACTAGAGGTATATTGTCGGCATAGTAACTTCGATATCCTTGCAGTAACCGAAACTTTTTTGAAGGGTATACATTTACGTAGGATAAAAATAGCGCCAAATCGTAAACCGTGGGTAACACCGAATATCCGCGCTCTTATGAAGCAGCGGGATAAGGCCTACAGGCTAGCTCGCACTACCGACCGGGTACTTGACCTACAGTACTATCATTGCCTTCGAAATAATATAAGTAATCTTCTCTAGATACTGCTAAAAATAAATTTATTGAGCACAAATTGACAAATGCATCAGACATGCGCTCTAAGTGGCGGGAGCTCAATAAACTCGGCATCTCCAAATTAAAGTTTCCCTCTCCTCTTGAATTTTTCTCCGCAGATGTTCTTAAGGGTGTAGTCTGGAGGTTGAGGTTCAAAATATCGATTTTTTTTTATAATTTATTTTGAAAGTACGATATTTGGAGAATATACTGTAGAAATTTCAGACCGAAAATCGAAATATAAAAAATACGCAAAACAATAATGAAAACTTCAACCACTGCGTATGGAATTTTGCTCCGAAGCATATTTTTGTGGAACAAAAGACATTGGAAATAGCTACATGGATAGCTGCATGAATTTTCAATGAAGGATTTATGCCAGTGTGAAAATTATGGAGGTCATTGGTGTCGAAATCGGACTGCGCGCCATTGCCTACGCCGAAGTGTACAATACTCACCAGAAAGAAAGAGTAGAGTAAGCAACTTCTGAGGCTTCTAAAGCGGTCAGGATCAGCCGTAGAGCAAAAAAAGTTGCTGAAAATGATGCTTATGAAGAAATCGAAGGATTATTGTATGCACCAGGCATAGATGATTGATGTAAGTATAAATTTTTTATGAAAAACCTGTTACTAATAATTTAAATGCGTTTTTCTCGAAACAACATTTTCTCAGTCGGCCCGGGGCAAAAAAAATCTATCAAGCCGATTGGGCTGAAATTTGGATATGTTATTCTACACATCAATGTCTCTCGCAGGTAGCAGAATTGTTTATTTTCAATAAAAATTCCCTAACTTTTACTTCAATTTTCGAAGAAAGAAAAACGCGATTTTAAATTTTTTTTACAAGTCCGCCATTTTGTTCTTTTTTTAATAAAAATTTCTCAATTTGCTACCTGCGATAACGGTAAGCTTACAGGACAATAGTCCATTCGAATTTTTTGTATCAGATTACCTGGACTAACGCTACCGCCTGGGCCAGTCACATACCTTTTTCTTTTAGGTGGCCACTTTGGTCGTAATAAGCACTACCTAAATATTGTAAAATGAACTTGAAATTTTTTTTTGTGATTTTAAAGATGTCAATAATAACATATAAAAAATTTGAAATGATTGGATTTTATTTTGTTGTTAAAAAAATTTCCTGAATTATCCTTGTAAAAAGTGCAAAACCTCCAGACTACACACTTAATAAACATTATGTAGCTGGGTTGAGCGACGCCCCTCCACTTACGAGTTCAGCTTTTCAATGAATGCTAGACACGTCGCTTAACCCGTAAATTGCATCATCTTTTGACTTCTCTGTTTTGACTGAGAGGGAGGTATATTTGGCACTACAAGATATGGCCTAAAAATCCACTGGTATCGATGGCATTTCATTGAAAATGCTCATACTGTCAGTTCCAACAATACTACCGTATCTAACATCCACTTTCAATAACTTCATTCAACAGGGACTTTTCCCTTCTATCTGAAAAAAAGCCGCGCTCCTTCCTCTGTCAAAAATCAGGTCTCCACAGTCTCCCTCAGACACAAGACCCATAGCCGAACTCCCGGAAATTTCTAAACTCTTGGAAAAACTTATTCATAGGCAGCTTACAAACTACCTAGAGAGTAATGGATTTCTCGATCCACGTCAAGCAGGGTATCGTCGGGGTCATTGCATGCAAACTGCATTACTCTGAGTTACCGATGACATTGGCGAGGCGATCGATCAACGTATGGTCACAATACTCATTCTATTTGACTTTTCCAAAGCGTTTGATATGATACCGCATCAACTTCAACTTAGAAAACTGCGAAACATAAACTGTTCTGATCGCGTCATCAAATGGTTTTGCACATATCTGCATGCTCGCCTCCAAGCAGTTATAGGTGATGGAGGAAGTGTGTCTGATTGGCTTAAGTCCTTCGCGGGTGATCCGCAAGATAGTGTACTTGGGCTATTACTGTTTCTATTATTTATAAATGATCTTCCAAAAGACCTTAACTTCACTAAGCACATGATATTTGAGGATGATACAACGCTCGCCTGCTTTCGCACCGCGCATGCGCTTTCGTTCCGCGCTTCTGCTGCACGGCAGCCTTTCGTCTCGCCACACATATGCATACATGTATTTGCCCGGACGCGAGTCCATAGCATGCTTTAACACACACACGCATACATGAGAACATAGCGATGGTTTATAACCATGTTATTATGTATATAACATTCTCCCTTGTTGAAGAAAAGAAATAATAAGTCTTATTTATTATTCCTATTTTTTTTTATATATATATACATTACTATCTACTTTTTTTATTTATATACGACATAATCTTACAGGTGCTTTCTTGTGCTCGTTCGACGATGTTCCTTGACCTGCAACCTCCACCTCTTCCTATGCCTATGCTGCCTTTAGGATAACTGATCTCAATGGTTCCCCCGAACGAATTAGCAGCTGAAAGCAGATACAACTCTTTCAGTTCTAACGCACTGTCTCAAACGCAAACTCAAGCTCAAGCTTTGCAAGTGCAAATACTTCGGGCGAATCACTGCCTAGATCTGTTGGAAGAGGTGGAGGTTGCAGGTCAAGGAACATCGTCGAACGAGCACAAGAAAGCACCTGTAAGATTATGTCGTATATAAATAAAAAAAGTAGATAGTAATGTATATATATAAAAAAAAATAGGAATAATAAATAAGACTTATTATTTCTTTTCTTCAACAAGGGAGAATGTTATATACATAATGCCGTGCAGCAGAAGCGCGGAACGGAAGCGCATGCGCGGTGCGAAAGCAGGCGAGCGGCAGTTGATATAAGCACGCGAGCATGGCAGCAGGCCTCTCTGTACATAACCATATCGTATCAGTCAATATATTATGCATCACAGCAATTCTGTGTAGTTTATTGCTACCACTCCTTCACACGTCATATTACCTCCTACGTACAAAGCGGAACTATAAATGCACTATTGGGTCTATAGTATTGGCTACGACCGAAACAGGCAAATATACGTGATGAGCGTACTGCTAGCTATTCCACCGTAGTCAAGTGGCCATTAGCTTCCAATAGATATCGAGTAACGGGGAGTCTTATCGGTAAAGGCAACATCGTATAGAGGACGCTCTTTTATATTCAAATCAAGCGCGTCGAGTTGAAGCAATGCATGATGGGAAAAATTGGAGTAGTACTTAAACACCGATTACTACATTGATCAAAATCGAGTTTGGGCCTATAGTAAAAGGTGGGTGAGAAGAAAATCGAGTTATGTAAAATGGAAATATTTTTCGAATTTTCAACATTCAAACTTGCATTTCTTTAACAAAAAGAACGTTAAAGTATATGTAAGAAACATGAATTAAAAGAAATTTAAGTCATCTTTATGAACGTTTGCATTAAATTGACATTTACAGCAAATAAACTGACAGAAATAATTTTTTAATTTTTACAAATTTTTAACGTTCAAAATCGATTTTTTTTATCAATAAAGAATTTAAAATATTTCTAAGACACGCCAAGCGAAAGGAAATCATTTCTATTTAACGAATATATACATATTTTGACATATCAAGCTCATAAAATCATAAAGAAAAGATTTTTCAGTTAATACAATTTTTCAAACGCTTAATATTTTTAAAGGAGGTTCGAAAGTCATTTCCCCGAATTACCGACTGAACCGTACATTATTTAGTTTAAAAATCAAATTACGTTAACTTAGCTAAAACCCAAACTCGCTAGCCGTCCATTGAGCAATTATGGGCCTATGTATAAAGTTTGATACATTAAAAACAACGACACTCTAAAAAATTATTGAAAAGAAAATATAAAATTTCATTCCAATAATTGTTTAGGATGCCGTTGTTTTTAACGTCTGAAACTTCACATATAGGTCCATTATTGCTTAATGAAGGGCTTGTGAGTTTGGGTTTTGTCTAAATATAAGTATTTTTATAATTATAAATAATTATTCACTACTAGGTTTATCAAGATCAAGGCGAGATATTTGAATTCTTAACAGACATTTTTTAAAACCTATATATTTCGATTCAGCGACCTCAAAAATATCGAAATACATCGTAATCTCAGAATTCATAAAATCATCGTTACAAAGCTTTCTCTTTGAGAAAGCAATAGTTATATATAATCATATATTTCCCTATATGGCCATACATGAATGCATACTTAGGTGCAAATTAAATACCATGTATACTCATAGATGATCATATACATTCATACATAATCATATATAGCTATATCTGATAATATAATATACACTCATTCATAAAATAAAAATTAAAAATTTTCAATCATATAAAAATATATATGATTATGATTATATATATGATCATTATCAAAATTTCATATGTAAGTTGTAACGGTCCATATTGATAGGGTATCAATATTTGATTTTTTAATTATTTATTAATAGAAAAGAAATAAAAAAAGAATTTAAAAACTTAGAATTTTTGAACTTAGAACTTTTTGTTTCTAATAACAAAAATAACTTAAATGAAGTTCTTAAGGAATAAACAAAATAAAAAAATTGATTTAAATAAATGAAGTACTATTTGATGATTGTAAATCAGAAAAAATAGAAATCATGGACACTTCTAACAATATGGATTCCAACAAAAGAAGTACTGAAAATATAATCAAAGAATTTGATTTCGGATTGTACGAAAAGAATTTAAATTTATGTAGATTAGAATATGCTACGAAATTGCTAAACTTAGCTAAAGAAATTGAATCGTATTCTGAAAAAGATTTGATACTAAAAATAATAGGCCATTTTCCAATTAATATTCGGTACTATGCTAATAAGCAGAAGATAGAAGATCGATTAAATTTTCTGAAATAATTGTCAAATTAGAATGATAAATATCCGGTAAAAAGAGAATTAACATCAAGTGTAATTGAAACTCAGGAGAAACAAAATGGCAATTTTTCAGATATTGGACATCGAAATATTAATCACTGTCCGTTACGAAATAAAGTTATTCAAAGTTCAGAAGAATCTGATATGAAATCAAGTCCAATAATATAGGTTGCTTCAGGAAAACATATTAAAAATTCGATACAAGAAATATCGTTAGAGGAAACAGATAAATTCAGTTCAGAAATAGAGTGAATATCAAAAGCTCGAGTTCATAATAATTTTATAAATTATAGTAGAGACTTATTAAATCTACATTTTTTAAATAAGACAACTGAAATAAATAGTATGATGACGTCACAAGATGAAATTGAATTAAAAAATGCTCAATGCAATATTTTAAGGTCAGATTCCGCCTCGAAAAACGAGGAAATTGAAAGGGAACAGATACCTAAATTTAAGACAGAGGCACAAAAAAGAGTAAAAGCATTGTGAATCCTCGACGTCTGCTAAATTAATTAAGGACACACAAAATGGAGAAAACTCCAGTGTTAATTCCAAAATAAATAATAAACTCCTTGAGCAAAAGTCAAGAAAGTGTCAAATTAACAGAAAAGGTTAGTCAAAATCGAGAATAATTCAGCAATCACAAGGACATGAAGATTTGCAAAATTCAACATCAAAAGGGTTTTATCAAGAAGAAATGAAAAATCAGAAAATTGAAATTGAAAATCAACATACTCAATTTGAAAATGAAGATAATACTTCTAAACATAATTATGACGATAAAATTACCCAAGTTGAGACAAATTCCTGGAAGAAAGGAAATAATGGAATCGGACCATTAAACAATACCAATTTCAAAAACAATAAATTAAGAGCCATGCGCGGTTTTGTCTACGTGATTTACATTTTGAGATCTACAACAGAAGAAGGAGACGACGACTTTTCAGTGGATCCAAGCTACAGCTGGCATCATGGAAGTTATCAGACAAACTATTTGTCTGATAACTTAAATATTTAATAAATAATAAAGATAAGAAAAATTAAAAAATTATAAAAAAAAATGTTTCGTTTAAGCAATCATAGTGCATAAAGTGAGAACGGTGTAGAGTGTAAATATGTAGAAATATAATATTAACTAGCAGGTTTATCTTTTGCAGTGTTAATTGAATATATAACTTTTGAAGAACTTTTGACAAAAATTAAATTTATTACTCAAACATGCAGATTTATATTACGTTCTAATTTTTCCTCGCTAACTATAGCCTGGGAGTTAATTATTTACAGTTTTAATTGACTATACATATTACTTTTAAATATATAAAATTACATTATTTTGTTGTTTATTAAATTTTAAGTTTTATAAAATCTATTATTATTTTAAATATTAATTATTTGTATATTAAGAAGTATTCAAATCTAACTTTTACCGGCAGAGTCGATAATTTGAATGTGTTCTTGAAAATCACTGAAGGTTGTTTTTTGGTGATTTTTAAGTCATTTAGAAAATTGATTTTCCTTTTTACAAATAAATTTATATTTGTAATAATATACTATGTAATTTTTTTTTTAATCAATAAATAGGTTAAATAAAAGTTTTATAGAAATGTAGTACAGAATCTATTACAACTTTATTACTTTTTTCTAAAACTTGATTTTACCTACTATAAATTTCTCGGTACGCAAAAGTTGCCTTCTGTAAAGAAATTTCATCAATCACTTTAAATTATTAATATTTTCCTATACACGGGATATTGTACACTATGTTACATATATATGAACGATTGTTATATTGATTTTACAAATTTTTTGATTAAGTCAGAGGTTCAAGTATTTTAATTGAAATTAAGACTTGTTTTTAGAGAATATAAAAAACATGTCATATGAAATTTATCTTGCTGCTACTATAGCGTTTACAAACCATACTATATGAGTATGTTTTATATAGTACATACATACTTGGACCTCTGTCTTGGGAATGTTTGACAATGTAGGGATTGCATCTTTAAAGTAGCATCTAAAAATTTTGTGAAAACCAATATCTCATAAAGCTAGATTGATAATTTTACAATAATATTTACAATTTATACTTATACTCTATTAATAATAATTTAAATAGATATATCTTGTTGTACAACTTATTGTAGTATAGCCGTGTAGTAAACCGAAATCGAATTGTACAAAAATGACAGTCTGTCTTTCAGTTCTTTGGTATACTGTACATTTAAACGATTCTATAATATTCTAAAGTGTTAGATCAACTGGGCCCTATGGCAGTGTCTCTAATCCTATATATACTTATTGAAGCGTATGCGCGACATTGAGTATTGTCTTGAAGTGATTTGTACACAAGTAATTGTAAACACCTTCGCATTTTGATTATAGTCAGTGAATCGTGAGGATCGAAATCAACATTCAAATTTACATTTAAATGTTATTATTTGTCAATCATACTATACAAAGTACACATAATGTAGAGTGAAATAAAAAATTTAATTGCATATTATGAAGCTGATTCTAGTGTCAATTTTGAAGTTTATTTAACAATGATCAAAAAGCTGTTTAAAGAACCAGTGCATCCAATAATGGATAATTTTGTTTCCATTCTAATTAAGTTTTTTTTTAATTTTGGTTCTCATTTAAGAGTTCATGTAATAACATAAAAATTTAATTTTAAAGTTCCGCAAGATTATCAAACCAGAGGTTTTTTCTTTTGATGGCTACATAGAGAAATTTCAAAATTATTTTGAATATGTTCAACTTAAACATACATTAGTGAATGGAGTTTACATAAATGAAAAGGAACACTAAAGAGTTACAGAAAATATTCTGTCTTTGATTCAAAAAGTTAAGGTAGGTTTAATTTATTAATCTTCTTACGTTATGTTACGTTTATTTTGTATGTTTTTGCTTAACTATATTCAGTTATTTGAGTATATATGCGCATAATTATTACAAATTAATCTCTTAAAATAATAGAGACATTTAGATAATTAATATATATAAATAATGTATGAAAGTATTCATCTCTAAAAAATAACGGTTTATATTTTTTTAAAACGTGGCATAAAACAATAACAAAATATTTAGAACAAATAAGATTGTGCTTTTTTCACCTGATTTTAAGAATAACATAAAATAATACACGCATATACATTCACTAATACATTAGTTGAGAAAGACATTTTAATAAGACGGAGGTCCAAGTATCATAAACGTTATTTAATATATTTTTATAATCTAAATGTCTGAGTTTTAGAAGTACTATAAGTATTTATAATTATTGTTTAATGGTGATCGATTATGCTCAGATGCTTTAATTCTAGTCTTTTAAAATGTATAATATTATGCATTTTTTATGTCTTTGAGTTTTCTTTTGAATGTACAATATTTATTTTTCTAATTAATCTCTAAAATTTTATTTAAAATCTTGTATATTGTATGTATATCTTAAGTTATTCAAATTGTATAACTTACATTTACTTTTAAATAGATATTCGTATAGAGAGTGATAGACTGTGAGTAGATGCAAGTCGTAGTATCGGAAATTATGACTAAATATTTACATTTATGTAATGAACGCGTAAACACACATGCACTCAAATATAATAACTCGAGATTAAATATTCATAAATAGCTAATAATAAAGTTTCATAATAGTGTTAAAATTAAAAATAATTATCATTTAATTTTCAAATGTTTAGAGTGAAAAAATCTCTCTTAGTCTAGATGAAATAGAGCCTATCAATCGCTTATGTGAATTTCAATCGAATATAATGATATTTTACTTGGAAAAGTTTTTTTTTAGCTGTACTAGTTTTCAATTTCGATTTTTTAATTTAGTTTGAGTGACTCTTAATAGAGTGATGTTTAATTAATTTTGATTATATATATAACCGTGTTAGAGAAAAACGTATAATCATTGCTTTATAGAAAAGCGGAAATTCTATAAGTGTAATTGTTTTATTACGTTTAGTATTTAGTTTATTATTCATTTTATTTGCTTAATTTTTTTTTAATATTGTTAAATATTTGTTTTATTTATTTCATTTAATTTATATTAGTCAACACAAGAGACTCAAGAAATTAATTTCTTGGATTCTGAGTGTTTGAAAAAAATATATGAAGAGGCTATTGATCAACTTGTTAATAAAAATTTAAAACCAATGTATGCTATGAATGTTGATAGTATTAGTAATTTACCATTCTATCTCGAAGATGTACCTTACAACATTAATATCAAAAATAATATGGATCTAGATGCATGCCCAGGTATTAATATTAATATTAATTCTATTGAAATTTTTAATAATATATTAATTGTATACTTGTTTATTTATATTATATGCATAATTAAGAATAATGGATAACTATTTAAAAAGTTTAATTTATATTTTTTATCGCCCTTTTTTAGCGATGAATAATTTTGTAGTTTTAGTAGTTTCAATTTTTTATTTATGAATAATTTATGTTTTAACATTAGGTTAAGGGGACAGACCACTTTGAAACCATGAAAAATGAAATTTTATAAAATTATTATTTAAATAAATTATAATTAGAAAATAATTTATTTACCACCTACTTACTCATATAGCCTCTTCGAACACTATTTGAAGAATTTGAGCACTGTCCGTAGGATTCTAGGGGAATGAATCAATGGATTAAGCTCAAATTTGGTGAGGATGTTTTGTGTACATGTACTTTTAATATGAATATAGGAATTTTGATTTTACTGGTTTAAAAAAATTTCAGTAATGAAAAAGCTGAATTTTGTACGTACTTTTAAAAAAAAATATGCCATATTATTATTTATGGAACAATTTCTAAGCAGTAAAATTAAAATCCCTACATTCATATTAAAAGTACATGTACACAGAACATCCTCGCCAAATTTGAGCTTAATCCAATGATTCATTCCCTTGGAATCCTACAGAGAGTGCTCAAATTCTTCAAATAGTGTTCGAAGTGACTATATGGGTAAGTAGGTCAAAATATGGATTTAGCATGGTAAAACGCATGCTAACATACTCTAATATTGGTAACTAAATTATTTGTCAATTATAATTTATTAAAATAATAATTTTATGAAATTTCATTTTTCAGGGTTTCAAAGTGGTCTGTCCCCTTAATTTGAAATTATTAAAAGTTTCAATTATAGAAAATTTTTTATATTTTAAATTACATGGATCAATTTCATTTATGACATTGAAGACGTAAATAGAAAAATAAATAATTTTTAATTATTTGTAGAATACTGTTTTTATATCTTTTTTAAAACATTTAATAAATAATTTTTTACTTAGGGAATCCTAAATACATTTTAAATGCGTAGTATTCATTTAGTTTATTTGTTTGATATTAATCATGTTATGTATATTACAGGTATTAATATTCCAAGTTTTTACCTGGGAGAAAGGTATACATTTTCTGATATACACTTAAAAGATGGATACCTTGATAGTGCTAATATAATGCATTGTGGTGTGCCAGATTCTTGGAAAGGATGGTTAATTATCAATCCTGAAGACAATAACAAGTTCAATCAAGTTTTATTGGACACAATTTCCGTTTTAAGAAGTGAAAATGTAACGCATTGCAACTTGTGGCTCAAAAATTGTAAATTTCCTTTGAACCACAAAAATATTGTAGTCAAAACTTAATTTCTTGAAAAACATGGAATTCGATATGATATAGCAATTCAACGTCCAGGGGATCTTGTATATATTGGCTGCTCTGTATATCACCAAGTTATCAAATTTGGATTAAATTTAGCAGAAGCAGTTAATGTAGGAAATTCCCAATGGAATCGTAAAGATCATTTATGCATAACTTGTAAATGTCCTGGCAACGCCATATCTAAAATTCGGAAAAATAGAGGAAAAATTCATATTTCATATGCTACTGAAGAAACTCTTTATTTTCGTGATAGTTGCAATTTATTGTTAAGTAAATATGAGCATTTTAAAAATCATGTATTGCAACATTCTATAGCAAAATTGAAATGCCAGAGCTGCTGCAAATTTTATTCTACCAAAGAATCGTTAAGGAAACATTATGAGAGAATACATAACATGCAAAAACCGTGAACAAACAGCCGAAATTATAGCGCGGCATATTACACGATGCTACATACATGTATGTCCGAGGTGTAAACAAATTTTATCTCCTAAAAGTATTGGACCACATGTTGCATGGTGCAAAAAATAAATAGACACATTTATAAATTTTGTATACATTTTATCATTATAATAAGTGTTTACTTATTTATTTTATATCCCGCTTTGTGCGTGCACGTATATATAAATACCTGGGAAACCAACTGCATTGCACAGTCTGTTTTGAGACGCCGAATCAGACTGACTGTGCACTCTATTTGGTAGCTCCAAATCGACTAAGCAATGTAGACGTGAATCCCGGCATTTATATCTACTAACGCGTATGCGCTATAAGAGGTATAAAATGCAGGTGAAAACGACTACATTGCTCACTCTGTTTTAGGACGCTGTATCAGACTGACTATACCCTCAGTTCGGTATCTCAAAATTCACTCAGCAATGTAGACGTGTGTCCCGGAATTTATATCTACTGACGCGCATGCGCGAGAATAGATATGAATAACTGGGAAATCGACTGCATTGCTGAGTCTGCTATGAGACGCCGAATCAGACTGACTATTCACTCTGTTCGCTATTTCAAAATTCACTAAGCAATGTAGACGTGTGTCCCGGAATTTATATCTAATGACGGGCATGCGCGAGAATAGATATAAATACCTGGGAAACCGACTGCATTGCTCAGTCTGTTATGAGACGCCGAATCAGACTGTCTGTGCACTCTATTCGGTAAGTCCAAATCGACTAAGCAATGTAGACGTGAATCCCGGCATTTATATCTACTGACGAATATGCGCGATAACAGATATAAAATGCAGGTGAAAACGACTACATTGCTCACTCTGTTTTAGGACTCCGAAACAAACTGACTATTCACTGTGTTCGGTATCTCAAAATTCACTAAGCAATGTAGACGTGTGTCCCGGAATTTATATCTACTGACGTGCATGCGCGAGAATAGATATAAATACCTGGGAAACCGACTGCATTGCACAGTCTGTTTCGAGACGCCGAATCAGACTGACTGTGCACTCTATTTGGTAGCTCCAAATCGACTAAGCAATGTAGACGTGTATCCCGGAATTTATATCTACTAACGCGTATGCGCTATAAGAGGTATAAAATGCAGGTGAAAACGACTACATTGCTCACTCTGTTTTAGGACGCTGTATCAGACTGACTATACCCTCAGTTCGGTATCTCAAAATTCACTCAGCAATGTAGACGTGTGTCCCGGAATTTATATCTACTGACGCGCATGCGCGAGAATAGATATGAATAACTGGGAAATCGACTGCATTGCTCAGTCTGCTATGAGACGCCGAATCAGACTGACTATTCACTCTGTTCGCTATTTCAAAATTCACTAAGCAATGTAGACGTGTGTCCCGGAATTTATATCTAATGACGGGCATGCGCGAGAATAGATATAAATACCTGGGAAACCGACTGCATTGCTCAGTCTGTTATGAGACGCCGAATCAGACTGTCTGTGCACTCTATTCGGTAAGTCCAAATCGACTAAGCAATGTAGACGTGAATCCCGGCATTTATATCTACTGACGAATATGCGCGATAACAGATATAAAATGCAGGTGAAAACGACTACATTGCTCACTCTGTTTTAGGACTCCGAAACAAACTGACTATTCACTGTGTTCGGTATCTCAAAATTCACTAAGCAATGTAGACGTGTGTCCCGGAATTTATATCTACTGACGTGCATGCGCGAGAATAGATATAAATACCTGGGAAACCGACTGCATTGCACAGTCTGTTTTGAGACGCCGAATCAGACTGACTGTGCACTCTATTTGGTAGCTCCAAATCGACTAAGCAATGTAGACGTGTATCCCGGAATTTATATCTACTAACGCGTATGCGCTATAAGAGGTATAAAATGCAGGTGAAAACGACTACATTGCTAACTCTGTTTTAGAACGCTGTATCAGACTGACTATACCCTCAGTTCGGTATCTCAAAATTCACTCAGCAATGTAGACGTGTGTCCCGGAATTTATATCTACTGACGCGCATGCGCGAGAATAGATATGAATAACTGGGAAATCGACTGCATTGCTCAGTCTGCTATGAGACGCCGAATCAGACTGACTATTCACTCTGTTCGCTATTTCAAAATTCACTAAGCAATGTAGACGTGTGTCCCGGAATTTATATCTAATGACGGGCATGCGCGAGAATAGATATAAATACCTGGGAAACCGACTGCATTGCTCAGTCTGTTATGAGACGCCGAATCAGACTGTCTGTGCACTCTATTCGGTAAGTCCAAATCGACTAAGCAATGTAGACGTGAATCCCGGCATTTATATCTACTGACGAATATGCGCGATAACAGATATAAAATGCAGGTGAAAACGACTACATTGCTCACTCTGTTTTAGGACTCCGAAACAAACTGACTATTCATTGTGTTCGGTATCTCAAAATTCACTAAGCAATGTAGACGTGTGTCCCGGAATTTATATCTACTGACGTGCATGCGCGAGAATAGATATAAATACCTGGGAAACCGACTGCATTGCACAGTCTGTTTTGAGACGCCGAATCAGACTGACTGTGCACTCTATTTGGTAGCTGGAAATCGACTAAGCAATGTAGACGTGTATCCCGGAATTTATATCTACTAACGCGTATGCCCTATAAGAGGTATAAAATGCAGGTGAAAACGACTACATTGCTCACTCTGTTTTAGGACGCTGTATCAGACTGACTATACCCTCAGTTCGGTATTTCAAAATTCACTCAGCAATGTAGACGTGTGTCCCGGAATTTATATCTAATGACGGGCATGCGCGAGAATAGATATGAATAACTGGGAAATCGACTGCATTGCTCAGTCTGCTATGAGACGCCGAATCAGACTGACTATACCCTCAGTTCGGTATCTCAAAATTCACTCAGCAATGTAGACGTGTGTCCCGGAATTTATATCTACTGACGCGCATGCGCGAGAATAGATATGAATAACTGGGAAATCGACTGCATTGCTCAGTCTGCTATGAGACGCCGAATCAGACTGACTATTCACTCTGTTCGCTATTTCAAAATTCACTAAGTAATGTAGACGTGGGTCCCGGAATTTATATCTACTGACGCGCATGCGCTAGAATAGATATAAATACCTGAGAAACCGATTGCATTGCTCAGTCTGTTTTGAGACGTCGAATCAGACTGACGGTTAACTCTGATTCGATAACTCCGAATGGACTAAGCAATGTAGACGTGTGTCCCAGAATTTATATCTACTGACGCGCATGCGCGAAAATAGATATAAATACCTGGGAAACCGGGATAACCTATATACATAGCCAGGATAACGACTACGTGGTCAGTTTGTTCTGAGACGCCTTGAATAAATTTACGATAGTTTAATTGAATACATTTTTTTTTAATGTTTGCATTGTAGCAGTAAATATATATTTTTTTCTATCTGTAGCTTAGAAAATAGCTATAATTGTTTCTGGCACTGAGAGAGATCGATATAAAGGTTGTTGTTAAAATGTTAAACCAATTTAGTTCGTCTATTGGATCTGTGCGACAGGTCCGAAATTGTACTACCCTCAATGCTAAAAATTTATGCACATATATTTAGGCTTACTTTAGGACAACGATATTAACAATTGAGGATGACCTTGACCTACTGACCTAGTTTGGGACTGGAAAAATAAAAGTCTGAATATAGCTCCTTAATATATTAGAGGATAGAGGATAATCGAATATTATGAAAAGACTCAATATAACAAATGAACACTCTTAAAAAAATTAGTTTTTATACAAAATAATATATAAACGTTTCAGAAGCTAAATAAATTTCTATTTCCCTCACAAAGTGAAAAAATATAAATTTATTTAGGGGAACTAATTCCCGTTTTCTTATTACTTTCTTCACTAGGTACCTCGGCGGAGAAACAATTAATAAATAATAAAATATTTATTATTTAAACTAATAACTAAATATAGAATTCACGATCTCTTACAAACTATATATGATCATAGAAAATAATAAAATCATAAATAGATGGGGCCTCAAAATTAGTGTAAGAAATAACCTGAAAAAAGATAATACGTTTTTAATCACAATGCGCAACATGGGTCTTTTTTCGAATCGTAGCGCATAAGATAAGATCTTTACAGATATTTCAGGTTATATACTTTTTTTATTTAGATTGTTTATATCTCGAAAATGTCGCGTTAAATTTTCTTTCTAAATAAGAAAGCTTTGAAACGATGATTATTTTGAAATCTGAGATTGTGACGTATTTCGATGTTTTTCGGGTCGCTGAATCGAAATATATAGGTTTTAAAACATGTCTGTCTGTATGTATGTATGTATGTACGTGTGTGTGTGTATGTCTGTGTGTGTGTGTGTATGTATGTGTTCAAATTTTGTGGTCACGATAATTTTTGAAGGCCACGGTATTTCTGACTGAAATTTCGCAGGTACATCAGATATGATCCAACATAGAACTGATTAGATTTTAAAGCTACATTGTCAAAAATTACAGATTATTTTTAAAAAATTTTAATTTTTAAGAATTTTCAAAAAATTTTTTTTAGATTTGTATGGGTTAGATATGTCAAAAATATGTATAAATTCGTAAAGTATACGTAATTTCCTGTCAATTGGTCTATCTTACAATATCTTTAAAGTTGGTATTTGTTACAGAATTGTGATCTTAAATTTGTAAAATTTTGGGAAAATTGGAACAAATTATTTTTGCTATTTTATACGTTTGATATATCAAAAAGATGCATATATTCGTAAAGTTTGTGTACTTTTCTTTCTAATGGTCTATTTTACAATTAGTTCAAAATTTGTTTTAGTTAAATTATTACAATTTTTATCATATTTTTGTCATTTATACGTTTGATATGGCAAAAATATGCAAAAAAATCCGTAAAGCTCATTTAATTACCTTACGATTGGTGTATCTTACAGATACTTCAAAGATTTTTTTTTGTTAAAAAAGTGCAATTTTGAACTTTGAAAATTTTTCAATATTGATATAAGTTATAAATGTATACATTAAATAATGTCAAAAATGTGCACTCATTCATAAACAAGGCAGAATTTCCTTACAATTTATATATCTAACAAATACTTAGAATTAATTTTGTGAACAAAATACGATTTTAAATTTTGAATATGCATTTCATCTGATCAGATTTTGTGGACCTCATCACTTTTGAACGCATTTGTATTTTTCATTAAAATTTTATACTTTGATTAGAAATAACTCCGCATACAAATGATTAAATTTTTTACTTAACAATACACCATTTTAATTTTAAACTTAATTTAAACTTAACACCGTAGTCTATCTCTTCTTTTTTTTTTTCGAGGGTATGTAGGAAATGCCACCTAAGGCACACCCGACTGGGTCCGCACAGCCAGATAGTGTGGGGCTGGTTGGGGATGCATCCGCCGTGTGTATAATATAGTACGAACAATAAAATAAACAAAAACGCGAAAAGACTACACAGTCGTTGCATCACAAACCGACCCACTAAAACCTACCACCCTTTCCTCTTCAGGCGGAACCCACCCTGGTACCGTTTATCATATTACCTCAGGGTGGTGCTATTCTTGTATCGTCTCGACAACCACTGCTGCCTTGATCTTAACCAAATTCAAAAGAGGGGACGTCAGATCTAACCCGTCTCATTTATACGCGTATTCGAACCGGCGCATTCATCTCCGTACGGAACGGAGAAGTATCCCTGTTCCTCCCCGCGACATTCATAAAATGAGAGAAAATGAGCGTCTTCCGGTTAAAAAAAGGTCCATTTTCTCCCTCCTCGTCCATTTCCATGCAGTCGTCCGACGTCCCTGGATCATGTTGGGGTGTCGGAGCGTCGCCCAGCAATTCATTCATACCTTCTCCGATTGCTCTATCCAGGTATCTCTTCTTTTCTCGTAAAACCAACTCGGCGAATCTTGCCGTGGCGGCCCACTTATCGTTAGCGGACAACATTTCACCCACGATGGTTTCGGGCGCGAGTTGTCCGACCAAGTTGAGAAGAGCTATCCTTTTCTCGTTCTACTGCTCGCAGACGAAAAACGTGTGGAACGCATCGTCGCAATCAGCGGAACAAAAAATACAATTCGGGCTCTGAACCTTCCCCATACGTTTGAGGTAAGCGCAGAAGTACCCATGACCACTCAGGAATTGGGTAAGGTAGTATCGTACCTCCCCGTGGTCTCTGTTTATCCAAGGGGCCAGTTGGTCTATCAGCCTGGCTGTCCACTTACCCCAGACTGACCGTACACCGCAACACCGTAGTCTATAACGTTGTCTATAGTATTGCCGATAGCTCATATAGTCACTTGTATCAATGTAAATATTCAATATATAATTGTGCATTAAATCTATTTGAGAAAGCATTGTGATAAAGCAGTTAGCAGCTATGTTTATTAAGGTGGTACTATAGTAAAATTTGACGAAAAACTGGATTTTTTAAAATTTTGTTTTCTGATACTTTGTTCATTTTGAGAACAGAAAATGATTTTTTTCAACTCAGGCATGAAATAGACCTTTTTTATGCCTAAAAGTAGCGTTGAAAATCGCTCATTTTGAGCGTGTTTGTAATAAGTGTGAAAAGATATTCATTTAGCGGGGAAAAAAGACAATATTTCCTGCTGTGCAAGAGTTGCGAAGAAATATAGGAAATAAGCTCAGGACCCATTTTTCAGGTAAAAACATATATATTTAATTTTATATATTATTTATTATCATATACATTATTGCGCATGCGCGTGTTTCGATTAAAATCGAAATAAGAAACGGTGCAAATATTTGAACTGTACGATTAATGGTGAAAATTAATAATACAACAATTTTCAACTGCGTTGTGCACAACTCGACATACACGATCACCTGCCCAACTGTCATGCATAAAAAATAGGGTGTGTAACACGGGAAGAAAAGTTATTTCAGACTCGGGTGAGGTATTTTCACCACGAGCCGAAACCGAAGGTGCCACTGACTTCGACTCGTGCTGAATACCTCACACCAGCTAGAAATAGCTTATTTTCTCCCCTACTTGCACAATGTATTTTTTTTGTTTTTCGATGTTTTTGTTTGTTAACGGTTTTTCGGTTTTTGAGTTTTAGTTTTTAGAGGTTTTTAGAATGTTTGAAATAATGTTATCTGAATATATGAAATAATGAAATTTTAAATAAGATATTACCTTTTTTATGTTATACACAGAAACGTCGCTTTTTGTTTAAACGGTGATTGCGCTGAAAAAGGTAGCTTTCTACTACTTCTTAACTGATCTCTTTGTCCATACTAGGGTACTTGGTCCGATTACTCAGCCCGACACCATTACTATGCCTTTATTTTGCAATAGATTAGAAAGAAAACACTTTATCTACGAAGAAATACAATATATTTTAAAATTAAGTTTATTTCTTAATAGCTAGGCCGACGCGCGCACGTCGTCGCTGCTAACTGTGATGGTCCGGCAGCGACAAAACCAAAAGCGCCCGATATAGATATACACGCCGGGTTGCCCGTGCGTGTATATTTAGCAATTCATATTGCCCGCGTTTCGGGGGCAGGGCGGCATTCGCAAAGCGGACCAATGGTCATTAGCGACTCAAATCGCCGCAGGCTTGGCCTTGATTTTCGCATTTAGGGAAAATCAAGGCCAATCACCGTGAAGAAAGGGGCGGAAGCAACAAGTATGTGGGCTGAAGGTAGTCGAGAAGAAGAGCGAAAATTTTGGAAGAGATTTCTGCCCTCTCCGATTTTGAGCATTGTCTGCCCGCCCGTCAGCGAATATAGACGTACATTGCGAAAATTGCCTGCCCCTCCGTGACCGAGTACAGACGCGTCTAGAAACTTATAATATTGAAATCAGACATTGCTAGCGGGATTATTCTCCGACGGAAAAATAGCGACCAGATTGTGAGGAGCATCGTTAGGCGTCCAGGATTTGCGACGGTGAGTCGACTGTAATTGTCGAGCTTCCCTCGGCACTTGTAGGTCATATTTTTCGGAACTATTATCGTACATTGCCGCCATGTGCTCGGGGTTAGTAGAGTAAATTCGTGGTGGTGTGACACCGTTATATAGGATCAGTGCGCGTCGGGCCAGCATTAAAAATTACGAAAATTATTGGGGAAAAAATTACGCGATTCGGAAAACTCGGGAAAACGTGGTGATTTGGTAGTCGCGAGAGACGCGTGCGAGGGCTAGCGTAGCCATATTGTATAGTGACCGATTGATTCATTGCGCGAAAATTGTAAATGTGGCGACCGTGCGTATTATAACTGCAATTAAGCTTAGGTACTTAAAGAGAAAATTTTGTGTATTTATTATATAATTAGTACATCCTGATTTTCCACTTCACGGAACTTCCTCTGGGAAAGGGATCGTGCAGAGTTAGCCGCGCTTTACCTGGCGCCCATTAATATAAAGAAATTCGGTAAAGTGTCGAGAAAAGTCTAATAAATAAGCCGACGTACGAAAAGCCACGTTACAAAAGACGTACCAACGGGGGCTTAATGAAACAGGAAAATCAGGAAAAATAGCGACAGAATAAATTAATCAAGTAGTTAGTTCAGGAAAAGTCGGAAAATTTTTTTACACAGTACCCGAGCAAGCGAAAGTGCAGCGACTTTCAGCGGTTTTTGTGTGGTATGAAAATTTAAACAAAGTGGAAAATTTTTTTTTTTGTGTTTAAGAAATTTCTAGATTGGACTTTGACATTTTTTCACTTGGGTTAATGGGTTATAAGTAAGACTTAGAAAATTTTCACTTGGGTTAATGGGTTATTAAATTTTTCGATTGAGAATTTTCCGGAAATTTTTTTGGATATTTTTGAGAATTTTCCGAAATTATTTTTTGAAAATTTTTCGATTTTGTGAATTTTCCGGAAAATTTTTTGGATATATTTAAGCATTTTCCGAAATTATTTTTTGAAAATTTTTGGATATATTTGAGAATTTTCCGGAAAAAATTTTTGGATATATTTGAGAATTTTCCGGAAAAAATTTTTGGATATATTTGAGAATTTTCCAGAATTATTTTTTTGAAATTTTTCGATTTTGAGAATTTTCCTGAAAAATTTTGGGATATTTTTGAGAATTTTCCGAAATTATTTTTTGAAATTTTTTTTGATTTTGAGAATTTTTCGGAAACATTTTTTGGATATTTTTGAGAATTTTCCGAAATTATTTTTTGAAAAGTTTTCGATTTTGAGAATTTTGTGGAAAATTTTTTTGAGAATTTTCCGAAGATATTTTTTTTTCTGAAAGTTTGTTGTAATTTTTTTTGAAAATTTTTAGACATTTTCTTTTTTTTTATTGTGAAAATTTTTTTTTGGATTTGAGATTTTTTTTTTTATTTTCTTGAAAATTTTTTGAAAAATTTTTTTTGAGCGTTTTTTTTATTGAGGGTTTTCACAGTTTTTTGGGTATGTAGTAAAGGAAATTTTCTTTTCAATTGGAACCTTTCGTAGGATTGTTTTTGAGTATTGAAATTTTTCTTCCGTTATTGATGAAGATTGTAGCGATATCCAAATATAGCGAAATACTAGAGTAAGCGGAAGACTGCGATGACGCACTGAATATAATAGCGATAAATAGAGAAGGTGTGGAAAGTAGGAGACAAATTCAGAAAATCTTTGTTTGGGGGAATTTAGTGAAATTTGAGTAATGATTTAGAGTGAAAGATGAATTAATTTTACATTAAGATGTGTAATTATTCTGAATTTCGACCTATTTTTCAAGCCTCCTCAACGACTTTCCAAGTAGTAGAGTAGGAGTCACACCACCGTATAGGAAAAAATTTATTTGCGAACACCTTCACAAAATATTATTTGCTGTGCTACTACCCCCAAATCGATTAGTAAGAACGATTTATAATTTAGTTAAGAGTAAAATTTTTCTAACTACTGGAAATTGAGTATAAGAATACAACAACTAAAGTTGTTATTATAACTACTGTGTCAAAGAAAAATAATTGATTACTACATATATTTATATTTATTTAATTGTATTGGGAATTATTTACTGAAAACTGATTGCGACTCAGAAGAAACCTCAGATTATTACTCCAGACGTGAACAAGAAGAGAATACCAAGAACTACGGAAGACTGAATAGCGACTTTATTAGATTCGCGTCAGGGTATTTCAGCAGCTACTCAAGAGCTAGGCAAACAAATTTCGAGTAGGCATTTTCAGCTAAAGGAACCGATAAAGAAGACCTCAAGAAAATAAGCTATTTTCTTTGTTTTATCTCCTTTTGTCCCTTTAGCTAAAGTAAACATATGGTAATCTCCAGAGTAACACATACATATATATATATATATATATATATATATATATATATATATATATATATATATATATATATATATGTATATATAAATATACATATTATTATTATAAATCATTATAAAAAAAAAAGAATTAGTGACACAGTAGTTAGGCAGGAAAATTATCCCGTAAAAGAGTTAAGACTGATTCCTTTATTAGCGACCTCTCCATTCACGTGCACCAGGTACTGCAAGTTAAATCCCCGTCTTTGAGAAGATTCCAAAGACTTGGGTGGGCACTCCCAACATAGCGAATACTGCAGTAGCTGTAGAGAGTAACTAGCGACCAAACCGTTGTTTTGTTTTCTTCCCTTTGTATACGAGTAAAGTACAAAATGAACACAAGACAAGCAGCAAAGAAGGATCCGCGCATACTCCAGCGAAGGGCAGTATCAACTAGAATAAATGGGATGAACCCGAGCGAACTAATAATAATTCTAGATCAGATGGGACTTAGCATATTTAGGACAAACCCCAACTTGGAGACAGACTCTTGCGGGCAAGTATAAGGTCAGTGGAACCAGGTGCAGCAGTAAATTGGGATACAGTATTGGACGAGAGACCATGGGATCAAGTACCAACAACATCGGCGGCCATAATGCGAGAGGAATCTTTTGAACAAATACCTCAGAAGAAGAAAGGAGGTAGGATTCCTAAGAGAGCGACGAAAGAAGTAGAGTTGCAAAGCACAGAAACGGAGTATAGCCAAGAAGAAAGACAGGCAATCACAGAGCAGATTCAAGAAGTCACAACACAACAACAAGCGACCGATGCACCAGTAGCTACGCTAGAAACAATAAGCAAAGCGACCACCACTCTCACTACGACGACACCAATTCGTACACGGGGACCAACGGATAGCTTCACGATGCAGATGGTGTCTGCAAACACACGACCAAGAGTGCAAACAGGGTTTCCACCGCAACTCTTAGCGATAAGCAGTCATACACAGTTGGCATATACTCCGAGACTAATGAAGATGATACCAACCGGCTACCAATGGAGGCTGCCAGAGCCACTTTTCCATTATACAGGAAATCATCCATCACCGGATTCCAGTACGGGAACTCCCGCGGTACCAATGATCCCGAGACCAATACAATTGATTACACCGGCGTCAACGGCTTCGAAACCAACGTTACCTTCGATGCCAACCACCACAGCACCATCGGTCACACGACCTCCTGCAATGGTACAAGCAACGAACTTCGGGGCCGGTCCCGGGACTAGTCAGATGGGACAACACCTAGAAAGAAGTGACCATCCGACAGGAACATCACAAAGCCAAAGCCACAGCAGGGATTAACCTGAACGACAGTATTCAATATATCAGACAAGTAAAACATAGAGACCCCATAGCCAGTAACCCAAGAAATGGGAACTCAACAGACAGTAGCGACGTAAGCAACAAAGAAGATGAGGAGAATCGAGAAGAAGATGCCATTCCACAGGGGGCAGGACCATACGAACGGATACTGCAGGAGTTTGAACAACTGAAAATGGCACAACATAGACCAATTCTCCTCCGAGAACCCGTATACGCGCCACAACCTGCGGTAGTTCCACCTCCGGTAGCAAACCGACAGAATTACGTAGACACTCCGAGACCACCGAGGGGATCTCAAGAGAGAAGGGAGCGACCTAGGAATCACGAAGTGGCAGAGATTCGGAGTCCTAAGGTGAACACCGTTCGTAGGCCAGCAGACCAGCAAATCGAAGCATCAAAACAGAGAAGAGGAGAACGAAAGCGACTGTCATCAAGTAGCTCGGAAAGTAGCGTACTAGACCGAAGATTAGTAAAGAAGAGAGATAGCCGTAAAGTGAAAAACCGTAGACATAGGAGTTTGAGTAATAGTACCACAAGTAGCGACTGTAATACAACGTCATCAGACTCAGATAGCGACCACAATAAAAGAAGTAGAAAACACAGGAGAGGCCACAAACGGAACCAGTCAACATCGACTAGCGATTCGGAATATGAAAATAAGAAAATGAAATAAAAAAAGAGGAAATGTCATTCGAATGCAGACATAGCGGGGAAGAATGTTAAAATATTGCAGAGCTGGAACCTAAAGTTCAATGGAGAAGATAAGGAGCCAGAGGAAATCTTGGACCGGCTGCAGGATTGCAAAGCAAGCCTAGCAATGAGCGACAGGGAGCTGTTGAATGGGTTACCATCGATATTTCTAAAAAATACCAGCAGATGGTATCGATAGAAGCGACCGGACCTAAAATCATGGAAAGTCTTTAAAAAAGCGTTCAGAAGGCAGTATTTGGGTCACAGAGATGAAGAAGACACGATGGCGGACTTACGGAACCGATCGATGGCGAAAGGAGAAAAGATTGCCAATTATATATCCTGCGTAGAATACATTGTCGATCACTTTAAGCGACCCCCATCGAGGAAAACAATAGTAAAACAGGCATACACGGGTTTGAGGAAAGACTATCGACACTTCATGGCGGGGAAAGAAATTAAGACGCTCAAGGATATAGAGAAACTAGGGAGAATTTGGGAAAAGGAGAAAGAACTAGACGACCGGTTTGAAGAGCCTCCACCAAAGGAGAAGATGAGCATACCAGGTGTAGCATACTCTGGGACAACCTCAGTCCGTAAGGTAGCGGCAGCCTACGAGAAATTGAACCCAGAAAGCGATACTAGCGACAGCACATCAGCGACAACCAAACCTGCGAGAAAGAGAAATTGGAATAGAAAAGCGAAGAAAAAAAAACAAATAAATGCGGTAGCCGCTGCCAAGGAGAATCAAAGGCCTGAGGCCAACGTACAAGCGACCCTAGTACAGCCAGCCTCGCACAACGCGACCGCAACAATGACGCACAGCACACCGCTGAATCCACTGCGACCGAGTTTTGTGCCCGCTTGTCAATGGTCTCCCCCCCAGAATGTTAACTTGTTTCAGGGTAGAGGTGGTCAGGCCCAAGGATTCACCGGCCGAGGCGCCTATAATAAGAGAGGAACTAGAGATCAAAATGGGCCTCCTGCCCAAAATATACCAGTATATGGTGCATGCTATACATGCCAGACGGTAGGGCACCGAGCAAGAGAATGTCCACAAAGGACATACCTACTTATGTAGGGCTATGAGACACTATGCAAACAAACGTCCCAATAGACAGCCGGCATGACAGTCTTCTCCAAATAATCAGACCATGGGAAACGGGATGCAGAGGAGGCAGAAGAGTCCCATACCTCCCCAGCAACCGCAAACGGGACGAAACTGGCAACAATAAAGGGAAGCCAGCATAGCGCCCAACCGACCATACAGGAGAAGAGAATAGCGACCCCAGAGAAAGCGAAAACTAGCAGTGACCAAGAGAGAAGTGGATCGATGATAGGCGAGGCAGCTAAAAGTATTAAGTCCATATTGTCAGATGGGGAGACTCACCCAGTATGGAGTAATACTTCAAACAGTGGAGGATTAAATAGGACCTCACCAATAGCGACCACAAGACCATTAAGTAGAGAGAGTAATGAGAGCAACAAAATTCGAGAAGAGAGAAAAAAAGTAGAGAATAGAAAGAGTAGTGAGAGCAAAAGAGTGACCGAAAGAGTGACAACCTTACCGATCCTCGAAGGGTCCGACGTAACGGCGCTCAATCCAACAGCTGACGAGGAGAAGGATTTCCAGCACCTAGCCCTCGTATGAGAGGCGGTCGACCTTCTGGAAGGGTCACAGGTGTCCACTCCCGCGTTGGAGGGCCCCTCCACCTCTGTTACAGACTTAGATGTTGGGGTGCCCACATTTAGTCTAGGGGGGAGAGCAGCGTACTACGTACGCCGGAGGCCGGCCAACTGGAAATTCCGGAACCAGGCGAAGACGAAGTCGCAGGTATGAGCGCAGAGAACCGCATCTTCACGAAGGTAACAGTAGGTGGTAGGCCATACAGAGCCCTAATTGATGGAGGAGCCACGGTCTCCCTAGTAGGACCAGCGATAGCGGCTAAGTTCAAGGACCGATTGCGACCAGCGAACTTATAAGAAGTGTGTTAGGTGGAACAAAGAAAGTATTGGGGTATCTGGACATCAACATGGAATTGGATGGCAGATCCAGGAAACTAACGGTAAGAACCGTAGATCCTTGCGACCACGACATTTTACTTGGACAGGACTTTACCACCCCATGGGACGTTGATGTAAGATACGATAGACGGATGTGAAGGACTAACGAGGGCCCGTGGAAGCAATCTTGGGATGACGAGGAAATCGAAGCGACCCCAGCATACGCCGAGTGCGCCGGTATTACCGAGGCAGACGACGAGCAGCGGAAAGCCATAGAAGACCTAGTGACCAGGATATTACCTCCGCCATCGGAAAATTTAGGAACGACCACACTGACCGAACATCACATAGATGTCCTCTCTGCAGCCGCCATCAAACATCGACCAAGGAGAATGTCACCCAAACTTCTGCAAGTAGTACACGAAGAGATAGAGAAGATGTTCAGGAGTGGAGTAATAGAGCGATCGGCAAGTGAATGGAGTAGCGCCCCGGTAATCATCAAGAAGCCAGACGGGAGTTATAGATTTTGTATAGATTATCGCGACCTCAACTAAGTGACCCAGAAGGATGCATATCCTATCAGGGCCATGGATTCCATATTGGACAAATTGCGTAAAGTCAAATATTTGACCAAAATTGACCTCAAGCAAGCCTATTTTCAAGTACCGATGGAGCAAAGCAGCAAGAAATTTACAGCATTTGCAGTTCCGGGGTCAGGGCTTTGGCAATTCGTAAAAATGCCCTTCGGATTAACGAATGCGCCCATGACCTTTCAACGCCTGATCGATGCTTTGTTTGGCGTCCAGTATGAACCACATGTGTTTGGATACTTGGACGACATCATTATAGCGACCGAGACCTTTGAGGAACATCTCCAATGGTTGGAACTGGTCCTCAAGAAGCTGGTCGAAGCAGGATTGGTAGTGAATCAAAAAAAGTGCGAATTCTGCTGCTCGAGAGTGACGTACTTAGGCTTCTTGCTTGATAAAGATGGATTGCGACCAGACCCAGAAAAGGTATCGCCAGTGACAGAATATCTAGCGCCGAAGACCGTTAAGCAGGTGAGACGATTTCTGGGTATGGTAGGATGGTACTCGCAATTCATTGAGAATGACTCAGAGATGAAAATTCCGTTAGTGAAGTTACTAAGAAAGGGGCAGGAATGGAAATGGGATAGCGACCAACAAGAGGCCTTTGAAGGTCTGAAGAAGGCGCTAACGGTAGCTCCGGTCCTGGCAAGACCAGATTTTGGCAAAACCTTCACGGTCCAGAGTGATGCAAGCGGAGTGGCGATTGGGGTGGTTTTGACACAGGAAGGGGATGATGGAGAGCACCCCAATGTATATGTGAGTAGAGTACTCACGGCGGCTGAACGAAATTATACCACGTCCGAAAGAGAATGCTTGGCGTTATTATGGGCCATTAAGAAGTTGCGACCATACCTTGAAGGGTACGAATTCAAGGCCATCATCGACCATAGCGCCCTACAATGGCTTCGTAATCTAAAGGACCCTACTGGACGACTAGCCCGTTGGGCACTTGAAATGCAGCAGTGGGACTTCGAAGTAATCCATCGGAAGGGCACTCTGCTGAAAGTGCCTGATGCGTTGTCCAGGATGTATGAAGATGGCGGGGAAATAGCTGGATTTGAAGAGATACAGGACGAACGATACGTAGCTAGGATGGAAGAAGTACAAAGACACCCACACCAATTCCCAGACTGGCGAATCGAAGATGGCATGTTGTACAAATTTCGTAGCGACCCCCTATTAGACTCAGCGACATCTCGAGAAGAAGGATGGAGACTTGTCGTCCCAGTAGACTACCGTGAGACAGTGATGACGGGGAGAGCCACTCCATCACCTCCGCGGGACACCTGGGACTTGAGAAGACCTATGACCGAGTGGCCCGCGAATACTACTGATAAGGCATGTACTACGACGTGCGCGTCTTCG
Source organism: Gastracanthus pulcherrimus (assembly GCA_949152435.1). Classification (NCBI taxonomy): domain Eukaryota; kingdom Metazoa; phylum Arthropoda; class Insecta; order Hymenoptera; family Pteromalidae; genus Gastracanthus; species Gastracanthus pulcherrimus. Next base: position 160,823,544 of record OX424572.1, read on the forward strand.
TCCAGTCTTGTTTCGAATGACAGAAGCACAAGGCCTCTCAGACGGGACCCATAGGACTACTAGGCAAGAAAATTGTAGAGCGACCATGGGCCGTAGTGGCAGCAGATCTCATGGAATTTCGACCAAGTAAGAGTCAATTCAAATACTTGGTGGTATTCCAGGATCTCTTCACGCGGATGGCAAGTCGGTGGCTCGCGCCCTAAAGGAGCTCATCTTGTTTCGGTGGGAGACGCCAAACTACGTACTCACAGATAATGGGAAAGAGTTCATTAATAAGCACCTCACCGACACTCTGAAGGAGTATGGAGTGACCCATGTGACCACGCCACCATACCATCCGCAAGCCAATCCAGTGGAGAGAAGCAACCGAACCCTAAAGACCATGATAGCGACCTTCGTAAAACAAGACCATCGGAATTGGGATGCCCATCTTCATGAGTTCAGGCATGCAGTCAACACTGCGATACAAGCGACCACCAAGGTAACACCAGCCTTCATGAATTATGGACGAAACCCAAGGCCGGTGAATAGTTTACGAAGAGAAGTAGAGCCAAAGCGACCAATTGTTAGTAGCGACCCCGAAGATTGGTTAGATAGAGTAAGCAGACTGGATGCCCTACGTGACCTAGTAATCAGGCATATCGATTCCGCAAAGGAACGACAAGCTAAATACTACAATCGTGGCAGGAAGGAGGCGACATTCCAGGTAGAGGACTTAGTAATGAGGGCAACCCATCACTTGTCAAACAAAGACAAGCGGTTCTCGGATAAGTTAGCTGGCTGGTTTGACAGCCCATTTGCCATCAAAGAAGTCAAGTCTCCGCTGGTATATGTGCTAAATATGGGGGAGGATAAAAGAATACCCGAGGTGCATGTGAGTGAATTGAAGAGATATATTCCCCCAAGGGGGAGAGCCCCGTAGTAGCGACTTCCTCCTTTCAAGCGACCTTGAAGTGGTTATTCATCGAAGTGGCCAGTAGATGGAGACTCCGAACACTCTAGCGACCACAAATATAGCGACCCATCCGAGACCCTAAGCATCGGCGACCAAGAGCATAACCTGAGAACCCAATTAGCGACCGAAACATGGAGTGACGAAGGCATACCCATGCCCAGTAAGTTGTTATAACTTTTGTTATTTATTTATTTATTGAATTTTTTTTATTAGGATCTTATAATTTCCCCTATGGTCACGCGATCTATGAGCGTCATTGCTCTGTGGTCGGATTGGGAGTAGTAAAGTGGAGGTATTAATAAATTTTTGTTTGTTTTCAACCTGATTAGTTATAAGTATATATATATATATATATATATATATATATATATATATATATATATATATATATATATTGTTTCTTGCAAAGCTCTTGTGCCGAGGGTTGTTCGGGAATCGCGTTGATGGGATACAATGGCCCAACTAGAGTCTCGTTTGATTATTGGAATAAACAGTCCACTCCTGGCGGTGTGTCCCGTTTAGGGGGGGAGGGGGGGGAGAGTTTGTGACGTGATTTCCCGTCACAATGTTATCAAAACACGGGTAGTCAATCGCGACCAAGTCACCCGTCACCAGAGCCGAGCAATTTATATTAAATAATTATTGTTATTAATGGGGGAAATTGTTAATTTATTTTTGTTGAGGGTATGAGGATAAGGAGAGTCGCGACCGAGGAAAGCCGCAGACCGGCACACACACGCCCACACCCATACCAGCGGCACCAACTGATCACCGTAGCGACGACTGCTCGGAGCGAGCAACGACGACGAGCCTACACACACATGCACAGCACCAACACCACTGCACACTGTACGCGCGACCCTCTCTCTCTCTCGCTTGCTCTTTCTTCCTCGCCTCTCGAGGATGATGAGCCACTGCACGCGCACACACATACACACACGCGATCGCCCTCTCTCCCAATGCATGCAGACGCGGGAGGAGATAGGATTCACAGCAGCAGCGGCGGCTTCCTCGAGGCACACCATCTCGGCTGTAGCCACGAGAGAGAGAGAGAGAGAGAGAGAGAGAGCGCGAGAGAGAGAGAGAGATACCGACACGGCTGTCGACAGAGAGGAGAGATACCGACACGGCTGTCGACAGAGAGGAGAGCTAGCAGCCGTCGCGAGCCGCATGAAGCTGCCGGCCTATCATAGCGTAGGCCGACGCGCGCACGTCGCCGGTGCCAACTGTGATGGTCCGACAGCGACAAAACCGAAAGCGCCCGATATAGATATACACGCCGGGTTGCCCGTGCGTGTATATTTAGCAATTCATATTGCCCGCGTTTCGGGGGCAGGGCGACAATCGCGGAGCGGACCAATGGTTATTAGCGACTCAAATCGCCGCAGGCTTGGCCTTGATTGTCGCATTTAGGGAAAATCAAGGCCAATCACCGTGAAGAAAGGGGCGGAAGCAACAAGTGTGTGGGCTGAAGGTGGTCGAGAAGAAGAGCGAAAATTTTGGAAGAGATTTCCGCCCTCTCCGATTTTGAGCATTGCCTGCCCGCCCGTGAGCGAATATAGACGTACATTGCGAAAATTGCCTGCCCGTCCGTGACCGAGTACAGATGCGTCTAGTAACTTGTAATATTGAAATCAGACATTGCTAGCGGAATTATTCTCCGACGGAAAAATAGCGACCAGATTGTGAGGAGCATCGTTAGGGACTGTAATTGTCGAGCTTCCCTCGGCACTTATAGGTAATATTTTTCGGAACAATTATCGTATATTGCTGCCATGTGCTCGGGGTTAGTAAAGTAAATTCGTGGTGGTGTGACACCGTTATATAGGATCATTCCGCGTCGGTCCAGCATTAAAAATTACGAAAATTATTGGGAAAAAAATTACGGGATTCGGAAAACTCGGGAAAACGTGGTGATTTGGTCGTCGCGAGAGACGCGTGCGAGGGCTATCATAGCCATATTGTATAGCGACCGATTGATTCATTGCGCGAAAATTGTAAATGTGGCGACCGTGCGTATTATAACTGCAATAAAGTTTAGGTACTTAAAGAGAAAATTTTGTGTATTTATTATATAATTAGTACTTCCTGATTTTCCACTTCACGGAACTTCCTCTGGGAAAGGGTTCGTGCAGAGTTAGCCGCGCTTTACCTGGCGCCCATTAATATAGAGAAATTCGGTAAAGTGTCGAGAAAAGTCTAATAAATAAGCCGTCGTAACGAAAAACCACGTTACAAGATCTATCACGTCAAAAAATAAAAACACACTCATTCATGACATTCTTACAATTCACGTTAATAAATACATTCATACTTAACACTTAACACTTAAAATAAATTAATTAAATAAGTGAAGTAAATAAATAAATTAAATAAATAAGTGAAGTAAATAAATAAATTAAATAAAAAAATAAGTTAGATAAACAAATAAATTAATAAATAACTAAATTAAATAAATAAATAAGTTAGATAAACAAATAAATTAAATAAATTTAATAAATAAATAATTTAAATAAATAAATACATAAAACAGATTAGGACTACACAGAAATGAACGAAAACAATTTATTTATCAGTATTCGAAAGGTTCACTTCTGTGTATTCCCGTCGCCATGTAATTGTTTAAGGTGCCTGCCTAACGTCGTTTTAAATTTACAAAAAGATGGCAGGTATCTCACACTGCTTGGGAGCGATTTCCAGAGGTGCGTACCTTGAACTCTAAACGAGAAAAGGCCCTTATCGGTGCGCGACCTCGGAACCGAGAGCTCCTTCGTACCACCCCTACCTGAAGTCCTGGCCAGGTTTTTTTCAAAAAGGGCAGTAAGATATGGTGGCTGCCGCATGCCAATCGCTTTGTAAAGCAACAGACCCGTAAAATACTTTCTCCTCACCTTTAGATCCAGCCAGTCCAGTCTTTCCCTGTAGGAAGTGATATGCTCATCACGCCTAACACCACATATGTATCTCACGCATGAATTCTGTAAACGTTGTAGTCGTGTCTGAAGCTCCCCTGACACGCCAAGAAGAACCACTGAGCAATAGTCTAAGTGAGGTAGTACCAGTGCATCTGCCAGCTACTTCCGTAGTATCTCCGTGGTGCAAGAACGGAATAATTTCAGACTATACAGAGCTCTATTTACTTTCTTACTGACCGCATTCAATTGCCGCTTCCATGTTAACCTTCCGTCCATCACCACGCCGAGGTTAGTAACTGTATCGACAAAGGGAACGTGTAGGGGAGAACGGGGTAATGCCGGTCACTGGCTAATTCCGGTCACCCTTATTTTTAATAATCTAAACATTTATAGGTAATAATTCGAATAGTATATTAAACGCAACATAAAATGGAATTAATCTAATGTCCAAACAACCTTCTATTCAGTTTTATTAAGGAATTATACACAATCAAAGTCTAGGCCTACATTTCTTATAAGAAATCTGGTCTATAAAATAAGCTTTTATGCATATCATTTGTTGCTTTATGCAGTTATTTTTTGCATCTTTATTAATTCGAACAATCTAAAAATACGAAGTAGTGAAGAAAAAAGAGTATAAACCTATTACTTTTTTGTATTTTCAATTTAAATTACGAAGCAGAATGGAGGTAATCCCGGTCACAATGTTATTTATATGACGATCCCGAAAGTGAGGCTAAGAAAACGTTTCGCTGCGCTCTCAGGTAGGGTAACTTTGCTTAAGTGTTTTTGATTGAACAGTGGTTATGTTATTATATGTTTCACTATGTAAGTGCGAATAATAATGCGACGGATCATATGAAAGTTCATATAATTGATTTAAAGAAATTTTTCACCTATAAAAGTAACTTTCTAATAGTGATCGGAATTGTACCAAGGCTGACCGGTATTACCCTTTGATGTGAAGTAAATTCGGTCAAAATGCTTTTTTTTATTTCGACTTATAGCTTCGATATCTTATATTTTTATATTAAACCAATAAGAAATATTTATAGTCAATGGTTTGAACTAACATAATAATTATTTAAAGTTAAAAGAAACAATTTGAAAGCGGAAATAATAAGCACGTTTGCTTAGGTGACCGGCAATACCCCATCCTCCCCTACGCCGGCCTGTATCTCAATACCTTGCAAGTCAAAGCTCTGAACCTGTTTGATGTTGTGATCAGATCCAAAGATAATAATCGCCTTTATCTTACCGACATTGAGGCGCAGGCCAGCTGACGATGCCCAATTCGACACTGTTCGTGCTACAGCCGACATTTGACCGATACCATCACGAAGACCTTCCACTTGAGTGTAGGTTTGCAGGTCGTCAGCGTATAGTATGTGTTCTACACCATCTAAGTCTAGTGCGTCTTGTAAGTCGTTTATGTAAAGGCGGAAAAGCAAGGGTGCCAGGAATGAGCCCTGTGGCACGCCAAGATTAGTGGTTAGCCAACCTGAATCCCCTTTTGTATTAGTGACGACTTTCTGTCGTCTCCCCATTATATATGACTTAAGCCACAGGAGAACACTCCTGGAGAAACCCATGCGCATCAGCTTACGCAGCAGTTTTGTGTGTGAGATGGTGTCGAATGCTTTACTAAAATCAAACATCAACAAAATAGTCAGAAGTTTTTTGTTGTTAATGCCTGTTCTTATGTCTTTCGTTAGTTTTAGTAGTGCTGTCTGTGTACTGTGATGCTGTCGAAAACCAGTCTGCATCGGGTCTAGAGTGTTGTTTTCCCGTAAAAAGTCAGTTATTTGGTCGTGTACTATTTTTTCCAGGACTTTGGAAAGGAAACTCAGCAGAGCAATTGGTTGAAAGTCTGACACAGAGGATGGGATAGGCTTCTTCTTCAAAGGCACCAATTGAGCTCCCTTCCAAGTTCCCGGAAAAATGCCACTGGACAAGGAGGAGTTAAAGATTTTAACAATGTGATCTCCCACAAACGGAAGAGCCTTAGCCACTATACTTTGGGGGATGCCGTCTTCTCCTCTAGCCTGTGACGAGAAAAGGGCAACAGCCAGTACCACGTCTGAGAAGCTAACTTCTCGGAAAAAAAGCCGTCATCACTGGCAGTGGTCAAGACGTTGTCAAGTTCTTCATCACTTTTACTTTGTGAGATCGGCACCCCTGCAAAGTGGGCATTGAGCTCTTCCGGCAGAGAAACCATGAAGCTCCTCTCTTGTCTTTGGCAGAAGTCAAAGCAACAAAGACGGGGAAAGGCTGCACTGCTGAACACTGCACATTATGTATTCACGTATAAATGGCCTGCCCTCCTGTGTAGTTGGAGAACTGCACTAACATTAAATTGGCCTTAAATGAGTTATGAATGTACAGGACCAGCCCGCATATTTAAATATTTAAACCCACCAGCGGCACATATTAAATTGGCCTTAAATGAGTTATGAATATACAGGACCAGCCCGCCCCCAAGTTTGTTGCGATCTAGTCTTATTAGTGAGTAGTCGTCGATCTGAATGCGATCACTCCCAACAGCATGGTCAAGGTGCGACTGAGCAACTCCAAAGAGATGGTAGGTAGGACCAGCTGAAAGATGTTGTTTAATCATGCCTAGATGCCCCATAAGAGAGGTGACATTGACAAAACCTGCTCTCAGTCCCCAACAGCGAACCCCAGCAGTGTCTGCGGATAGTCAATTTTTTGCGACAGTTTCTTTTTGAATTATTGACGGAATGACGGTCTTGTCAATTGCACTCACATTTTCAAGATTTTTTGTTGTCTGTTCGATGGTTGGTGAAGATTGAGCAGTAGCATATGATGTCACTATTGCTTGGAGATCTGTCGCTGACGAAAATTCATGAGAGACGTCGCCATCATGCCTCTTCACCAGGAAACGGCTCCCTCTATGCCAAACGTATTTAAAATTAAGTCTCATCGCAAGGGCCTTGAGACTTCTATATTTAATAAAAGAGTTCTTTATTAATAGTTCATTTATAAAAATTTTCCCGTTAATAATCCCATCCCTTGTGTCCTGGTCAAGAGCTGCAGTGTCGACGTCTATAGCATGAAATCCAGTAATAAGTTTTTTGGCTCGCATAATTTTGTCACCTAACACACTGCTGGACAGGATAACAACCCACGGTGACCGTCTGCGTTCGTTGTTTACATCTGCTGATGCCGCAGAAATCGGTTCCTCTGTCCAAAGCAGGCGTGCGCTTATTATTTCAGATTTCTGTGTTGATGGGAGGACACGGCACAGTACTGTGTGCAACGTCTACACGCTTGAAGACATTGCCGTCAAATATATTAGTAATTATTAACTTCATGTTACTGTTTTTAGTGTTGTTACTGTGCATTGTCCTTCCATCAACAGTTTCACCCGCGTGCTTCGTGCAGGTGATGCTGCAGCACCATCATTGTCAATATTATTATTAATGTGACTAGATAATTTTTTGTTCTGTACAACTATGCTGTAGTCGTCATTATTGTTGTTATAATCATCATTGATATCGCCTATATTGTTACAGTTGTCACTTAAATTACTATTGGTTATATGTTTGTTTCTATTTTTACATTTGTTTATACTAGTTGGTAAAAGGGTAGTGTTTTGTATACTGGGGAGCACGGCAATTCGATGGTTTTCAATTTTATTTAGTATTTATTAGTTGATTATTTTGTTGAATATTCTCTACGTTATTCTCAATTCTATTAATAGTAGTTTCAAATGTAGTGTTAATGATTTCTTTTGCTATCATTTTTTCGATATTCTTTATTATTGCTATATTGTCATTTTCAATTCTATTAATTTTCTTAGTTATAGTTTGAAGGTCAGTTTCAAATGTATTTATTGTTAAATTTTCAATTTTAGTTTACGTCTCAAGGTTATTCTGCTCTAAGTTATCTATTTTTTCTAGTAGCATATTGTAATCCATCTCGACTTTATTCAACAAATTGTTTGTTGTGACTTTACCGTCATGTAATAATTTATTATTAATTTTTAAATTATTGATTTCTTGGCAAAGCACTTGCTTGTCTTTTTTTATCTCCTCCAGCTGGGAGTGTTGTTTTGACAGCTTTTTCTCAACTTTCTGCAGTTTGGATTCAACTGAGAGTGCTAAAGTGTGTATTTCTGGTAACGCATTTAGCCTATTAACAATTGCTTCCAATCTGCTTTCAAGAGAGGACGAATGTCTAGTAAGTGCATTGTCTATGTTTCTAGATGTCGAATTAACGTACTCCACCTGGCAGGAGACTGTCGTCCCTTTTTTAAAGGTCGTAGAATCTAACATACGTATTACCGACGCATTAACATCATTTATACTGCTGAAGTTACTTGATTTAAATGAATGCGATGCGTCGTCACCGTGGGTGGTCTCGACGCACCTGAACATGACGTCGCTCGGGGATTCCCCGCTATGCTCTGCTCCCATGTTGGATGCAGGCGGGCTCAGTTACGTCACAGGAGATAGAGAGGTCACTCGGAGCTGGCTGCTGGTGGGGGCGGGGCGTTGCCCTGGCAACGGAGAGAGTGAAGAGTTGGAAGACGCGGCCTTGCTCGCTAGATTGGCTCGCGCAACTGTTGCTTTCCTCTTATTGGCTGCATTGGAAGTAGCGAACTCTTTTTCTATTGCACTCATGCTAATATTTATCGCGTGCGGAGCTGCCGACTCGAGCAACGACTTCTTCGACTGTATACAGTCCTGGCACGCTACAGCTTTGGACTTCAGCTGTAGCGCACCTCGTTGCGCGCGTGTAAGTACTACAAGAAGCTTGCACGCTGGATGACATGTGATATTGCAGATGCAGCACTTACGTAATGAGTTGCTGCTCCTGGGGACCTCCCCGCAGATGGCGCAACTGTCGGCCATGGTGGCGGTGGCGTCGTAGATATTCGTTCTGCGAGGGAAAAGTGCCGTTATTTGGACCGGGTTACAGTAGATGTCACCTCGGTAGCCTCGTTGTTACAGCTCGAGTCGGTAGGTGGCGCCTAGGTAGTAGGTGGCGCTGCGTCGAAGTGTCTTGATATGAGTGCCACTTCTGTGTTACTTTTGCTCCAAGCTCAGCTCCCGCCGCTCTGCCATTCTCATTACACCTAACCTCAAAACTGGCCAGATGTTGTTGCCACTTTGATGGTAAAAAGACGTGCAGGTAGGCTAGTAACAGCTGTTGCATATAGCTGTATGTAAGTGCTACAACAAACTAGCCCACAGACACAGGAGACGGTAGGGCGAGGTCTAAAAGGCAGGAGCCGAAGCCACGAGCAGTCGAGCAGCAAGTCCCTACACACACAAGAGAGAAAGAGAGAGCGAGAGAGAAAGAGAGAGAGAGAGAGAGAGTAATTACAATGTGTGATGTGGAATTCGCAAGATCGAAGGTGCATCGAAATTTGTATATAGATGAATAAAGCTCGTCGAATCTTATAAACTAAGTATGTACATTTGTAAAATTAATTTGATATAAAAATATTAATATTAATAAAAATATATATGTAAATATATATACAGAAACAAAAATAAATAAAGTAATACATAAAATTAATCGAAGTTAGGACATAGTCACGTTTGAGACATATTATCTGGAAAAAATAGAGCAGTTGAGTTGACTAGTACTCTACTTAACATAAAATCACGTAATTTGAATTTAAAATACTTGGATTTGTAAGACGCGAGTAGTTCAGATGCTAGCAGGTTCCACCAAGTTGCCGCAGCTATGCAAAAAGCATTCTCATAATAAGTTGTACGGAAACTATTAATAACTAAATCATATTCAGGTATACGCTTAGAACCAACATCATCGATAGATCTAAAGGTAAATTTCCTGAAAAGGTAGCTAGGCTCTTTGGATCTTAAGATATTTGCGAGTAGGCAGAAAGTTATAAATATCTTTCTTGTGGAGTAAGTGAGTATTTCATTCAATTTATATGTCGGTGTTATGTGCTGAAAAATTTTAGTCCCTGACGCATAACGCAGCGCAGCATTTTTGCACTTGCTTAATTTTATTGACAGTTCCGCAGTTAGATCATTAAAAAGACTTGCGCAGTAGTCTAAATAAGGAAAAACAAGGGCTTTAACTAATGTTAGCATCGTACTGTCAGGTAAGTAACCATTACACTTTTTGATTTTTGACAAAGCAGCATAACATTTTCTCGATGTGGCAGTAGTCTGTTGCCTCCAAGAAAGAGTTGAGTCGAGTACTACTCCTAGAATCTTAATTTCATCGCAAGTTTGAATTTGTTTATTATTAAGATATAGATCAGGTAACTGCTTGTCTCGTATTCGACTGAAGCCTCTAGATCCGAACCATGTGGCTTTGGTTTTTTTCGCGTTTATTGCAATGCCATTGTTTTGAGCCCACCTAGATATTTGCGCGAGGTTAGTATTCGCACACTGAATGATGTATGCGGCATCCTTAAAAGGACCACTTATATAAAATTTAAAGTCATCAGCGTATATATGGTATTTACCGAACTGAAGTATATCTGGTAGGTCATTGATAAATAAGGAGAAAAAAGGGACTCCAAGGTGGCTAACTTGGGGTACACCTGCTTCGCGCAATAGAGGAGTGGATGTATTTTCAGGGTCTTGAGAAACAATCTGCGACCGACCAAATAAATATGATTTTATCCAGAGGCACGCACTATCCGAGAAGCCAAGCTGCTTAAGTTTATCAATAAGAATCTCAATACAGACTGAGTCAAATACTTGTTTGACATCAATAGCCATCAACAGTGTAATAAGTTCTTTATTAATACCTTCTCTAATCTCATCTGTAATTTTAACAAGTGCAGTATGAGTACTGTGCGATTTTCTCAAACCCGATTGAAGTGGGTCTAAAATAAAGTTATTAGCCGTATACATATTAATTTGTTTAAAAACTACTGCCTCGAAGATCTTTGCTACTGCATTGAGAATACTTATTGGCCTAAAAACACTTGGTTAAATAATTTTGGGTATTGGTCGAACTATTGTCTGTTTCCAAATATCAGAATAGACACCAGATTGTAGAGAGTAGTCAAAAATGTTCAACAAAATTGGAAGTGAAACTCTAATACTTTCTTTTAGAAATCGTAAGAGTATATTATCAGGTCTGATGGCATTAAAGTGTACAGAGGCGACTCCAAAAAGTCGTCAATTTCTATATATTTAAAATAAAATTTATTTTCTGAATCAATGCTAGTAGATGGTCGTCTCAATTTCGCACCACTAGATGAAGGGACACTAACAAAGTGTGAGTTTAGTGTATTGACATCAACGGGTAAAGAAACAGGAGCCTAAGATCTGCCAGATAGCCCTCATTCTTCGATGATTTTCCACATTTCTCGTGCGTTTAAGCATTGTGAGAGTTTGTCACGGTAGTAAGCATGCTTTGCATTTCCTATGCATAATTTAACACGATTACGAAGGTGTTTATATGCTACTAGGTCAGTATCTCTCGAGCATCATTTTGAGGCGTAGCTCGGGGCATTTTAATTTGTCAAAAGCCGAATGGTTAGTATTCGCTTGTTTACTAACCTTGCATGTAGAGCAGCAAAGGGATTTTTTAGATTTGCAATCATTAGAAGAGCGCTCTCCAAATTTAACACTCTTGTAGCATTGTAAAATCGACACATGATCTGCCGCTCGACAAGAAGAAAAACCTATATAAGCGCGTTGGGAACTACACAGCGAATTTCTACATTCTGGAGTCGTTTCAATAATGCACGATCTAAATTTCTTCTCTCGGCTTGGATATAGATAAATAATGTTGAAATTATCGAGTGTGAGGTTAGGAAAGTTTTTTTTAACAAGAGATTCCTTGATATGATCTTTAGTGAGTTCAACCGGAATGTCATGAACAATTATTCGTGGATTTTGCTTCGTATTTGATTTAACCTCAAGACCAGCATCAGCAATAGCAGTGCAATTTTTGAGAATATCTGCATTGCTAGGATCACCTTTAATGATTATCGATTTATTTGAACCATGAGAAATGCGTTTGATTTTTAAACCGAGCTTTATTGGGTTTATTGTATTGAAAATATTTAAAAACACTTCTTTAGTTTCTGCAGCATTTTCAAAATTGTCAATGAAATTGGTCTGTGGGCCGATAATGATTCGCGGGGCAGAGTCGATAGCAATAGATTCGGTCTGTGGGAGCGTACGTTTGACGGCGCAAGCAAAAGAATGTTCGGGTCTGTCGACATTGGTTTTGCCGCGAGCCTTAATATCAGCGACAGCTGTGCTAACCTTCTCCAAATTTTTACATGCATCATTTAATGAGTTCGCTAGGTGATGTATTGTAGTATCAACCACAAGTTTCGAAATGCAGGCGTTAGATAAGGTATTATACGCATCGCAAATATCATTGATAACTGTTCGCAAATTCTTTTTGTGTTCAGTCGACTTACAATTGGAGAGCCAGCCTAGTAATGTATTACGGTGTGCGCTGATGCGGGCTGCAAGCTTGTTGACATCTTCGCCGGACAATTAATGCGGTAGTGGGGGCTCGTAGTCATCTGCGTCTAAGCTGTCGGTGTCAGTGTCTGTGCCTGAGAGTTGGCCCGACTCAATGCCACGCTCAGTGCGCCGACACTTACTCATCATTACCGGCCGAGGACTCTTTGACATGACCCAGAAATCGACAGATGTCGTTGCGTCTAAAATTAATCGAAGAATAATCGATCAATAATCTCACTCTCTCAAAGTGCGGTTAGGAAATGTGCCAGTAGAAATCGGAATATTGCAATATGCTCATTGCTAAACAAGATAGGATTAATATCTCAGTAGCATGAGACGAAAAAACTCATGTCAATACTGAAACAAATAAGCCCGTAGGCGAAAAGCGGCAGCAAAGATGTACAAACTAGTGAAGGTAGATTGTATCGAACGTGTAATCAACTCACCTGAGAGAGAGAGAGAGAGAGAGAGAGAGAGAGAGAGAGAGAGAGAGAGAGAGAGAGAGAGAGAGAGAGAGAGAGAGAGAGAGAGAGAGAGAGAGAGAGAGAGAGAGAGAGAGAGAGAGAGAGAGAGAGAGAGAGAGAGAGATAGTGTGTGTGTGTATGCGTGCGTGTGTGCGTGCGTGTGTGTGTGTGTGTATGTGTGTGTATCTGTATGCAAGTGTAGAAGAAACCACCTCGCCGACCGATAACCGTACTTATCTGCCGTCGGTAAGGTTATAGAGCTGCAAGATGGCGGCAGACTTGTCTAGACTTGCGCAGCTGAGAGAGCGAGAGAGAGAGAGAGAGAGCCGCGCGTGAACGTTAGCCCACGCCCAGCATGCTACCGCACATCGCCATAGTTTCCCCACTCCTCCGCTAAGAGCAAAGGAGGCTCTTGAGAATCCAGTCGAACGCAGAGACAGGGACTAGCGTGTTGTGAAGATCTAGTTGATGGAAATTCCACTCGATCGTCTAGTGTATAGTCCTAAAAGAATAATGTGTAGATTATTCATGCTTACCTTTAAAGAGGTAGGGTGAAGCCCCCGACCAATACCTCACCTGTGAGGTTCTCCGCTTAGCATAACCCCTCCATAGACTTCCTCTTTATATTTTCTTTTACTAGAGACCCACTAGTGAATACACTTGACAAATTTTCTTCCGAAGAAAGAAGTTAGAGCTGGCATTGACCGAGACTTGAACCCGGATTGCTAGTGTGGAAGTCTGAGCCCTAATCCACTAAGCCACTGGGGACTGTGTCTTCCTCCATGCGTGAATGTGGGTATATGCACACGTGTGAGTGTATGCATATGTTTACATTAATAGAATCATAACCTCAAAACTTTTTTCGATGTTCCAGAAACTCGATGGGAACCAAACAATCTACGTTACCGACCAGTGGTATTATCAATCAAGAACGGGCGGTAAATTAAATTTTTTTCACATTACCGATCATTTGTTAATAGATAATAAATTCAAATTATTGACACCTACGGAGGACGCTGCAAAATGTCGGTAAATTCAAAATTTGTTTTCACATTAAGCGAAAAATTCGTATTTGGACGTATCGACTGATAACAGCAGTTCTCCGGTGATAATATGAAAAGATGGTGGAAAGTTTTTTTTTAAGTCAACAAATACATTATTATATACACTCTGCATTACGTAATTCGTTGACGATAAAGTTAATTTCATCATTATGGATCCCACGCAGATTTTTAGCCATAATTACTCGGAGACGATCGACTAACACAGTAGGATCATTCCAATCATCAAATCAGTATTTTCAATCTCTGTTTCTTCTCCAATTCTCGTATGAATCATCGATATATGATAATTCTTGGAATCTCGAACCAAAATTTGATTGTAATATTGGTGAACTAGCAGCAGTAATACGATTACTATCATAAGTGGATGAAATATATTCATCTACACTACTATCAGTGTCTAGTGGAGAATTGCTAGTCAGAGATTCTTCGTACTCCTTGCTAGCCAGAGATTCTTCATCCTTCTTACTACTCTCATCGGAAGTTTCGCAATTTTTTTTAAAATTGTGAATCTTCTCTTTTGGAGTCTTAAGATTTATTGTTGACTTGATAGGTGAAGCGTCATTCTGCAGCTTACGTCTTTTCACTTTGATCATATCAACATTATATTATTATCATCCTTCTGTATATCAGATGCATCGTCTGACAATACTGTAGAAGATGTATTACTATATCGAAATACATTACTATTTTTACACTGGGGAATGGAGTCAGTCGTAGAATGTTTCTTCTCAAAATGATAACCATCTTGATCAGTAGACTGGAACACTAGAACAATAAAATTATGAATTTATTTCTTTGCAAAGTACGAATCGATTCATCAGCGCGGTATCGTTTTTTATGAGCACTCATAGCTTGGACTGTACTATGATAGTTTGTTATATCTGCAGAAATGATAAGATTTTCATTAGAGACTTTTTGAAGAGTAATTCAGCCAACCCTTTAGATACAGGATATCTTATATCGGAGATAACTTTTACAGTTACCATTAAGTCTCCAAAAAATACTTTTGAAAGAGAGCAACAGTCTTCTCATTGCTGAATGAAACATTTCTCAGAGAATTATCAATACCTTGAGTTTTATCAGACTCATTAATGTCCCCTGACATCATACAATTATCTCCTCTACCTGTAAAGATGTTATCAAGCGGATAGATGATTTGCTTGCAAGAATCAGTTTCTAGATTTGATATACTTTGTCTTAGAGAATTATGTTTTTACATTATACTTTCAGGCGTTTTATGAAAAAAATCTTCTTCTGGATCTTCCATGTTGTCGCTTTAATAGCTCTCGGTAGAATGATGAATATATCAAATTCAAACCATCTATTTATATCAAATCCATATGTGATCATGAGGTACTGGAAGTTCGAATTGTAGAACTTCTTACCTCTGTCTGTATGCAAATTTTTCGGTACACGACCTTGACACAATACAGACTTCATCGCTTCTGCAACTTTATCTCGAGTTTTTCATTCGGTAGGTACAGCCCATGCATACTTGGAAAACACATCTATGATGGTGAGCATGTATTTGAAGACTTTGTTCTCTCGAGCATAAGGTTGCATCTCCACCAAATCCGCTTACAAAGTTTCATCTATTCCTCGTACATCGTACTTTCGACGTGGATAATTTTGTTGAGCAGGTTTATGAAGCTCCTCCAGCAATACTGCTTTCTGATGCATCATCATTATTTTGAGTCTCTATATTCTGTAATAGTTGGCTGTGAGATTTGAAATAACATATTATCCAACGTTTGAAGAGCTTCATCAATTATTTAAATTTTATTTTCGTATTCCACCTTGAAACCCTTAAATTCCGATTTTACATCATCGAGTTCAGACCTAAAACCAGCAGTAACTTGGTATATGACCCGAACCTCTGATTTAATCAAGCCTTGTAGGTTGTTTAAATTGACGACGCCATTCAGCTGTTGAGCAGTGGCAACGTTGCATAGTCTCTTGTTTTCCAAATCGTACTGAACATCAACTGTTATTTTATATCCGATGCCAGGATGACCTTTACTTCCCTCGCATGGTTTAAGATTACGTCCGAACACGTCGATACTCATCTTGATAATGAGTCAAGTATGCGCAACAGCTCAATATATATACCCTGCTTCGCGGAGCTCCTCTATGATCGAATGGATGTCATTCACGTCAACAACAAGTTCATTGGGCTCGGCCCAATACACGTAATCCAACCGGGTGTCTCTTCTAGCAATTTTGTACCGCGGTAATCCTTTACCAATTTTCTTGGAGAAGGACTCAAAAAATAGAGGGGCGATAATACTATTGCATTTATTCCTATTGTGAGAACGTATAGTCTCATCACTTTTGTGACGTTTCTAGTGAGTATTAGTTAATTTGAGAATAGTGCGATAGTTTTGTAAATCATTTTGTTTCACAAGCTTTCCATTGGGTCCTCTCGAGATAAGTAGTTCCATCAACCCAGGGGTTATTGGATAACCCACGTCCTTTACCTTGACCGACTTATCTTCAAAGTATATCGGTGAATCACCAATTCTATAACCATCCGCATCGTCTTTACGTACTCCATAAATTTTATCTAAATTATCATCTTGATTAAGCATGAGAATACACTTATTGGTAGATAAAGTTTCTTCTCTTTCTTGATCATCAGCTGTTTCGAATGATGTTTCATGAGCTTCCGAAGTATTCTGAAGAGTCTCATCAAAACTATCATCGACTTCATAATTGTTGTCTGATACGTTACTCTTATCTGACTCATCTACCTTTTGAAAGGCTTTTTTTCAAACAATATACGTTTTTTCCTACTTTTACGTTTCTCTGATAAAGTTACAAGTTTTTCAAGTGGATCTACTATTGCTTTGAAAGTTTCACCCATAGCCATCTAGAAAGTAGCTTTATCACGCTTTATTAAATTGTACTTGCGTTTAAATGAATCTTGGGCTTTGACAAGTTGGCGAAGAATTTTCATCCGTCTACATAGTTCTTCTATGTTGATGCTTACGCAGCTCACGGTAGAATGATAATTGATGCTATGCACGCGTTATATTTATAGCAAAACAGTTGAAACCCTTTCGATATCTGCCTTGATTAATAGTGCTATCCATGTGAATCATTAGAAATCCATACTTATCATCTCTCCAACACTTTGAACACAATTCCTTAAATTCTACAAAAGTCATGTCAGAATTAACATTAGAATTAACATAGATTGACGGTATCTCTCACGAGATGTTTCGGAATGCGAGCATTAGACTGACAGAGATACAAAAGTATGATCTGATGTTGTTTTGTTTTTCACAAGCCACATCATCTAACATCATTGTTGAGTTACGAAGCGCCTTATCAGGGGCTACGACTTCTTCGCTTTCTCTGAAGGGAAAGTACTGTATTCCATCCATAGGTTCTAAAAGATCCTTGAGAAATTTGTACTTTGACTGATTGAGTGACTTGTAGTATACGTAGACATTTTCAAATCTAAGTCCATTAGGATGCGTTATAAGTGGAAATAGACTGTTGGTTTTATCACAATTCGATGGTCCACGAAATACTACTCGTATACTATCTAAAAGTAAGTCTCCGTGATTCTTTACTTTTTTGTCCTGCTCACCGATAAAGTCAAAATTTTCTATCGGTAGCTTGACAGAATGTTTCTTGAAACGTATGCTCACTGTAGGTGGCGTTGATTTCAACTGACCGTTAGAGTATAAATAGAGGGCTTATATACCATCAGGATCAGTTACAATCAGACCTTCAAAGTGTCATGATCGTTTACAAGCAACGACGTCGAGGTCAAGGCTTCATCAACAAATTAATCAATAAACTATCATTCGAAGTCCACTTACTCGGGTATCAGTAATGCGGTCCAGGTACTAAATTGCGCAAACGACTCGCTCGAGATGATCCTTGAATCAATCCTCTTGAATCAGCCTGTATAGAGCAAGATACAGTTTATTCGAAGAATCGCAACATCACCTCCGGCGCCTATATAAACGGCCGTATCATACATGAGTTCTTTTCTGCAGTTCCTCCAGGATATAAAATCATTGAAGTTCCATCTGAAGTCATTTACCTTCCGATCGTCTTCAAGAGTATATATCACTTACAAGTGCGTATAGTCGATCAAGACGGAAATTTGGTAAATTTTCGAGAAGAAATCATTACAATCAGATTATATTTGAAACAAGCGTGATGTCGAACAGTCATCAGTCGACAGCGAGCATCCAAATCGCTAACACGGCAAAACATTCAGTTTCTAAAGAGGCTTAGAAATAGTCGTCCTTGGTGGAAAATAACGTGTATATTCTTCTGCTGTTTACAGAAAAATGGAGGAGATTCTAAACATACAGTCGCCTGTGACATATGATGAGTTTGTAGAACATTACGAGTTACATGCTCATCAATCTCACGCGATTTCAGTCTTCAATAACACTAATGAAATTCGTATCTCTATTCAACATCAAGACTTGTGTTTTTTACCATCGCGAAGTTCAATTCATGTATTCGGTAGACCAGTCAAAGCCGATGGCACTGCTGTGCGAAATACAAGCTTAGTCAATAACGCCATCTGTCATATGTTTGAGGAAATGAGATATGAGATTAATGCTATTGAGATCGACAAATGTAACAATGTCGGTTGAACCAGTCTCATGAAAGGTTGGGTTTGACACAATCCCAGTCAGAGTTTTACCATTGAAAATGCTGGTTGTTTAGACGTTGAAGAGACTCAACAGCTGCCAAATGCTGCTGGCTACTTCGACGTAACAATACCTTTGAGTATGATTCTTGGCTTCGCTGAAGACTATCGCAAGATAGTACTCAATGTTAAGCATGAACTCATACTCACTAGATCGAGAAGCGATCTGAATTCGGTTAGTCAGACGTCTATGCAAGCAACCAGAGCTGCTGTTTATGAAGATTTTAAGATAGAGCTTATGAGAATCGTTATCTAGTACTCACAAGATTCGTCAGCTAAACTTAATTCATAAGAATAAGCCCATTGAAAATAGTTTCCGTAGCTGAGAGTTGTATGAGTATCCGTTACTTCCTGCCACATCAAAACACGTTTGGACAGTTAAAACGTCTAATCAAATGGAAAAGCCGTGCTTTGTCATACTAGACTTTAAAACGAATCGAAAGAACCAGAGAGCTATCAATGCTAGTCTATTTGATCACTGCAACATAAGCAACATGAAAGTTTCTCAATTCTCAGTACTACCCATACGGAAATCTAAATTTAGATATCGCTCGCAATCAGTATGCTTTATTGTACGAATTGTGTGCCAACTTTCAGAAAGTATATTATGAGAAAGATGTTGAGCTTATGCTGAAAAAGCAACACTTCATCGACCTTATACCGTTGATCGTGATCGATTGTTCAAAGCAAAATGAGGCTTTGAAAAGCGCGTCAGTGGATATCCGTTTGGAAATTGAATCAAGAGATCATTTTCCAGCTGGAACATTTGCTTACTGCTTAATCTTGTACGATCGCGTTGATCAGTACAATCCTGTGAGTGGTGTTGTGAAGAAACTTGTCTAGTTCTCTGCACCCTCTGAACATGATGACAATGTAAAAAAAAAAATTTTGAATTTACCGCCATTTTGCAGCGCCCTCTGTAGGCGTCAATAATTTGAATTTACCGCCATTTTCTAGCACCCTCTGTAAGCGTCAATTTATTGTCGATCATAAATGGTTGATAATACCAATGGTCGGTAAGGTAGATTGTTTGGTTACAATCAAGTTTCTTCACCATCGAAAAAAGTTTTGAGTTTAGGATTCTGCGTATGTAAACATATACATACACTCACAGGTGTGCATATACTCACGTACACGCATGGAGGAAGACACAGCCCCCAGTGGCTTAGTGGATTAGGGCTCACATTTCCATGCTATCGACCCGGTTTCAAATCTCGGGCAATACCTCTGACTTTTTTTTTCGGAAGAAAATTTGTCGTGTGTTCACTAGAGGGTCTCTATTAAAAGAAACCATAAAGAGGAAGTCTCTGGAGGGGTTATGCTAAGCGGAGAATCTCACAGGTTGGTCGGGGCCTTTACCCTTCCTCCAAAGGTAAGCATGAATAATCTACACATTATTCTTTTAGGACTATACGCTAGACGATCGAGTGGAATTTCCATCAACCACATCTTCACAATACGCTAGTCCTCGTCTCTGCGTTCGACTGGATTCTCAAGGCCCTTGCTTGCTCTCAGCGGAGGAGTGGGGCAACTATAACGATGCGCGGCAGTATAGTGGGCGTGACCCAACGTTCACGCGCGTGGCTCTCTCTCGCGCTCTCTCCTTCTCTCTCACACTCTCTCTCCCGCTCTCAGTTGTGTAACTCTAGACACCGCCATCTTGCAGCTCTATAACCTTACTGACGGCAGACAAGTGCGGTTATCGGTCAGTGAGGTGTGTTCTCCCACACACACACACACACACACGCACGCACGCACACACATATACATACACACATACACACACACACACACTTATAGAAGTTGTTAGAAACATATTTTGAAATTCTGGGAATCAAAATACGCTATTTCTTTAAAATGTCTGTATGGATATGTGTGTGTGTGTGAGTGTGTGTATGTGTTCGCGCGCGCGCGTGTGTTTGTGTGTGCGTGTGTGTATATATATTCATGTGGATCAACTCCACTCTGAACATACACGGTGAAAATTAATGTTTCGAGACTCATTTTCTTTTTTCTTTTTAAGAAAGACGGCTCAAAAACAGTTTCTTTTATTTTTTATGCGCATGTCTTTTTAGCGGTTTTTCGATTTTTTAGTTTTAGTTTTCGGATTTTTTTGATACCTTATAAATAATATCTTTGATTGAGTAATAATGCATTTGAAAGAGTATCCAATAACCTATCTTTTCCGACCTGCAATTATTAATAAGCTATTTCCCTTGTTTTATTATTCACGAAATGGTCATTTTTTTTAAACGGTTATATCTGTGAAATATAAGGAGAAAATTTTTTGAAAAAAATTGAGATGATTAGGAATATTATGAAGAATATTCTGTAAAAATTTTTAGGCTTCATCTTTTTCTTTTGAAAGGAAAAAATGTTTTTATAAAAAAATCGATATTTAGTCAGGTGTGAATACTGGAGTAAATCGGCAGAATTTGATCTGAAACTTTCCAAAACGGTAGCTTTTTACTATCTCTTAAACAAGTTCTTTGCCAAGATCACAACGAGCTTTATATTTCGAGACATTTCAGGTTACGTCTTTTTTGGCACGGTCATTTTTTTCCAAACAGGGCTCACTTTTTTCGTTTTCATTGAAGATTCGAAATTAGAGAGAAATTTAAAGATTTATCGACTCTTTTTTTTAAACGTTTTTTCTATTTTACGATTTTCTGAAATCAATAAGGTAAATTGTTTTTATACGTTATGCAGTCTCTTGGCATATCAAGTGTCTCTAAGTTTTTTTTTTCTTACCTTTATATTATTCTACCTAATCACATCCTGCATTATGTTCAGGGTTATGCCTGTGGAGTGCGGAAAAATTATATCAGGATGAAATCCGCTTTGGGATTCGGTGTATTTGTATTAGTCACGAGGTTCCCTGACGGTCACCCATCCAAGTATTAGCAGCACATACCAATGCTTAACTTTGACGATCGCTCGAGTTATGGCTGTCACTCTGCTATAGCGTAGGTGCAAGCGTACACACACACACACACACACACACACACGCACACACACACACACACACATATATATATATATATATATATATATATATATATATATATATATATATATATATATATATTATATGTTAGCAAATGAGTAGTTATGAGATTTAGTACCAAAATAGGTAAAATATGTGGAGCTCTAGTGTTATGCATGTAGCGAATATTCGTATAAGGACTGGGTGTAATCGGTTAGGAGCTGCGGTAGCAGTTAAAAAACATTTTAGAAAAAGTTTTATTTACCAGTGCTGGGGACAGTGCTACTCAAACGGAATTGACGTTGTGTTATGCACCAGCTGTTTACTGGCCCATCAGTATTAGGCATAAATAATGAGACACTCATTCGTATATTAGGTGTTTAAACATTCCTTGAGACCTCTGGTGGTCTATACCCTTGGCAGCCATTTTTCATATATACAGATATAAATTCCTATGTTAAAGTAAACAACATGGTTGCTATAAGCGTAGGTTTTCACTAGCGCCACCGTTGGCACGGTGGATGTTTTCTTTCCCAATATTTATCACGGATATAAATTTAGGTTAGCGGCTTTACGAAAACAGAGATTGCAGCGCCACCATAAAATCGGTCCGACGAAGAGGTATAGTAATTTAAAATTCATTTATTAGATCAAATAATTTCATTTTGGAAAAATTTATAAATTTTGAGGAAGCTAAGTGTGTCAATGAATTGGCAGCGGTTTTTAAAATATTATTACTGAATTGTGTTTATATAGACCATTTAAAGGTATCATTATATTTGTAAAAAGTATTAAAAAGATATTGCATTGCTAAAATATAATCTTATAGTCCACGAATCATCGAAAATTAAAAATATTAACGACAAAATATTAATATAATTATGTGCAAAAACATGGATATTATCAAAATAGAAAATAAGCACTTCGTGAGAACTACATTCTCTATTACTCACTTTAGTAAGTAGAGGTTGATGGACCACTTTAAAGAATTATTTAGTGCACTTTTAAAATCAATAAAATTCAACATTAGGGAAGAACGGGGTCACTGGCTAATTCCGGTCAACCTTATTTTCAGTGATCTAATCATATTTAGGTAATAATTCGAATAGTATATTAAACGCAAAATAAAATGCATTTATCTAATGTACAAACAACCTTCTATTCAGTTTTATTAAGGAATTATACACAATCAAAGTGTAGGCCTACATTTCTTATAAGAAATCTGGTCTATGAAATAAGCTTTTATGCATATTATTTGTTGCTTTATGCAGTTATTTTTAGCATCTTTATTAATTTGAACAATCTAAGAATACGAAGTAGTGAAGAAAAAAGATTATAAACCTATTACTTTTTTGCCATTTCAATTTAAATTACTAAGCAGAATGGATGTAATCCCGGTCATAATGTTATTTATATGACGCTCCCGAAAGTGAGGCTAAGAAAACGTTTCGCTGCGCTCTCAGGTAGGGTAACTTTGCTTAAGTATTTTTGATTGAACAGTGGTTATGTTATTATATGTTTCACTATGTAAATGCGAATAATAATGCGACGGATCATATGAAAGTTCATATAATTGATTTAAAGAAATTTTTCACCTACAAAAGTAACTTTCTAATAGTGATCGGAATTGTACCAAGGCTGACCGGTATTACCCTTTGATGTGGAGTAGATTCGGTCAAAATGCTTTTTTTATTTGGATTTATAGCTTCGATATCTTACATTTTTATATTAAACCAATAATAAATATTTATAGTCAATGGTTTGAACTAACATAATAATTATTTAAAGTTAAAAGAAACAATTTGAAAGTGGAAATAACAAGCACGTTTGCTTAGGTGACCGGCAATACACCATCCTCCCCTAACCTTTAGAGTACCGGCATTCGGGGTACGTAATACCTCTAAAAAATGCATAATAAAGATATTTTATATCATGGATTGACCACGCGTGAAATGTAGATCATGACTCGAGCCGAAAAACATTTCTCATCCTAAAAAAATTTCTCATACCTCTAAAATAATAAAATCTCTAAATGTTGGAATGCGTGGGTGAGTAATAAAAACACTGAGGTTAATTAATAAAGTAGATATATTGAAGTAATATATATACAGACGGCGATAGCCTAGTCGGCAATACGTGCACTCACATCGGAGTCTTGTAGTCGAGTAGCTATAGTATAGCGTGTACATATAGTACAGGCGCGAGACATGTGGAGTACGCTCGCTCTCGCGTGAGCTTGCCTGCTTGCATGCTTGTAATTGTTGCGTACCAAGAGATGGCGCGACGAGTATCAAAATGATACTTAGAGTCAAGATTGTTGTCTTTATCTTTATATTAGAACACGCCTCCTTAAATCAACAATCTTGATTCTTTTACATCTTCATAATTAAGATTATATTTAACGTTTTTCTATTGTTCAGAAATTTGGTTTTATCTAGACTCTTTGTTAACATGTCTGCTAAATTAAACTGAGAATCTATTTTTACATTGTCGATTACTTTTGCAATAGCAATTGCACCTGAATTGTCTTCGTACATTTTAATCGGTTTATCGAATTTTACATTAAATGATTCGCTTAGTAAATTTCTAACAAATAATATTTCTGTCACTGCTTCTGACATTGCAGTGTATTCGGCGAAAGTAGAACATTTTGTGACTGAAGTTTGTTTATGTGTTTTCCAAAAAATTAAGTTTCCAAATAATCTAATTACAAAACCTGTTGTATATTTTCTCTAGATTCACTTTTTGCTTAAGCCACAGAAACATGTGCTTAACCTCAAAATTTACCACGTGTTCTATACTAGCATGTCACCACGTTTTTCACTTGCCGACTTTAATCCGCTGACATCGCACTTAAATCTTGATTAATTTTCAAAAATCTTCTTATTGTTTAGTACCTGACGACTTTATCTTCGTCACTAAGCATATATTTTTTGACTTTGACTTTACTAGACTGATTTTTCTTCACTTGAAAATTTTCATTTTTCGACACGATTCGAATTCTATGCTTCACAAGCATATAATTTTTTAAAGAAATTTTCTCCTTTAATTTCACTGCTCATTTTTTCACTGTGCGATTCACTTTTGTTAACAACAACCTTTAACTAATTTTCCACGTGTCTTTTCTAACCTCACTTTTTCTCACTTAATTTTTTTTTGTTTTTACTTATTATCCCTATACGACTCGAGAGTCAATATAGGAGATAATGAAAAAAAACTTACCAACCATGCTTCAGCTACCATGTTGGAATGCGTGGGTGAGTAATAAAGACACTGAGGTTAATTAATAAAGTAGATATATTGAAGTAATATATTGTTATGATCGGGTTCAGGTAATGAGAATGACAATACGTATTTATAGAAAAGCACACTTAAACTCGGACTCTTTATTCGAACGTAAACACAACTGTTCTTAACAGCTATCAGAATCAGACTAAACATAAACAATAACATCCGCGACGTCGTTGAGATCGTTGCTAGGGGTTGCTATGCGCGATTCTCGGTGTTCGAATCGCGCAACGTTCGAGCTCGGTCACAACAATATATACAGTCGGCGATAGCCTAGTCGGCAATACGTGCGCTCACATCAGAGTCTTGTAGTCGAGTAGCTATAGTATAGCGTGTACATATAGTATAGGCGCGAGACATGTGGAGTACGCTCGCTCTCGCGTGAGCTTGCCTGCTTGCATGCTTGTAATCGTCGCGTACCAAGACATGGCGCGACGAGTATCAAAATGATACTTAGAGTCAAGATTGTTGTATTTATCTTTATATACAACAGTATTCATTCCCAATATTTATCACAGATATAAATTTAGGTTAGCCGCTTTACGAAAACATAGATTGCAGCGTCACCATAAAATCGGTCCGACGAAGAGATATAGTAATTTAAAATTTATTTATTAGATCAAATAATTTAATTTTGGAAAAATTTATAAATTTTGAGGAAGCTAAGTGTGTCAATGAATTGGCAGCGGTTTTTGAAATATTATTACTGAATTGTGTTTATATAGACCATTTAAAGGTAGCATTATATTTGTAAAAAGTATTAAAAAGATATTGCATTGCTAAAATATAATCTTATAGTCCACGAATCATCGAAAATTAAAAATATTAACGACAAAATATTAATATAATTATGTGCAAAAACATGGATATTCTCAAAATAGAAAATAAGCACTTCGTGAGAACTACATTCTCTATTACTCACTTTAGTAAGTAGAGGTTGATGGACCACTTTAAAGAATTATTTAGTGCACTTTTAAAATCAATAAAATTCAACATTAACCTTTAGAGTACCGGCATTTAAGGTACGTAATACCTCTAAAAAATGCATAATAAAGATATTTTATATCATGGATTGACCACGCGAGAAATGTAGATCATGACTCGAGCCGAAATAAATTTCTCATCCGACTTAAAATGCACGTAATCAGCGACTCTGAAAACCCCTAAATACTATAGATTGAACAAAAACTGTAAAACTTTTTTTCTGAGCCATTATACTGGCTTTCCGGTACTATAAAGGTTAATAAAAAAGTATGCATTTTACCACATTCAAGAGCACATATCGGTGTGATTATGTTCTAAAACCATGTTGCAACTATGCTATATTCCCAACAAAAATTATAAGATAGCTAGAACCATCATAAACCAAAATCGTCTTCAAGATCGAGGTCTAAAAATTTTTTTTAATATTTGAAAAAAATTAGGTTATAGTTTTAGTGTATGGGGTTGGAGGTGTCGGGAATAATAAGGCGTTGGATAATGTCTAAGGTTGTCGTTTATTCGCTGTTGCTTATCCCTGCGCCTGGGTCGAGGTCTGGCGTCTGGCTTGGCCGGTAGAGACGTGAGAGCGAGTCTCGAAACTCGCTCTCCTATATACTACCCGGATGCGCAGTGATTGGCTGCAGCTCGGGTAAAAGGAGAATATTACCGCGCGCAAAGTGCTATAGGTATACTAAGTGTATAACAATCTGACGTTTAGCATCATCCGTTAAAAAAAAAGTTTTAAAATGATTGAATTAAAAAAAAATTTTATAAAAGGATAGAAAAAGGTAAATCTTTAGGGTTCAAACGTGTGCCTTCTTATTTGCGAAAATCGGTGAAAGTATAAAAATTATTTAAGTAATAATTTTCTGGTTTGTAATTATTTAAAATTACAAAAGAACCTTTGTGATTTCTTTGAAAGTATCTTCTTAAGAGATTAATGTATTAGACAAACACTTTTTATAATTTTATTTGTTTATATAAATATTAGAAAATTGTTTTAAAAAAATCGATTAAATCTCCGAAAAAAATAGTAAAAAATTTTAACAAAAAAGTGCTTTGTTCATTTTCTAATATGTGTCAAAAGGAGTCCAATAACCGGCGAAATAAAAATTTCTTTTATCATGTCACCTAAAATCATGTGAGGAACAAAGATCCTTTAATAAATATCGTATTGAAAATAATGATTTATTGTGACGTGTAGGATCAAGATTTTGAGGTTTTACAGTGGTAAAATTTAAGATATTATTGTATATTCACAGCAGAAAATTGTTCACAATGATTCCGTTTAAATATAAAAAGTTTTCTGGACTCGTAAAAAAATTTTTTTTTTTTGGATTTAACCCAGGCCTGCCCCCAAACTTCGAAAAAATTTGGAATTTGACAACTTCTTCGGTATTTATTGAGTTCATATGGAAAAGAAACTTATAAAAATTAAAAAAAATTTTGTCTCGACTGTTTCAGACGCACCGCACGACCCCCATCACAGGTACCGATTAGAAAGTGCAGACTCCAGGCGCTCCGGCAAAATGGTCATAACTTGAAGAAATTTTAATATTTTTTAATAACAAAAATTGTTTTTAAAAGCTAAGATATAGTACATTATGTTCTCAAAATTTCGTTTACCGTAATCGTTTCCTTCCCTTTCAAAAAAATCGCTGAAAAAATGCTTTTTTTTCGGGACCTATAGCAGACTACTCCCTTAAGGAGGTACACCACCTTTAAATCCAAAAACAAAACTTATTTGTATGAATCCATAGAAATTCTTCCTTTCAAAAGCAATCATTCTGAAAAGATGTTTACTACAAATAGTTGGTAATACCTTTAATTTCATCGTAAAAAAAGCTGTAAATCTTGATTCAGCACGTCATACAAAATCACCATAGTTATTAAGCTCTACATTCATATCATAACTAATGTATTTAAAAGTAATATTCCAAAACCTGGAGAAATTTGGTCGACCGAAAAACTTTTAATACCACGGGCAGTGGATTAGGAGCTTAATAACTATGGTGATTTTATCTGATGTGCTGGATCAAGATTTTGAGTTGTTTTTACGGTGAAATTAAAGGTATTTATATATTTATAGTAAAAAAGTCAAGTATTTATAGTAAAAAAAATTCAGAATGATTGTTTTTGAAAGGATGAATTTTAATGGGTTCATACAAATAAGTTTTGTTTTTTGGGTTCAAAGGTGGTGTATCCCAGCGTATTTAAAGGTTTTCGGGGTCCCTGATTCCAACTCCGGAGTCAGAATTTGAAAATTCAAAATGGCGGATCCAATATGACGACTATTTTGTTTTAAACCCAAATATTGGCTCAATTTGCCAAAAAATTAGTTCAATAAGGTTTTCGAGGTCGCTGATCACGAATCTGGGGTCAGAATTGGAAAATTCAAAATGGCGATTAATTTATTTAAAATCCAACAATATTGGCTCAATTTGCCCTAAATAAGTTCAGCAAGGTTTTCGGGGTCGATGATGAGGAATCTGTGTTCAGAATAAGAAAATTTAAAATGGCAGATCCAATATGGCCACTATTTTGCATGAAATCCAAGGATTTTGGCTTAATCTCTAA
The DNA here is from genome assembly GCA_949152435.1 of Gastracanthus pulcherrimus. Lineage (NCBI taxonomy): Eukaryota > Metazoa > Arthropoda > Insecta > Hymenoptera > Pteromalidae > Gastracanthus > Gastracanthus pulcherrimus. The sequence continues at coordinate 160,851,899 of OX424572.1, forward strand.
AAAAATTAGTGCAGCTAGGTTTTTGAGGTTGCTGATTACGAATCTGTAGTCAGAATAAAAAAAATCAAAATGGCGGATCCAATATGGCGATTATTTTGTACGAAATTCTAGAATTTTGGCTCGATTTATCCGAAAGTAAGTACGACTAGGTTTTCGAGGCTACTGATTATGAATCTGAGGTCCGAATAAGAAACCCAAAATGGCAGATTCAAGATAGCAATAATTTTATACATATTTCTAGGATTTAAGTTCGATATATAAATTTAGTATGAAATTCTAGGATTTTTACTTGATGTACCTAAATTTAAGGTGATAATTTTAAAATTCAGTCTGGTCTATTCAATATCGTATCCTCAGCACAAGATTATGATAACTCAAAATTTAGGCAGAAATTTATCCCGTACCCTTTACAGATCTATGTAGAATAATCTCGCGATGTGTAGATCTATGTAGGTAAACTAGATAGTTACTATAAGGCGTGTAACGATCGTCCCTTCTAGTTTCCCATATTATTTTACCCGATGAAATTAGATAAGCAAGATTATGACAATAACAACCACTTAAAGGTTATGTTTTAAAAAACAGAAGCATATCTCTTAAATATTATTTTGATTTATAGGTATTTACATGTTTTGTTCACCTATTACCAATTTAAGCCAATGTAAATAACCTCCGAAGAGTAAGGTTATCAAGTTCCAGATGCACCGAGTTCTTGTATTTAAGAACTCAATAACAATATTATGTCGCACATATATATTCAATAATCAAAATAAGAAAATTATCTCAATATCCAAATAACTATATGAAGTATTAGTGCATATATTTATTTTGTTTATGTAAAATTAGTTTCCTAACATTTGATTATGTTACATCCTAAATACAGGCTTGGTTTCAAAACCTGTACGGTTTATGTGAGGAATACTATTTTCACACATATTTATTATCAACTGATTAATTTTTTATTTTTAAAATGAAATTATGTATTTGTGTTAGATTTATTTAGACCATTTCTTAAGTTAAATTTATTGTAGCAGAATAATGATAAAATCTTTGTAAGCAATATTATTATTCGGATATTATTAGTATACTAGAATATAAATATGGTCTATTAACATCAAATTATCTAATAATATTCAATACAGTGCGCCAAGTATATCTATGGCTAACGATGTTAAACTTAGAAACGTGTTTAAATATAAATAAATGATGATAAGATATTATGTATTTCCAATCAGTACATGATATCATTGTCTCGGGAGCTCGGCTGCACGCATGAGGGGTTTATGAGTGAATCTAAGAGTTATTTAGTTTAATTTTATTATTTTTTGTCCCAAAATAAAATGACTATTTATTAAGATGATTTAGTTGACCATCAAATGAGCTCTCTATGATTATACATATATCAGAATTTTATAAATTTATAAAATTTTTATAAAATATATAAAATAAATTAATAAAATAAATTATAAAAATAATAATAATAATTTTTTAATTACATCAAATATGTGTTTATAGGCTGTGATAGTTATTGTCATATTTTTAAACTCTTGATTAAAGAGCGTTTTATTGTGTAACGAATGCACCTTACGTGCAAATCGTAAATTAGAACGCGCGGGTAATTCGCGCCGCGGGGGGTTGGGGCGCGACAGAGCACGCCACACCGAGCACATGGGCCGGCGGCAGAATCGTTACGGCTGCCGCGCGATATAGACGCTCCCGAAGAAGCGAGAGAAAGAGAGACAGAGCGAGTGTGTGTGTGTGTGTGTACGCGAAGAGGAGAGGCTAGCTCCAGAGGACAAGCTCCACCGCCAACACCAACGCCCGTCCGAAAGACGCAGTCCGCTCACACTCGAACAGCTTTGGGGAGTGAGGCCGACTTCTCCGTCGTCCGTCGGACGCCTCGAGGGTGAGAGAGAGAGAGAGAGAGAGAGAGAGAGAGAGAGAGAGAGAGTGTTTATTTGTAAATGTTACAAAACGTGGTTTACATTTAATTCTTAGAATAAAATAATATCACATATAATTTCCATGAGAATATCACATCGTTAGATTACATAAAATATCACATCATTAGTAAACGTCAAATAAGGTTGCACGTACTCGAAGTCAGGTCGACATAAAATATTGCACATTGTCATCAAAAATGTAAACATTATTCATAATTTAATCATCAAATCTATCAGTCATATAATTAAAATTACATACATACAGTTAACAATTGCTTACGTTACTCATACTAATAAATACTTGCATATTTTTTTTAAAGGGGTTGTTCTTGTCGATCAGTAAAATAAATAAATAAATAAACAAACAAACAAACAAACAAACAAACAAACAAACAAACAAACAAACAAACAAACAACACTGACCCCTGAGGCACTCCAAAATTTGTGGATAGCCAAGATGACTTGATGTCAGAGCATGTTACAACAGCTTGTTTTCTACCTAATATATAAGATCTTATCCACACCAAGGCATGTCTGGTGAACCCCAGGGCTCGCAGCTTTGTTGAAAGCTTAGCTGCCGAAATAGTGTCGAAAGCCTTGCTGAAGTCAAACTGTAGTGAAAGAGTAACCAGTCTTTTGTCAATTCCCGTTTGTATGTCTTCAGTTAGTCTTAGTAGAGCAGTTTGTGTTCAGTTATTCTGTTTGTATCCGGACTTCACAGGGTCAAGTTGTTTTGTCTTTTTCATATGTTCTACTATCTGATCATGTACGATTTTTTTCAGAACCTTAGAAAGAAAGTACAGCAGTGCAATCGGTGGAGAGTCCGACACTGGCGATGGTGTGGTACACTTGCCAAGTGGTACTACTCATGCCCCCTTCCATAGGTTCGGAAATATTCCCTTTTCCAGGGAAGCGTTAAACAGGTTCACACGTGTCCTATTACCGGCAATGCCTTTGCAACTACACTCTGCGGGATGTCATCCTCGCCCCTCGCTTGCGAGGAGAAATACGAGATCGCAAGTACGACATCTGCTATGCTTACTGGCAGAAATTTAAAGCCGTCATCACTGGCCGATGTCATTATATCATCCATAGCTTCGTGATTTTCATCAACAGTCATCGAGACGCCCGCGAAGTGAGTATTAAGTTCCTCCGCCGTGAACCCATGCAGCCCCTCTCTGGATTTAGGGAGAAGTCCCAAGTTGCGCAATTCCCTCCATACGTCGCTCTGCTGTTTTCCCAGCAGTCTACCCTGATAATAAGAAATACGCGCATGTTCCGTCTTAAGCAAGGATTCATTACGAAACTTTAGGAACTCCTCATAAAATCGCACATCACCCGTTCTCTTGTAACGTCTGTATGTCGCGTCTCGTTTTTTATTAAGTTGTTCAAAGTCAACGTTAACCCAGGGTGGACTACCTTTACGAAGTTTATCTCATTTTATAGGCGCACAGTTGTTTATTGCATCTAATTAGTTGTTATTAAGGCAGTCCAGCGCTGAATCGAGGTCTACATCACGCGCATTCAGAATAGACCAATCACAACTGGATAAAAAAGACTGCAGTTCTAATGGATCAATGCTCTTATAACCTCTATACGAGAGACGTTTCTTCACATAGAGAAGGTGCATGTACATTTATGGCAACATCGATGATGTTATGTTTGCTAGGCCAACTTGCATCGCGGTTTGTATGTTCCGTGATTATTATTGTCATTGATGTTGTTGCCCTTATTTCTATTAATATTGTTGTTTTTACTATTGTTATTGTTATTTTTGTCGTTGTTGTTGGCGCTATTATATAAATTTGCAATGGTATCAAGGTCTGCTATTGTTTTAAATACATGTGCTCGCATGCCTTCTCGCAGTCGAGCAAGGAACTTACCCCGTCTATGCCTTACAAATTTAAAGCCGAGATTTTTGGCCGTTAGTTTCATACTTTTAAATTCAACATAAGCACTTGACTCTAGAACTTCATTTGACATAGGTTTTTGACAAGCCCCTCACTCAACCGCGAGGGCTCTATATCACACGTATTAAAGCGGGTAAAGGTTGCCTTTGCTTGCATCACCTCTTCCCTCTTAGCTGTACTAGTCAGACGGATAAACAAAGGCAGCTGTCTAGCAGGGCCCTCAGTGTCTGCAACCTCAACAGGATCAGTCTTAGTTCGCGAACAGTCAACTATTCCTGTGACAGTCAACTCCGGATCCACGTCACCACTGCTATCTTCTCTCTTACTATGGCTAAAACCGCTTTCTCCATGATCAGGCACTGGGACACATTTTTATGCAGGATCAGTCTTATGCGATCGATCGCTTGACATACTCAGGTTTACGCATACCGATGTGTCGCTTAGGGACACAAGTATCTGCGACTCATTCGCATATTCATCGCTAAAGCGGTGATTATTGTTGCTGCCACCAAGCATGCTTCCGACTTTAGTTATTAAGTTATTGATTCTCTCTTTTAAAACTTTATTTTCTTGCAACAACAACAAGCGATCATTGTGCAGACCCGCCAGCGTCGATGACTGCTCATCAATCTTTTTCTCAAGTGACAAAACTTGAGCAGTCAGTTTGTTAGACAACAACTCCGTTGCTGGTACAGTAGTCGAAGTAGCAGTGTCACTGACAGCACCAAGTTTTTTCACCACAACCGATTTAAGCTCGTCTATTGCTGTTGAAAGAATTAGAAACTGTTTGTCAAATAAATCGAGCATGCTTGATGGCAGAGTGCAGTAATTTATACCATTCAATGCCTGAGATGAAATATCAAGAGTTTGTTTTTCCACTGCATTAGTCACCGAAAATTTTTGCTAAGCGACGTTGCCAGGTCAACTCAGCGTCAATACAGAGAGAAAGAAGAGAGAGATAGAGAGATGTAGGAGCTCTAACCTCCAAAAAATTATTTTTCTTAACTCTTCCAATCGTTCTCCGGTAAAGTTGTTAGCTTGAGGTGTAAAAACCGGAGTCGAAGAGTCTCTCGTACCCGCAAGACATCCGGTTTGTGCGACAAGGTATGACGACGCCCTCCAGATCCTCACTCAGTGTTAATGTTTGGTAGTTTTGAGGTTAGTTTGAGGTTATGTTAATAGCGATTCAGCGGAATTCCCCTCCAGGCTCATAGAAAGCACAAAGTCCTGTGATTTTTTGTCGTAAACGTGAAAGCCTCTTGGAGGATCTTTTCCGCTATAAAAAAATCACTCCTCAGAGTGAAAAACAATCAGAATTTTCTGTGTTTACGTGAGAGACAAAGTTGTCCTCAATTTACCGGAAAGAAGACGGCGAGTCAAAAGAGAGATAGATAGATAGATAGATATACGATTTATTTGTCAATTTTGGCAAAAATACATTACATAAAAATTGTTATTTTGTCATTACATTAAGTCTTTGATCACTATCACAGTTCGTCAGTGTATAAATATAAAAATTGTTGCACAAATTTGTCATTATCTAATATCACAGTTTGTTTATATCACAGTTCCATAACAATTTCTGAAGTCTACTCATTCTTGCATACACGTACATCCATCACGTCACAATTTAAAAACAATTACAATTCAGCCGATACATACACTCATCACACACGCAGATATATTTACTCTTTATTAAAATGTACTCTTTATATTTTGTACATTACAACATTTTTCACGACTAAGAATACAGAACACGGGAGAACGGATAAATTAAAATAAAAAAATAAAAAGATACAATTAATAAATAAATAATTAAGTAAATAAATAAATAAATAAATAAATAAATAAATAAATAAATAAATAAATAAATAAATAAATAAATAAATAAATAAATAAATAAATAAATAGATAAATAAATAAATAATTAAATAAATAAATAAATAATTAAATAAATAAATAAATAAATAAATAATTAAATAAATACATAAATAAACAAATAAATAAGTCAATAAATAAAAAAATTCTCAATTCTCCGTCATCATGAAAAAATGTCAACTTACTCACCATGCAGTTGTCTGAGGTGCCTGTCTAACGCCGTTTTAAATTTACATAAGGACGGCAGATACCTCACACTGTAGGGGAGGGTGTTCCAGAATCGCGAACCTTGGGCTCTAAACGAATAGAGACCCTTATCAGTCCGCGAACCCGGAACCGAGAGCTCTTTCACACCGCTCCTACTGGAAGAGAGAGAGAGAGAGAGAGAGAGAGAGGGAGAGAGAGAGAGACAGAGAGAGAGACAGAGAGAGAGAGAGACAGAGAGAGAGACAGAGAGACAGAGAAATAGAGTGAGATATATAGATAGATAGATATACTATTTATTCATCAAAGACGAAAATTCTTACAATTGCATGTACATGTATAGTTATAATAATTAAAATATCAGTCACTATTATACATTTGTCATCTTACATTTAACATTCAATTATGGCGTTTTTTATATATAAAATAACATTATTCGTTCTAACAGTTCATCATGTTTATAAAATCTAAATATAATGAACTAGTCATAGTCAAATAAAATAAAATAAAGATAACATAATACAATAAAAATAAAAAGAATATATACACATACTTTACGAAATTTTTACGTATAACTATCACGTCGAAAAAATAAAAACATTCATATGACACTCTTACAATTCACGCTAATAAATACATTCACACTTAACACATAACATATAAAATAAATAAATTATTAAATAACTAAGACAAATAAATAAATAAGTTAGAAAAATAAATAAATTAAATAAATAAATTTAAATAAATAAATAAATAAATAAATAAATAAATATAAATAATTTAAATAAATAAATAAGTTAGAAAAATAAATAAATTAAATAAATAAATTTAAATAAATAAATAAATAAATAAATAAATAAATAAATATAAATAATTTAAATAAATAAATAACCTAAATAAATGTCTGAATCAGATTAGGACTACACAGAAATGAACAAAATAATGTATAAACCGATTTTTGAAAAGTTCACTTCATTGTATTCCCGTCACCATGTAATTGTTTAAGGTGCCTGCCTAACGCCGTTTTAAACTTACAAAAAGATGGCAGGCACCTCACACTGCTTGGGAGCAAATTCCAGAGGTGCGCACTTTCAACTCTAAACGAGAATAGGCCCTTATCGGTGCGCGACCCCGGAACCGAGAGATCCTTCGTACCACCCCTACTTGAAGTCCTGACCTGATTTTCTTCAAAGAGGGTAGTAAGATATGGTGGCTGCCGTACGATAACCGCTTTGTAAAGCAACAGCCCCATAAAATACTCCCTCCTCACCATCAGATCCAACCAGTCCAGTTTTTCCCAGTAGGAGGTGATATGCTCATCACGCCTAACACCACACATGTATCTCACACATGAATTCTGTAAACGTTGTAGTCGTGTCTGAAGCTCCCCTGACACGTCAAGAAGAACCACTGAGCAATAGTCTAAGTGAGGTAGTACTCGTACCAGTGCACATGCCAGCTGCTTCCGCATTGGATCTCTGTGGTGCAAGAACGGAATAATTTAAAACTATACAGAGCTCTATTAACTTTCTTACTGACCGCATTCAGTTGCGGCTTCCATGTTAACCTTCCGTCCATCACCACGCCGAGGTTGGTAACTGTATCGACAAAGGGAACGTGTACGCCGGTCTGTATCTCAATGCCTTGCAAGTCAAGGTTCTGAACCTGTTTCATGTTTTGATCAGATCCAAAGATAATCGCTTTTGTCTTGCCGACATTGAGGCGCAGGCCAGCTGACGATGCCCAATTCGACACTGCTCGTGGTACAGTCGACATGCGACCGATACCATCACAAAGACCTTTCAGGGTCACTTGAGTGTAGGTTTGCAGGTCGACAGCGTATAGTATGTGTTCTACACCATCTAAGTCTAGTGCATCTTGTAAGTTGTTTATGTAAAGGCTGAAAAGCAAGGGTCCCAGGACTGAGCCCTGTGGAACGCCAAGATTGGTGGTTAGCCAACCTGAATTCCCTTTTGTATTTGTGACTTTCTGTCGTCTCCCCATTATATATGACTTAAGCCACAGGAGAACACTCCTGGAGAATCCCATGCGCATCAGCTTACGCAGCAGTTTAGTGTGTGAGATGGTGTCGAATGCTTTGCTAAAAGCAAACATCAACAAAATAGTCAATAGTTTTTTGTTGTTCTTAATGCCTGATCTTATGTCTTCCGTCAGTTTTAGTAGTACTGTCTATGTACTGTGATGCTGTCGAAAACCAGTCTGCATCGGGTCCAAAGTGTTGTTTTCTCGTAAAAAGTCAGTTATTTGGTCGTGTACTATTTTTTCCAGGACCTTTGAAAGGAAACTCAGTAGGCCAATTTGTCGGAAATCTGATACCGTAGATGGGACAGGCTTCTTCTTTAAAGCCACCAATTGAGCTCCCTTCCAAGTTTCCGGAAAAATGCCACTGGACAGAGAGGAATTAAAAATTTTAACGATTTGATCTCCCACAAACGGAAGAGCCTTAGCCACTCTACTTTAGGGGATGCCGTCTTCTCCTCTGGCCTGCGATGAGAAATGGGCAACAGTCAGGACCACGTCCGAGAAGCTGACTTCTCGGAAAACAAAGCTATCATCACTGGCAGTGG